>PRKT01000238.1:343700-440457 GCA_003671525.1 Saccostrea glomerata
GGGGGGGGGGGGGGGGGGTCATAGTCTTAAAATAAATTAATGCTAAGAAATCTGCTCTTTAGTATTAATCAACCATTTTATGATAAAATTTGCAAATTTTGAAATATGTAGCCTCAGGGTCAGTGGTTCCTTTGGGGTGAGATGCACAACTGGTTATAAAGTGGAAGTGCATTTTCTCTTTGTTACTCTGATCTACATCTGGGTATTAGGTAAATAGAGTAAGCATGCTAAGTTTATAATTATGATAAGCAATGGTGCCTTTTTTAAAAATTGTGAACAGTGAATTTCATGGCCTATGGTTTAAAACACGAACCAATTTTAATTGTTTGAAAGTTGTTGCACGATACTTAGGTGTCCTATAAGGCCCGTGGGCCTCTTGTTACAGTAGGGACGACTGTACCGGAAATGATCTGGCCTGAAGAGGTCTTCCAACGGGAACTGGTGCTCGGTAGGTCGTCTCAGGGAGTTCGGAAGAATCTTCCTCGGCAGTTACCACGGATTGCAGTTTCCTAGGAAGCTTCCTCAATCTCCCTCTGGAGGCGGGCGTTCTCCTCTCTTAGGGATGACTGGAGCTCCACCAGCTCCTGGATGAAGAACTCTTCAAGGAGCTCCTGGTCCTCCTCGGTCAGAAGAAGGGGGAGGGGTAGAGTGTAAATATACTGGGCAACCAAAACGGGAAACTATCTCTAGTAGAACTTTTGCAGTAGTACGAGCATCTGGTCAGGCACTGGAAAAGCTTCGACCCACTTGAAGAAATAATCTATGCATACCATAATATAGTTCCCAAGGTGCGCCCACGGGACAGCTTCCCAACTTGGCTTTAGGATTCTACTTTGGTGTTTTGTTAGCTGCACAGGACTCACAAAACTGAATGAATGTTTTAACGGAGTCTTTCATTTCATACCAATAGATTTGCTGTGTTGTCCTGTGTTTGGTCCTTTTAATGCCCAAATGTCCAGCTAACAAGGAACAATGGCAGAGTTGTAAAATTTCTAATTTAAGTTTCTCTGGAACAATGAACTGTCATTGTAAGACCCATTGTGGTTGTACATTCCTTATTTAAACGCCATCTTTGAAACATAGTTGAAACCATAAACAAACATAATGTCTGGTTGCTGGAAAATATTTAACTACTTCCTCTTTTGTAGGTTTACTTCCTGCCAGATTCCACTTAGCACTGGACCAATATCATTATCTTCCATCTGAAAATATTGTAGACTTGATGAGTTGTATTTTGACATCCATTGTGTCCTTTTAGGTAAATTTTTAGAACTGTCACGCTTTCTTGTCGTCACACGTATAGCACCACCCTGATTAAGGTTTTTTGAGTTTCCGTAGTCTCAGCTCTCTTTCTGCATTTAATACATTGTCCACATTTCAGGCTTTCTAAACTGTCACCCTCTGAATAGTTACAGTCGGCTGGGTTCGGACATTTTGATAGACCGTCAGCATTACCATGCTTTGTACCAGGCCTATACTCAATTTCAAAATTGTACGCTGACAATATTTCAATCCAGCGAGCCACTCTTCCTTTAGGTTCTTTAAGTTTATATAGCCAGACTAATACTTGGTGATCAGTCCTAAGGATAAATCTTTGGCCTGAAAGAAAGATATGGAGATAACGAACAGTATTCAATCTCAAAGTCCATTAAACAATATACAAAACAAGAGCAGAGCAAACATGGACCTTCGAAACATCAGAGGTGGGATCAGGTGCCATGGAGGAGTGAGCATCCCCTCCGACCGGTCAAACCCGCCGTGTGCTCGTTGTCATGATCAGGAAATAACGGTAAAAATCCGTCGTCAATTCAGTGTATAAATAATGAACTAACAATTGGTATGAAAAACGTCAGTCAGCATTTGGCTCAATGATAAATTGTATTTGCTGAAAAGGTCATTGTATCGACGATAGAACTTACGAAATGATGACTTTAAACGAGACTGTTGATATTCTTGTTTCATCAACTTGCTTGTCAATAATTTACCTCGTTTATGAAATTGTTCATACGTAGAGCATGCTCTTGTGTATCGAATCAACTGAGATATATACTCCGTATGCATATTATTTGAAGTATTCCACAAAGTAACGAACATCTAGGAGCTCTTTATCAGTTTAACAATAGTTCCTTTCAGCACGGTTTAGGGTTCGACTCCCATAGGCTAATACTTTCTCACGTCCATCTTGTATTTGGCTCAATACGACACCAATGCCTACATCACAGACGTCTGTGTCGAGAATAAAATGGCCTTTGTTTGGGTCAGGATATTCCATTATATCAGGCCCAGTAAGGATTTTCTTTAGTTGTAGAAATGCTTTCTGGCATAAGTCTGTCCAGCGAAAAGAATGGTTCTTTTGTGTAAGTTCAGTAAGAGGTTTAGCTATCATTGAAAACCCTTTTATAAATCTCCTGTAGTAAGAGGCAGATCGAAGGAATTGTACTTCAGTAACATTATTTGGTCTGGTCCAATTCAAAATAAATTTCTACATTCTGCTTATATTATCTGGTAAGACTTCATCTTTAGTGACTTTATGTCCAAGGAAAATAACTTCATCTTGAAAAAGGCAACATTTCTCAGGTTTTAATTTTAAGCTTGCATCTTTTATTCTCTAAACCACTTGGCTGAGTGTGGGCATGTGTTCATCAAAATTTCTGCTAAATATCACTATATCGTCCTCTCTCCTCATTGGCTAGTGCTATTTGAACTCGAAGAGGTGGATGTTTTACAGGTTTACTCTCACCAGTATTAATCTCATGTTCGACTAAATTGGTTTGTCCTAGGTTCCATTCATCTTTTGAAAATGCATCCTGATGGTTGAGCAAGAATTTACGAAAAACTTCTGTTTCTGACATATTTAAGGACTGGGAAGAGCCGTCATAAAGCTCACGTAAATGATATGGAACCTCACATGCCTCTCCAGGCGAAAGTTCAGTAGATCGACAAAGGCTTCTTAGGTCACTATAAACCGATTGGATAATATCTACTATTCCCACATATCCTTCGGCAGTACCCACTACTGTGTATGGATAAAGCGTTTTTCCCTTATCAAAAGGATTCATAACTCTCAGGGGAACACTCATCTTCCCTCTGATGTTTAGAACTGCAGGGACTAACAGTAAGAAGGTATTCTTCATAAGATCTCTACTTGGCACAAACATAAGGTCCTCATCAACATCAACCTCACATTCACGCTGAATAAAAGCCGGTATTATTATTAACAGTCATGAGATGCGCTACATGTATCTGATTGTCTGTTGTCAGTGATGGTCCTTTGGTGGTGATCTTGTTCAGAAAGCTGTTTAATTTTCTCTTGTAAATGCTCTCTCATCTCCCGGTGAGCTGGACAAGTGCAGTTTGCTCGTTACTTATACTTGATAAATCTCTTGCACTTCTCATGGGGGCAGAGAAGGTCTGATTCAGCATCACAGGCACAGAACCTGTAAACAAACCTACAGGTACAGAACCTGTACTTAGACCAACAGGCACAGAACTCGTACGCAAACTAACAGGCAAAGAACCTGTACATGTACACGAGCTTACAGGCATATTACCTGTACAAGAACTTAAAGGAGCAAAGAGGTAGATGAGTTCTCATACAAATGCTGTGAGCTGATGTTGTAATTATGCGGAATGGGATAAACATATGGGCGCTCTGGTTTTGATGACAATAAACATGACCTTGACAACTCACAGTACAAGAAACTGCATAGAGTTTACAGATAAACTCCCGGTTTTGGCAACATTTAAAAAAAGACATTATTAAAGAGCATACGACGTTTTTTTTTTTTTTTGCTATTCAGCCTTTCAGCCAATTCCTTTCGGATTCTGTCATATTGTATGGATGGGACTTACATGTACATTTGTTCATGTATATACAAATAAAAGAGCAGAAAATATACATTCCAATTAACGCTGTTGCATCAGTAGGAACAAATACAGATCTTAGGTGAAGGGAATATAGTTATCAGACTTATCAAGGCAATTGATGGCTTTATCATTAGCATACTGGGCCCTTGGCCGGAACAGCGTTGTGCCCATCCTAAAACAATTGGTAAAAGCAAATAAAGAAAACACACTGTCGTGGTTTAAGAAAGATGACATTCTCAACCTTGATATAAGTCAAGTGATATTACAGATGTTTTGGAACAAAACAGATTTAGTTTTATACTACGGATGGTAACAAATTCATGAAGCCTAGTCACGGTCACGAAGATCAGATGGACATTAAAATATTTTGGGCCTGCCAACGCTTGGTCAAAGACCTAGGAATTATTGGATGGGTTTGTATGTATCCTTCCGTCAAAGAATACACACCAACAAGGCTGTTTTCTGGAATTGATTATGCTTTTGTACCATCTATGATATCCTTGTAGAATAAACTACACGATGACTGTAGAAACTCCCCTACATTACAAAGTAAACAAGGCTAAATCCTACCACTATGATCCAGGACAAATCGTACAATTACCGGTATGGTAATAGAATTGAAAGTATATTAATAATTACTCTGTCATTTAAGGAATAAATGTAGTAACCATCTCGATAATCACCAATTTGTTCAATTTGTGGATATCGAATGGAATATTCATTGCATTTATTTTTTGAATTGTCCACAATATGCACCAGAAAGGCAAATTCTGAATAAATACACAAATGAAACTGCATGACATACCAATTAATATAGAAAACAAGATGTGTTTGTGAAACACTATGCGCCCGGCGGCTACAAAGTTAAAAATACGTATTTTTAACATATAGGTCAGGGTCACAAGTTCATTGATCTTGTTGTAATTTGAAAGAACTTGATTAATGAAGAAAGCATACCAAATATGAACTCTCTATCTCTCGTGGTTCAATAGTTATGGCGAAGGCTCAGTAAAGCTATTTTTAGCATATAGGACACAGTCAGGGTCACAAGGTCACCTTGGTCTCATTTGAAAGGGCTTTATTAGTGGAGTATGCCTGTCAAATATTAAGTCTCTATCTTGCTTCGTTCTAAAGTTATAGCGAAGGTTAAAGTTTGTCGACAAAAAAGCTTTATTTAGCATATAGGTCACAGTCAAGGTCACAAGGTCATTGGCCGTGGTGTCATTAAATAGAGCTCAATCAGTGGTGTATGCAAACCAAATATGAAGTCTCTATCTTTTTTGGTTCAAAAGTTATGGCGAAGGTTAAAGTTTGCAGAAAAGAACTATTTTTAGCATAAAGGTCACAAGGTCATTGGCCTTAGTGTCATTTGAAAGAGCTTAATTAGTAGAGTATGCATAAAAAATGTGAAGTCTCTATCATTGATGGTTCAAAAGTTATGGCGAAGGTTAAAGTTTGCAAACAAACAGACAAACAGACAGACAGGACAAAAAAATATACGCCTCGGATCTTTCGATTCGGGCGCATAATAATATTATTTGGTGTTGATTCACTATGACTGGATAACGACTTTTCATTTTTTAGACATTTACATACCTATAGGAAACCCGAGAATTCTTAATCTTTTGACCTTGACCTTAGAGATTTCCGTACCTATGAAAAAAACTTTAACCTTGGCTATAACTTTTGAACAATAAGTGCTAGGGCTTTCATACTTCACATCTGTAATTCTTGTGAAAAGACCTTTTATTGGATACCAAGAACTTTGACCTTGACCTTGGAGTTTGACGTACTTTAAAAAACACAACCTTGGCCATGATTTTTGAATGGTTAGGACTAAGGCATTCATACTTCACAAATTTAATCCTAAAATTCCAAACTTTTACTTTGGCCCTAATTTTTAAATGGTACATACTAGGAATATCATATTCTAAATATCAATTCTTTTCGGCAATACCTTTCATTTGAAACCAACAATTTTTTACCTTGACCGTTGTGATTCCCGTAGTTACAAAAAAAACTTTTAGCTTGGCAATAACTTTTGAACGGAAAGGACTAGTGCTTTCATATTTCAAATATGTAATTCTCGTGATAAAACAAGAATTTCATCGGATATAAACAATTTTTGACCTTGACTTTGGAGTTTGACCTACTTTTTACAAACTTTAACCTTGGCCATAACTTTTGAACAGTAGGGGCTAGAGCTTTCATATTTCACATGTGTAATCCCTGTGACAAGAAATCTCATTGGATATCAAGAATCTTGATCATTTGACCCTGACCTTGGAGTTTGACCTACTTTTTACAAGCTTCAACCTTGGTCATAACTTTTAAACGGTAAAAGCCAGCGCTTTCATACTTCCCATATGTAAATTTTTAGAAAGGCCTTTCTTTAGAAACCAACAAACATGACCCTTCGACCTTGAGCCCGGAGTTTGTCCTGTCTTATAAAATGTTAACTTTGGTCATAACCCTTGAACAGGTGGTGCTAGCGTTTTATATTTTGCATTTGTATTTCTTGTGAAACGACCTTACTTTAGGTACCCATATACCGGGTATTAGATCTGCATTTGAGAAAGCTTAATCTTCGCTATGTTGCCAAACGGGGGCATCGGTGTTTCACAAACACATCTTGTTATCCATGTAGCACGCCATTTTGTGATGAAACTCTTCCCACTCTTGGTCAACAATGGTTTGATCATATGGTTTTTTTTTTATTTGTTTTGTTGTATTTTTTCTCGCTCTTCTTTTGTTAATTCTGTTTTGTTTTAATCATAAATAAAATTATCATATTGTATTCGATGAAAAGCGGCCATTTCTGTCATTTAAAGACACTGTTATAAGATTGAAAAATATTGCTATATATATTTTTTTTTCCACAAAAAAAATTGTCCATTCTTGAAAAAAAATTATGTACATTTATCTATAAATTTAATACTATTGTCTGTTCTCCTTAGTTATCACCTGCATAACCCACTTTATTATATGTCTGTGTTTCTGTACCTCATGTACATTAACATGGTTTTGAGAGAATACATTAAATTGAATTGAAAGTATTAAAATTAGCTATTTCATTTCATTTCTAATTAGACTGAAAAATTGCCTTAATTATCATTGAAAATTATAACATGTTGGGGCTTACTTTAATTAGCCTGCAGTTTCCCTTAATTATACAGTTTTCTCAGCAACTACTCACTGAAGACGCTTGAAATTTCGACACACTCTTTGTCTGGGCTTGCCATATCGTGGGATATATTTTTTAACAAATCCGATGTCAACTTCCTGTTTATCTGTGCGTCTGTCTGTAACAAATTTTACTCATCTGTAACAAATTTTCGTCGCAGTTTTTTCAGCAACTACTCATCGTAGACGCTTGAAATTTCGACACACTCTTTGTCTAGGCTTGCTTTATGGTGGGATATATATTTCTGAACAAATCCGATGTCAACTTCCTGTTTATCTGTGCGTCTGTCTAACAAATTTTCGTCGCAGTTTATTCATCAACTACTTATCGTAGATGCTTGAAATTTCAACACACTTTTGGTCAAGGCATGCCATATGGTGGGATATAGTTTTGAACAAATATGATGTCAACTTCCTGTTTATCTGTGTGTCTGGCTATAACAAATTTTGGCTACAGTTTTTCACCACAGAAATTTTAACACACTCTTTGTATAATTAAAAGCCAAGTCTCATTTACATCCCATTTTTCTTTTATTATTTTTCTTTTATAGATTTCAAAGACAAAGACTTCACAGATGAAGATCATTACATTGTTATCACATGATGCTCAGCTGTTTCATGATTAATTTTAATTTAATTCCATTTTTCCATACAGTTACCCGGTATTTATTCATTAACAATGTAGCAGTATCATAATCATTGTCCAACTTGCACTGTTCTTTCATGTTTTTGGTTTCGTACAGGAATAATATCTAAATATAAAAAGCATTTCATGTGGTAACATTTTAACAAAAATATGAAAAGTTAATACTCATTTTCAGACTAACCTTTAAGAATGCCAAGAAAGAAAAAGTCTGTAGATGAAAGAATAAAAGAAGAAAGCGTGAAAGGGAGAGATTAAATGATTCAAAGCCATCCACCAGTTATCAGTTGAGATGAACAGATTTTGTTAAATCTTTTAATTCATGCAAACCAAGTGTTACTTTAAAAAGTAAAGATGCACCAGTACTTTCTGCTAATGTTGAAGATGATTCAAAATGTGAAAGAAATAAAAAAGATATTTCAAAACCTTCTACCTGTCAACAGAGTCAATCAACAGATTGTGTGAAACCCTTTTCTTCAAAACCTTCTGCCAAATTTAAAACAGAACAAATGGAAACTGGAGAAACACAATATTTTTTTATTGAAAGAGAAATAAATAAACAGAGACAATGGCAACTTCAAATCATGAACAGTTACAAAAATATGGATATGGAAGATTCCGAAGTAGTGTCATCAAGAAAAGGAGTCAAAAGGAAGTTTTCTCAATTAGGCTGTAACATTTCGAGCAATAGAATGAACAAGAGTACCGGTACATCTTATAACCCTAGAAATGTTACCAATTGGAGAAAAACTCTCCCTGAAGCTAAAAAAAAAGTTTTAAAATTAATGGATACGGAACGGAAAGCAAAAGAAGGAAAAACCTTGATGAAGATGCAAAAGCAGAAATTAAAGAAAAGGACAAAATACAAAAGCAAGAGAAAAGAAAAACACTTGATGAAGAGGCCAGAGCTATGATTAGGCATAAAAACAAGACACATATGGAAAAGATAAGAGGCAAAAACTGAAATTAAAGAAAAAGACAAAAAACAAAAGCAAGCGGAAAAAAAAACACTTGATGAAGAGGTCAAAGCTAAAATTAAAGAAAGAGACAAAAAACAAAAGCAAGCAAAAAGAAAAACACATGATGAAGAGACCAAAACTGAAATTAAAGAAAAAGACAAAAAACAAAATCAAGCGAAAAGAAAAACACTTGATGAAGAGGCCAAAACTGAAATTAAAGAAAAAGACAAAAAAAGAAAGCAAGCAAAAAGAAAAACACTTGATGAAGAGGCCAAAACTGAAATTAAAGAAAAAGACAAAAAACAAAAGCAAGCGAAAAGAAAAACACTTGATGAAGAGGCCAAAAATGAAATTAAAGAAAAAGACAAAAAAACAAAAACAAGCGAAAAGAAAAACACTTGATGAAGAGGCCAAAACTGAAATTAAAGAAAAAGACAAAAAACAAAAGCAAGAAAAAAGAAAAACACTTGATGAAGAGGTCAAAACTGAAATTAAAGAAAAAGACAAAAAACAAAAGCAAGAGAAAAGAGAAACACTTGATAGAGAGGCCAGAGCTAAGATTAAACAGAGAGACAAAAAACTGAAGGAAAAAAACGAAAAACCCTTGATGAATTAACAAAATGTAATACTCGAGAAAAAAACAGAAATCAAATGAAGGAACAAAGAGCAGCAAAAACTTCTGAAGTTGGCAATGCAATACAAACTTTTCAACAGATGATTAAACAAGGTCCAACATATATTTGCTCTGTTTGCCATAGACAAATGTACAGAGAATGTGTTGTTTTGTACAATGAAAGTGTCTTTACTATGTTTGACAAAGAATTGTTAGAAATATGCAATACACAGAAGAGAAGTATTGATGGGAAACAGTATATTTGCACCACATGCACATGGAATTTGAAACGTAATATGATGCCTATGCAAGCGATAGCAAATTCATTAATTCTAGATGATATACCAGAGCAGTTGAGGGATTTGTCAACATTAGAATCAACTTTAATAAGCAAAAGAATTCCTTTTATGAAAATCCTTGCTCTGCCCCGTGGTAAGCAGAAGGCCGTACATGGATGTGTCGTAAACATGCCAGTAAATCCAGAAGAGACCTGTTCCATATTACCTCGTCTGCCATCTTCTTCGTCATGTATAACAGTGAAACTGAAACGCAAGATAGAGTATAGAGGTCATGTTATTGTTCAGTCAATAAGACCATGTAAAATTATGGATTCTTTACAACATCTTAAGAATGTACAACAAAATCCTCATTATCAGGACATCATCAATGATAACTGGCAAGAGGACAGCAGTGAAGATAATCCACAACTCTGGGAGGCTTTGACAAGCAATGGTACATCAAACAGTGGCACTACACTACATGTTTTGCCAAGTTCATCCAGTGAGACAGATCAACCGTCAGAACAAGGACAGGAATCAGACAATGAAGGAAGTGACAATGAAATAGAAGATCGATCAGAAGTAACTGGTTTGCCTTTTGATTCTTGTCTGCAACCAAGAGACATTAGTGCAGACAAAGACTTTTTATTGAATTTAGCACCAGGAGAAGGTAAAAAGCCAATAGGGCTGTTTGCAGATAAACATAGTGAAGAAATGGCCTTTCCTACATTTTTTCCTACAGGAAAATTTGGATTTGACTGTCAGCGCAGGAGACCAATTTCATTAGTAAAATACTTCAATCAGAGAATTCTCAATTGTGACAACCGCTTTGCAGCCTCCACAGAGTATTTGTTTTATGCACAGTATAGAAGTGAAGCCAAAAAGGTTGCAGACTGTTTAAGCATTGCCATGAGAAAATGTAAAGGACAACATCAGTTGGAGAAAATAACAGCAGGCCAGATAAAGAATGCTGAAGAAATGAGACGTCTAGCCCGCTCTGACCTTAGCTATCATTTCCTACAAAATGTTCGTGGATCACCAGCCTTCTTTAACAAATTACTGTATGACCTTTTAGGAATGATAAGACAACTGGGAAGCTGTACATGGTTCCTGACATTGTCCTCTGCTGACATGAAGTGGAAAGATACAATTCAAGTGATAGCTGCACAACATAATCAGAAACTGTCAGATGAACAAGTAGAAAACATGACTTGGGAACAAAAAAGCACTTGGTTACGGACTAATCCTGTTACAGCTGCAAGGCATTTCGATCATAGACTTCAGCTTTTCATGTCAACACTAGTTCTTGGAAAGTCAAAACCCATTGGAGAAATACAAGATTACAAATACAGGATAGAATTCCAGCAAAGGGGATCACCCCACTGCCATATGCTACTATGGGTTAAAAATGCACCTTCAATATCACAAAACTCTCCTGAACAAGTAGCTGACTTCATTGACCAATATGTAGCATGTACAATTCAACAAGATGATCATCTTGCAACCCTGATTCAAACTGCGCAACGACATATTCACTCTTTCACATGCAAAACCCATGGAACAAAATGCAGATTCAGTTTTCCAAAGCCACCTGTTTGTAAAACTACAGTTGTGCTTCCACCAAAGGATACACCCGACAAACGAACACAAGCAATCTACACAGAGTTGTTGACAGCAGTTATGGGTCAAGTGGAAGATGTGCAACATACCGGTAATCCAGGTGTTACATTAGAAGCTTTGATAGAAGAACTTGAGATTCCTGAAACTCTGCATATGAAGGCATTAACTTGGATAAAAACAAGCCCAGCCTGCTATATTGTACAGACGTAATCCATCTCATTGCTTCATTAACAATTACAGCCCAACCCTGATGGAAGCCTGGCAGGCAAACCTTGACCTCCAGTATGTCACAAATGTTTATGCCTGTATAATGAATGTGGCATCATATGTAAGCAAACCAGAGAAAACACTGGGTGATGTCTTAAAGTCTGTTAGTAAGATTTCAGCACCAGCTGGTCCAAAGAAGATGATGGAGACTGTATCTAAGAAATTCCTTTCCCATCGTGAAGCCAGTGCCCAAGAGGCAGTGTATAGATTATTGCCATTACCACTCACTAAAGGATCACGCCAGGTCATTTTCCTTCATACAGATTTAGCTGAGAATAGGACAAAACTTTTGAAACCCATGAAAGTTATACAGGAGCTTGATGATGATGATGAAAACCTATTCCAGGAAAAATATCAACTTAGACCTGATTGCATTGAACACATTTGTCTTGCAGATTTTGCAGCAAATTATTCATATGCTCGGAAAACAAATACCAACACAGATCCAGACCTCCTAAAAGAAGCATCACTTGATCCAGAAACTGTAATCAACAATCTTCCTAATTCCATAAAGTTGAAAAATAAATCAACGACTTTGACTCTCCGTTCAAGACCAGTCATTATCAGATCTCATCAGTTCTCCATCTTGAAACAACCTGAGCAGTACTATCACTCCAAACTGTTACTGTACAAACCATGGAGAGATGAAACCAAAGACCTGTTGGATGAAGATGGTACATATAAAACAAAATACTTCAATTGTAGACCAACCTTTTGTGACAGAATGAACTATTATGAACCAAACAATGAAGAGTATGCACAAGCTGTTGAAGATCTACAAGAAAATGGGCCTCCTGAAGATGCCTGGGCATCACTAGCTCCACAAACAGAACAACAGGAGAGAGAAGATAGATACAGGGGAGCACAACAAGATCCAGAGTTTGAAGCCATTGTTCCTGAGCATGGAAATGAAACATCAGATCTTGGGTTGGTTGCTTATCAGTATGAATTGGACAGTAGGAAGATATCAGCTCAGCAGTGGCTTAGTATGACAGTATCTCTCAATACTGAACAGCAAGAAATCCACCAGTTCATTGTTGAATGGTGCATTCAAATGTCAATGACTTATAAAACAGCAAAACGTCCAAAGCCATTTCATGTCTACATTTCTGGAGGAGCAGGCACTGGAAAATCCCACTTAATCAGAACCATAGTACAGACAGCAAACAAATTATTGGGAGTTGGTCAAGGAGAAGATGACATTGTTGTCATGGTCTGCGCTTTCACTGGTGTGGCTGCTTTCAACATTGAAGGCCACACTTTGCATTCTGCATTCAGTTTACCAGTTAATCAGTCCAAGCGTGATGACTATATCAGACTTTCAGGAGAACAGTTGTCTAGTATGCGAGAAAAACTAGGAAATCTTTGCCTTTTGATTATTGATGAGATTTCCATGGTTGGAGCTGATCACCTGTATACTGTTCACAGACGTCTGTCAGAGATTATGACATCTGATGAGCCTTTTGGTGGGGTATCAGTTTTAGCTGTAGGTGACCTCTCCCAGCTGCCACCAGTCGCCCAAAGACCAGTGTTTGACACAGTTTCTGATTCTATTGCATCAATGTATGGTTCATTGTGGAAGAAAAATTTTAGAGTGCTAGAACTTCACCAAATAATGCGGCAGAAAGATGATGTTGAATTCGCTGAGGCTCTCAACAGAATTAGATCATCTAAGCATACTGACAATGATATACAGCTCATTAAGAACACAGAAACAGATGTTTCCTCGCCAACATATCCAAAACAAGCGCTGCATACATTTGCTTTTAATAAAGATGTTGATGAACATAACAATCAAATGTTAGAGAGCATAGAATCACCAGTAATTAAAGTGTCAGCTATTGATTCCAAGACAGATCAACAAACTGGTCGTATTGAAAAAATTACATTCGACGAAAAGATTAAACCAGGTGGAATGTTGCAAGTACTGAAAATAGCTAAAGGGGCGAGAGTTATGATGACAACAAATGTAGATACTAGATGGATTAACCAACTCTGCCACAGGAACAGTGACTGGTTTTCTACCTCAGCATCCAGATCCATCTGACCCTCTGTTAAGTGATTACAGACCTAAATATGTGTTGGTCCACTTTGATGAACATAGAGTTGGTAAAAAACTAAGATCCAAACTTCACCGAATTGTACCTGATGAGATATCCACACCTATTTCAGTTCATGAGGTAACTGTAAAACATAGAAAAGTAACTGCAAAAAGGACACAATTTCCTCTAACCCTGGCATGGGGTGTTACCATTCATAAAGCCCAGGGTAGAACTGTTGATAATCTAGTGATATCAATGAAAGGAGCATTCAAAGTTGGACAAATGTATACAGCATTAAGCAGGGTCAAAATTAAAGAAGGTCTTTACATTCTAGGTGAATTTCAGTCGTCAAAGATCACCTCTGACCCCAGGACTATCAAAGAAATGGAAAGAATTCGGAAAGATAACAGCTTTAAATTGAGTATTCCGTGTTCTGTTACAGCACCATCAGACAGTTTCTTCAAAATCAGTGTACTTAACAGTAATTCTCTCTGTCCTCACTACCAGTGCCTTTCAGTGGACCAGTACATCAGCACCAGTGATATTGTAGCCTTGTCTGAAACCTGGCTTTACTCAAAAGTATCAACTGAAAGTCTTGAACTTAGTCCAGAATACCATCTCTATCGTCAAGATTATTCTCTTCAAAACAGAAGACCACAAGGTGGAGTAGCAACTTATGTGAAGAAGTCATTTCGTGTTGTGTCAGAATTGCGTTGTGAAGGTGTCAATTTGCAATACCAGTGTCTTGTGATGTCCTGTAGGATGAATCCAAGTAAACGTCTGATGCTCACTCTCTTGTATGTTCCACCAAATACACAAAATGCATTCTTCTTCAAGCAACTGGACAGACTAATCAGTTGCACTCCTACAGATTGTGTCCCTACTATAGTATGTGGCGACTTCAACTTGAAGTTAACAGATCCTAAAGCCATATCATTAAACGAATTGTTTCGGTACCACGGATTTATTGATTATAGTCAGTCACCAACTCACAGAAAAGGAGGCTCACTTGACCGTATTTTCATCAACAAACATTTTGATGAATCAGAAATTACAAATGTGATTCCCATTCATTATTCAGACAATTTCCATCTCCGTATGGCTGTGCCTTGGGTAAAACTATTTTGAATATGATGCCATGAACCAAAGGAAAATTTGCGTGATATATGTAAGAACCTATTTAACATTGTTTGTGAATAATTCCATAAAACATTTATATGTGAATAATTTCATATTTAGATTTATATATACTAGTATATTATCAAGTAAAAAGCAAACACAATACTGGTATATATACTGTATTTCTAACAAGATGCTTTGGTTCCTATGTTTTGTTACGGATACTTTCTGGATCAACTTTAATGATAAAGAATAAACTTTAAATGAAGATAAATACTTAAAAAATACAACATTTCTTTAACTGAACATGTGTATATTTACATAAAAGCATAGTTTTACATTCATATCAGAACGGGGGTATTACTAGTGAGCATTCGCTCACAGATTTCTTGTTGGCATTAATAATTAACTAATTGAACAATGTGTAGAAAAGAGAGTAATTTCACATTGTTCTAAGATTGAAATTGGGTCACTGAAAAAGTTGATAATGAGAACATTTGAAAATTTATTGACTTTACAGACATTCAAATAAAAATATGAATAGCGCACTCGGAAATATAAATATTAATTCATTTAACACATTTGCAGTCATAAAATATAATCATGCAAAATAACAGTGTGTGGATAATATATATAAATTGATTTCTTAAAGAATGTCATATTTTAATATTATTTCTGGAATAAAGATACTTCAAAATTGTAGAGATTGAATAATAATACTTCACAATTGAAGAGACAGAATAGAGATGCTTGACAACTGTAGAGATAGAGATGTTTCACAATTGTAGAGATGAAAGGTCTTTTGAATGTTATTAAATACTCATGCTGAATGAAACCAGAAGTTTGCTCCTAAATTGGGCGTCATTTTTATTTCGATAAATATTAAAATAATTTAACTTATACATAACTATCCATGGATTTACCTTGGCATGATATATACTTTTTTCAAATGCTTATATAAGTAACAGCATAATGAAATGTTCAAAATATAAGGTCAATTCAGAGTCTTTCAAATAAATTTTAAAAAAAAATAATTATAAGTACATGTATCACATTCAAAATCACTGTCAACAGAATTGGAAGATTTTTTCTATAATATGTAATATTCAGTATATTAATCATGTACATAAACAAATAAAACTTAAAAAGGTATAGAAATACTTGTGTTCATTAACAATTCCTGACAAAAAAAGAAAACATAGCATAAATTCATACACCCTGACATGATTATGAATACTTAGTATAAATAAACGCTGTACACATAAACTTTCTGATATACATGACAGGTATAAATACAAAATCACAATATTGTTCATTCTTTTTCAGCCTTTCAGATGGAAATCCTTACAAAAATTCACAATAAAAATATGAAAGAGTTCATAATATAAGCATCTAAAATAAATATCTATTTTTCGTAATGATACAAAATTGAGCATTACATTGATTGCATAAAAATTATGATGTCATAATGCATTTATTTAACAAATGTGACAAAAAAAGTGTTCAAGTGATAAGATGTGAAATTATGACACAACTGGACATAATATTAGGGGTGTAACGATGTACTCGAAAAATGAAATAAAAAAAGTTGTACTGTATCACTTAACAAAAACTATATATACAGTCTGTACCTGTGTCATCACTAAAGTGTAAACCTATGTATCATGATTTATTTTCATTTAAGCAATTTATGTTTTTTCTTTTTATTTTATTCTTAATACTTAGGAAAAGTGGCAATCTTGTTGTTCAGCATTCAGACCGAGTCCAAGTCTGCTCACCGCATGTACAACTGCACAAACTGACAATATACTGTGTGTATGTTTTGCTTTCGAACATTTCTATTCTGAATTTTCCGGATTATAATTTTAATATTTTTCATTTATACACAACAAGATTACCACTTTTCCTAAGTATTAAGAATAAAATCAAAAATTTGTGAAAGTGCAAGGATGTGTCAATCAAACCCGTCTAAACATTTGAAGTTTTAATAACTTTTAGATGAAATAAGATTTTTAATATCTTCTTCTTCTTCCAATAAAGTACTGATCAGAAGTTCTGATATTTCGTACTGGCGCGTGGTGGTGCAAGGAAAACAAGGTGAATTAATATATATATATATATTTATTATGTATATATATATTTATTTATTTATTCATATTTATATTTACAGTGCAGTTAAAATAGATTGGTTGGATTTACGGTCGGTTGATGTAGATAGATAGCTTCGATTTGAAGCTATCTAGGGAGGTGGAAGTAACCAGGGATGTTGGAGAGTTCCACACACTAATACCATCCGGGAAAAATGATTTTTGGTACACTGAGGTTCTTGCATAAGGAACCAGGAACATCATGCTGTTTCCCCTGGTTGTAGCGGCTGGATACAGGAGGAGTGGTGGAATGTCGATGAGCTGGTACACAATGCGGTACATCATAACAGCTTTTCCTTGACCACGTCGCTCCTGAAAAGATGTCCATCTCAGCTGTTTTAGCATGTCTGTTACGCTACTAGTTGTCATGTAGTCAGATGTTACCATACGGGCAACTCGTCTTTGGACCATTTCCAATTTGCCAATACTGTCCCTTGTGTAAGGATCCCAGATGGTACTCCCATATTCCAAGATGGGCCTCACTAACGTCTGATAACATAGGGCCTTTGTTTCTGATGGACACTGGTGTAAATTGCGTCTCAGGAAGGCAACGGTGCAATTGGCCTTCTTTGCAATGGTGTCAATGTGGTGGTTCCACTACAGGCCTTGATGAAGGTAGATTCCCAGGTGTTTAACTGTTTCAACTACATGACCGTGGATGACGTATGGTACGTTTTCCACCTTCCCTTTGTTGGTAACATGTAAGACCTGACATTCCAGAATGTACAGCAGCTGTACCTGATGTTCTTCCCTCTAATAGAACTTGTTGGATGCGTCCATTTAAGGAGTCCTCTATCCATTGCAGATGGCAGCCTGTAATCCGATAATAGCTCAACTTGTTGTACAGGAAGCGTTGGTGGGGGACCTTGTCGAAAGCTTTCGAAAAATCAAGCAGTGTGACATATGTCTGTCCCTTGTTGTCTATGTTTTAGCCAGATCCTGTACTGTTAATATAAGTTGGCTTTCACGGGAGCGACGTTTCCTGAATCCGTGTTGTGTATCATGCAAGATCTGGTGGGTATCTAGGTGGTCAAAGATGTTACTGACCATGATATGTTAAATTCGAGGAGTTTTCATGTGACTGAAGTCAAGGATACCGGTCAATAGTTCTCCGCTTTGTCTTTGTCCCTTTCTTGTAGATTGGCACTACATTTGCAGACTTCCAATCAGCTGGTATTGTACCCTGGTTAACTGATGCCTGGAAGAGTAGTTGAACTACTGGGGCTATCTCGTCTGCAAACTTCCTCAGTAATCTGCATGGGGCACTATCAGGACCAGTGGCCTTGTATGGGTTAAGGCCGGCAAGGAGTTTCCTAATTCCACCAGTGCTGATGTTGATTGCATTCATGTCCTGGAATTGTGAAGGACCCTTATCAGGAATGTTGTCGATTCTCACTTCTTTGCTGAAAACTGAGGAGAATTGTCCATTCAAGGAATTTGCTTTCTTCTCACTGTCTTCTTCTCAATATATTTTTGTGTGAAATGCTTTTAAAATATATAAGTCGTAATATTCAATTCAATTCAATTCAATTCTTTATTGGCACTAAAGCACATATTTATATACAGAAATGTGTTGTTAGCCATATACATGTAACTATTGCAAAATATTATACTATTGTAAGCTTGTTTCTAATATCAAAACAGTCTCTGATATATAAACAGATTTGTTTCGTAGATATAAAGTTATGTGGATTAAGCAAACAAGATAAGTTATTAACATCTAGTAACCTAGAAAACTTTTTTCTGACATTTATATACACAGGACAATCAAGTAAAAAGTATTTTTCATCTTAAACAATAGTTTTACATTGGAAACAAAATCTATTTTCTCTAGGAATGAAAGGATTACAGTATATCTACCTGTTTCTACGTACAAATTATGTGCACTTATTCTTAACTTGGAAAGATAAGATAATAAATTCTTATGAAGTGGAAAACACAAGTATGGTTGGATTTCCAGTTTCTTAGCATCATAGTTGAATAATGTACTATAAAATGACAGCTTACCGCATTGAGTATTGTTAATGACATTGTGTTGGAGTTCAGAAAAAAATCTATTTTCAAAGAAATTTTTAAGTTTAGGACTAAAAGTTTTAAAATCTGTGTCAAAGTTAAAATCTAACATCTTCTGTATTGATTTTACACAACTTTGCCAACACTATTTATTTTCACTGGCCAATCGAGTATCTTCTAAGTAAGCATTCTTGAGTAAGACATTGCAATTATTGTTTGTTTTTGTTAATTTTTCCAATCTGGAATAATATTTAAAAACAAGCTGGTAAATTTTGGTATGTACAGGGAAAACACCTAATTCAATTTTAGTTGCTAAATTTGATGCTTTATTATGGACACCTAAGATGTTTTTTAAGATAAAATTTTGGATTTTTTCAAAAGGAGTTTTATCAAAATTATTGGGATTTGTATTAAAATCAGAGATCCAAATTTCTGAAGAGTATGTGTAAATTGGAACAATAATTTATTCATATAGCTTTAACCACAAGCTGGGAGAGAGATTTGAGCCAAAGGGTAGTTTATGCTTTAAGGCAAAATAAGCTTTTCGGGGATCTGGCAGCAAGGTCATCACAAGCATGTTTTAAATTGCCATTTGATTGTAAAAATATACCAAGATATTTGTACTTATCAGTAATACTTATATTATTATTGTTATAATAAAATGCATAATATTTCTTTATTTTTCTGGTAGAGCAAATCATAACCTTTGTTTTTTCTAAGTTTACATGCAACTTCCATTCTATACAATATCTTGAAAGACTGTCTATACAATTTTGGAGACCTTCAGCTGACTCTGATAATAAAACAAGATCATCAGCAAAAAATAAGTGATTAAAAGTTAAATCACCTAAACATACAGGGTAGGTCATAACTTTATCAAAATAATTTTCAAAGTCGTCAACAAAAATATTAAATAAAGTAGGACTTAAATTGTCCCCTTGTTTAACTCCTAATGTAGTATCAAAAAACTCACTATAATAATTTCCCTGTCTTACAGCACATTTTGTAGTAGAGTACATATGTTTTATAATATTGAAAAAATTTCCACCAATACCTTTTTTTAAAATCTTATACATAAGAGCTGGTCTATATACAGTATCAAAAGCTTTGGAAAAATCAACAAAGCACAAAAATAATTCCTTCTTTTTATTAAACAGGTACTTGTTCATTAACGTTTTGAGGATGAAAACATTATCTGTTGTACGATATCCTTTCCTAAATCCTGCCTGAAAACAACTTAACAACCCTTCTGATTCTAAATAATTATTAAGTCGGGTTTGAAGGAGTCTATTAAAAAGTTTACCGAGGCAACTTGTAACACTTAATCCTCTATAATTATTGCAATTTCCTGGATCTCCAGATTTATACAAAGTTGTGATTAATGAGAGGTTCCATAATTCTGGCATTCTGCTATTCTGAAGAATTTTATGAAAAAGTTTAACCAGTATAGGCACGAAAATATTAGAACTAATATTATACAGAAAATATCAACTTCAAATCTGTGTCAATGCACCTTTCATATCCCATCGATATCAAATTTAAGGTGCAATTACAAATGTAAATGGCGTGAATTGGAGACTTGGATATTACATGTCAAAAAACTGCAGGAAATTATTCAAAATTTATAATCGAGCGTATAGCACCAATGTTTTGTCTCATCTGATAATTCTTGTATCTATTTTATTGATTTACAAACCCATAAAAATTTTGTATGGTGGAGTATGTTTATCATTTCATATCACCTTCAACATGCTACCATTAATTAATCATCTCGAACCATATTTATTTAGGTACAAAATATCGTCGTTATATACCTTGAAATGATTTGATGTCGATATCGAAGGCCTCTTTTGTTTTAAAAATTAAAGCCGAGAATTCCGGATATAGATACGTTTTTGTTTGAATGTTACTCTCTTGATGGTTCTATGAAACGCTTAATATGGGCTATTCATACTTGTCTGTTTTAGCGTTTTCATGACATTGATTTGGTATCGACAGCAAACATTGTCAATTTGATTGCTGAACTAGACGAAACGCGTTAGGGGCTTGACAAAATGTCGAAGGCGGAGGAAAACGAAGAAACTCAGGTTACAGAAGAAATAGATAATTTACAGATGTCAAGAGGAGAAAAACCAGAACCGAGTGACTTCAAATTCAACTTTACAAAAGCGAAAGAAAAGTTTGTCTTGGATGAAGGAGGCAACAAAATAAAGTTTGGTGATATCTACAAACATCAGAAAACCATAGTTATTTTCACAAGGGTTAGTTATATGTTTTATTGCTTGCATATTATCTTCGTCTGTTCACTTTTAGGTTGGATTTTCACATTTAAGACATGTGTACAATTAAAAATGTGTTCTCGATCCCACTCATCATTGTTAATCTGTTAATTATTCTGCTATTTCAGCATTTCCTGTGCTTTGTGTGCAAAGACTACATTGAAGGTATGCAACTGTGGAGATAATAAAATATGAGGAAAAACAGCTTTCAAATTGATGTATAAAAGTAGTGATAAGATTTTGGTAATGATATCCCATATTCGAAATATTTTTAGTGGATTATGTATCTTTTATTATGCCTATTTTTTTCTTTCAGATTTAGCCAAGGTTCCATTAGAATATCTGCAGGTAATTTTGATGATTTTTTTGTAATGCAAAATTTCTAATGAAAATACAATACATCATTCTTATATAGGGGTGAAACGATACGCCTTCTTCATGGTTCGATACGTATCATAACATTTGGTCTCAGTTCGGTTATTTTTTAAATGATACATTTTGATATAAGGAAACAAATTCAACTGTTGCTTTTACATGTTTTATGCTTCCTTTTACTTAATATACATGTCCAAGAACGAATTCGATGTCGATATCGACAATATTTTGTCGATATCGTATCGATATCGATCGTGATCAGCACTGTTAATTGGAAATTTCTGGTGCCACATTTGAGACTTTCTATTATGTCGATGTCGTCGATATCGACAATATTATGACGATATCGTATCAATATCGACACTATTTGCACAATTTATTTTTACAGTGAGGTATAACATAATTTTACAAAGTCACAATTGAAGTCAAAATTGATTAATTATTGGCATGAATATGAAAATAAATTATGATTAAGAACGTATTAGGGTTGTTATTGTTTTAGATTACATTTAGAGTAAGATGTTGGGTTAGGGTGACAATTCTTAATAATGTTTTAATAATGATGATTCGATATCGATACGATATCATCGATATCGACGATATCGACAGTAAGGTAAACTTAACACAGAAGTGTTGTAAAAACAAAGTTTTTGTATTTAGGGTGAAGGTTGGTAAAGTAATTTAAGCTTTTAACAATCATGATTCGATATCGATATGATGTCGTCGATATCGACGATATCGATGGCAGGTAAAATCTTCGTAAAAGTAAATTAATTAAACATAAACACATTCAAAGTAACAGGGAAGGTACTTACCATGGGCTGAGCAAACATGATTCGATATCGAAGCGATATCGTCGATATCGACGATATCGACACTTCAGGGAAAGATTTATTAAGAAAGTTTTAGTAACAGTTGTTAAAAACACAATATTAAGGATTGAAAACGCAATTCTTGGAACAAGCATGATTCGATATCGGCACGATATCGAGGATATTGACAGTAAGGAAATAGTCTTAAAACAGGAAGTATTGTAATAAACACACGAGAATATAGAAATGTAATAGAAAACTATATAAAAAAAAAAGTAATGTGTCGATATCGTAACTACATCGTGTCTTGGACATAACTCAATAATTTATGTGCAAAATGGATAGAAGAAATCAATTTAATTGATTTGACTGTTAAAAATTATTTTAGAAACTGTAAGTCCACAAAAAATTACGTTTTTTAACTAATTTATTATACTGAGAAGCATGTTTTATACCTTATGCCAGATCTGACTGAATGACGATCCCGACCGAAAAATGAACCGAACTGAAAAAAGAGATTTTGTACCGTGTATCGAACCGAGAAAAAATACCACGGTGAACCGTTTCACTCCTATTCTTATACTCCTTAATAGTATGATAATATTATGATATTGAATAATTGAGATGAAGAATCTTTTTTTTTTTTTTGGAGCATATACACGATCATTGATATACAAATACTTTTTTATAGGAAGCTGGTGTGAGAGTAGTTGTGATTGGTCCTGCTCCTGACAAGTTTATAAGTGTAAGTGTTTGCTATATCTTTGCCATTATTTGGTATGTGAAAATTAAAAAAAAAAATTCAATTAATTTAGAAAGTCGAACCCTTTTGAAATATCTATGATTTTTAAGGCATCAGTGTTTCCAATCTAATTAAAATTAGATGTTAGATCCGCTGTTTGAGATGTGGATATTTAACTTTGTTAATAGCTCACCTATTCACCCACTCCGCAGCCCAATATACACATAAAATCACACGCACATACTGTCATCTTAAGAAAATGCAGACTTGCTGAAATTTTTTAATCACTGTCAGACATTTGGTCTGACAAAGTTGAATGTTCTGTCGCCGTGTTGGACCAGTCAAAGTTTTTTCAGACCAAGTACATGTACTTTATTCAAAAATTGTGACGCTAAGAAAGTCATATGAATAACGGCACTAAAATTCCCTTTATTATTTTCAACAGCCTTCAATCTTACAAGTTTTCTTCCTTGAGATTGAGAGTCTTTAACAATAGACATAAATGACACGTTTAATGACTTTGCTATAACAAATTTAATTTACTATCATCAACACGCTGCGTTCACGTTTTTTTCTGTGTTTGGAACTTCAGCTATGCATCCCGATCCGGACCTTTATTAATTTGTATCAGGCTCCATTTTTTTTTCAAACTTCTATCTGGACCGACGTTTTCTAAATAGTTATCATCTAGACAAATTTTTACCAGCCTTGCCGACAGGACCGAGAGATTTTGACAAGTCTGAAACTGGGTCTTTAAAATCAAGATTTTTGAGTACAGGTATAAAGAAAATGATTTTTAGAATGTAATGAAATCGATCAATCTAGATAATGTTTGTACAATTTCTCATTTACCTATTTTTCAGGCCTTCAAGAAAGAGACAGGGTATATGTATACCATGTACACAGATCCAGACAGGGAACTTTATAAATTATTGGGAATGAAAAGCAACCCAGAGTATGGAAAGAATACTAAAAGTAAGAATAACATCCAATGCTTTTATGCTTGCAAAATATGAAAAACTACTGTAATCATTTTTGCTTTGTAAGGTATATCCAGATTTTACAAGTTTCCTCTCTGTGTTCTGTTACCATTATATACTGTAGATCACCAACTTTATGTGAAACCTTACTGTCATAAGATATTCTTTTTCAGAAAATAAACACCTCAAGCATAGCATGATCTCAGGAATTCTAAGCAGTACATGGAGGGCCATGCAAAGCCAGGAATATCAGGGGGATGTCCGACAGCAAGGGGCAGAGTATATCCTAGGACCAGGTACAATTAAATAAATAAATTCTTATGTATTTTATGAAAAAAAAATTAGGTTGATGCAATGCCAAATTTTCAAGATGCCTTCTTTTCATGAGATAGTTATTTAATATTAACACATGAGATAAAATTTTCATGAATTTTAAC
The DNA here is from genome assembly GCA_003671525.1 of Saccostrea glomerata. Taxonomy (NCBI): domain Eukaryota; kingdom Metazoa; phylum Mollusca; class Bivalvia; order Ostreida; family Ostreidae; genus Saccostrea; species Saccostrea glomerata. The sequence continues at coordinate 368,077 of PRKT01000238.1, forward strand.
CACTCCTGATTTTTACCTAATTTTCAGGGGATGAAGTCCACTTTATGCATCTTTGTGAATGTACCACTGACCAAACTCCTATAAATGACCTGCTACACCTGGCCGGGGTCAAACAAGTTAGTTTTCCTAAGGACAGACGAGTCATTGATGTGTAACTTGTGCTGCAACATGTGCCTATGTGTTCAATCAATGTAATATTCATTAGGGGTGTAACGATAAGAGAAAGTGTGTGATGGTATATATCATGATACCTGTGTATTGAAATATTTCACTTTTCGTAATTTATTCATTTGTGTGTCTCTGTCCATAAATGAAAAATTCTCTATCGCAGTGTGCAAAGATAAAAGGTGAAGATTTTTTTTTGTCAGTTCTCAAATGTCTTATGGAACAGTTAATAAGTTCTGAACAGATGAAATCACTTTTTTTAGTTACAGTAAATTACAAAGAAATAGCATAAATTGCTTTAGATGAACACAAATTATGATACATTGGTTTACAGTTTTGTCATGACACAGGTATATAGTTTTGTATATAAAACATTTTTGTATTGCCTTTTTGAGTACATTGTTACACCCCTAATATTTATGTCCAGTTGTGTCATCATTTCATTTGTTATCACTTGGACACTTTTTTTTGTCACATTTGTTAAATTAATGCATTATGACATCATCAGTTTTATGCAATCAATGTGATGCTCAATTTTGTATCATTACAAAAGATGGATATTTAATTTAGATGCTTATATAATGAACTCTTTCATATTTTTTCTCTGTGAATTTTTGTAAGGACTTCCACCTGAAAGGCTGAAAAGGGATGAACAATATTGTGATTTCGTATTTATACATGTATGTCAGGATGTATAGATGTGTACAGTGTTTATTTATACCATACTTAATATCATGTCAGGGTGTATGAATTTATGCTATATTTACAATTTTATCAGGAATCGTTAACTTGATTAATACATTTATTTCTATACCTTTGTTAAGTTTGCTTTATACATGTACATGATTAATATACTGAGTTTAATTTCTTTTCACAGTGATTTGAAATGTGATGCCTATAATTATGGTTATACATAATTGTATTTTCAGAGTATTATATTAATACCCATTGCATTTTTATGATGGTTTTTTTTTTTAAAGACTCTGAATGTATACCTTATAATTTGAACATTTAATTATCATGCTGTTTCTTATATAAGCATTTTAAAAAGGTATGTCATGCCAATATACAATGTATATCTATAGTTATGTTTAATATTTATGGAAATACAGTTGAAGCCCAATTTAGAAGCAAATTCCTGATTTTATTAAGAATGAGTATTTATTAACATTCAACAGGCCTTTTATCTCTACAGTTGTGAAACATCTCTATTCTATCTCTCAGATGTCTAGTATCTCTATTCTGTCTATACTATTGTGAATTATTTTTCTTCAATCTCTACAATTGTGAGGTATTATTATTCAATCTGTACTATTGTAAAGTATTATTATTCAAACTCTACAATTTTGAAGTATCTATATTCCAGTAACTTGTAAAATATGGTATTCTTTAAGAAATCCATTTTCATATATTATCCATCCACTGTGGTATTTTGCCTGATTGTATTTTACGATGCAAATGTGTTAAATCAATAAATATTTATGATATAACTCATATTTTTATTTCAATCTCAGTGAAGTCAATAAGTTTTCTTTCAAAGTTTGCTGATCTTCAATTGTTGTTTGTCAAATTTTCTCATTGTCAACTTCTTCAGTACCATTGAGCCAATTTCAATCTAAGTACAAAGTGAAATCACTTCTCTGATTGTTCAATTATTTAATTAGTAGTGCCAATTAAAGGAACCCGCAGAGTAATTAAAGTAAGCCCCAACATGTTATTTTTTTGAATCGTAATTAAGGCAATATTTCAGTATAATTGAAAATGAAATAGCTAATTTTAATGAGATTGGCCAGTTCTTTTATGGAAACAAATATATTAAGCAATAATTTTCATTCTTGTAATAGTGACAGTATATGAAGGAAATAAACCGTTTTTCATCGACTTATAAATTATATGATATGATAAATTAACACTATATATTAAGCATTGGAAAAGAGCTCACTTAGCTGAATTTAGATTAATCTTTGAATATTGTTGGAGAATATTTGAGTCCGCCATATTAGACTCTTACTTGGATTTTTAGTTTGATATATGGACAGTTAATGACCAATGAATCGATCATTAAGTTTCCCCATTTATGAACTTGGAGTAAATTAATATTTCTCTGTCACCTACATGTAAATTTGATCCTCAAATACTTGTTCTGAACAAATCGATTCGACGACTGATGCAGACTACTGACAAAATATGTGATGTAACAAGGTTATACAATACCTCGATGAACAATAAGTGGCAATTCGTAAAGTCGATTGTCGTTATGAATATTTCTTCTCCACCAATTAAAATATGAATTTTGTTCTCTCTTTTTTTTTTTTAAAAAAGAAGATAAAACATAATTTACAATATGTTGTACACATCCCCCTCCTCCCTTTTCACAGTTGCGCTAATACTGATAATAATTGGTTTTCTTCTTATATAGATTTGTTTACAAAAAAAGAGAAGAGATTTACATTATTTCTCTAAGAAATTATAGACTTATGGCCGAATTTGTTATAATTGCCGAAAAACGCCCGTCGCTGAAGTTGCCCTCAAGCACAGTGTAACTTCTCAATGGAACCAATCAATCAATCAATCATTTATTTGAATCTCCTCACCATTTTACAATAGCGTACAGAGACTACAAAAACATATAGGTGATTTTATATACAACAATAAAGGCATGCGTGAATAAGAAACTAATCAAAAACAACAACAACAACAATAAAATGGGAATTTAGGCCGGGGAGCATATTTTATTTATTGTCTTTACAAAGGAGCACAAATAGAAAGCAGTGTTTATTGTTATTCATAATGCTTTTAAAACTAATTATATTCTGGAATTTTATGTGTTTTCCTGTTAAGCATAGTTTTCTTTCTGTTTGTAGCGAGTTGCACTTTAATATGTAAAGAAACTCATATCCGAGTTCTTTAAGATTACAATGGGTACAAATTCTATCTTGTCTTGGTATATTAAGCCAGCGTCCACTTTCAATTGGTAAATGATGGTTACACCTTCGAAATCTACAGAATGTTATTAAGTCCTTTTTTGATAAAATATTAAAATAGTTTTCAAATTTTAGTTCGTCTTTGGTTTGGTTTGAACATATTTTATTGTTTTGATGTTATAACAAAAGGATTGGACACAAGTTCTTAAAAACTTAGTTCGTCTTTGTAACTTCTATAATTTTTAAAAGCTTTATGTGAGGTTTGAAGGATTGATTGCCAACTTTGTTTGAATTGATCCATTAATGTGAGTTTAACTTTCGCTTTTAACCATTTAATATTAATTGGGTTTTGTTCAAGCCATACATTTGAGAGTCCACAGTTATTTAAGATATTTCTAATATTTTCAAACCAAACAATTTTCCCTCCTATTTCTTGATTTATAATGAAGCCTAATTTAAAACATAAAATTGCAATTTTAATTTCCTTTCTAGTGATTTCTTTCCATGGAAAGAAATGTCATTCTTATGTGTAAAAATTAAAGATAAGGTATTGAACAGTGTATGACCTCCCTTATAAAAAGAGTCAATAAAATGAATCGAACATAATGCAAAAATCCAACCAACCCTAGGAGACACCAGAAATAGGATCAGGTGCCTAAATTGAGTAAACTTTCTCTGTCGACCCACCGATCGCACCCGCCGTTAGTCAAATTTGGTATTGGACGATAAAAGCAGGTATGAATTGTTTTGGACACGATATGGCCCAACGAAGAATAATAAAATTTGAAAATATTTCATAACGATAAACATAGTGAATTTCGATCGTTTACAGAACATACAAAAACAAATTGTTTTCATTATTTAATTATGTAATATCAGAGGAAGAAAGAAGAGACCTCTTATTTATTCACCTAATAGAAAAATGAAGTCAAAATACTCATATATATAGATTTAAAATGCTGAGTTTTACTTATATAACACAGTTCCTTTGCAAAATTTATGAATTTATTATGTGAAAAAAAAACCCACTATATACAAATCACATAATTGTTTTATCATGCCTGTGGGATCCATGGGACACGGGAGGGGGCCCCTTCCGTTTTTTTTTAATGTGTTATACAATAGGAAACGAAACAGTGAATCTTCATTAACGCCGTACCATCCAATTATAATATTGCGTGAACCCCCCCCCCCTTTTTTTTTAAGAAAGGAAAGGGTGACTTCAGGAAATTTGATAGGTTGTGTCCTCTCAAGCTGATTTCGATTCCTTCAATTCTTAGGATCAAAAAATAAAGGTTATTTTTATATAAAATCTGATTTAAAAAAAAAAACAACTTATATAGATGAATTACAAGTTAATTTAAATTTCCGAGATTGAACTTGGAGTATAGATAAAATTTGCTTTCGTTTTCTCTTTCTTTCGTTTATTTTTCTTTCGTTTTTTCTGTTCTTTTCTTTCTTTCTCTTTTGTTTTGATAAAGATAGTTTTATTAGATTATTTTCCACATTAAAACCTATATTTTTATTCATTGGAGCAGGTTTAAATAAAAAAAATTCTATAATTCATTTTACAAATACATAAAACCCGTATATACTAACATAACAGAAAAAATATGTACATAAATAGATTACAAATTATCAATTAACGCATTCATTCAAAATAACCCTTATTGCTAATTAATGTAATTTGATGAAATTAATAATCATTGACAGATGTTGGTGTTTCCATTGAAAACTATAAACAAAAATTTCATTGGCCAGACGATGATATCCCCATGGCGACAATTGTTGTGTAATCTACTATTGGCCTAGAGCCTGATCACGTGATCTTTTGCACTTAACTTTGCTCCAGTTCAAACATGGCCGTCAATTTTGGCAACGATAAGGGGGGTCGATAATTTTAACAAATTCTTTTAATTAGCAATTTTTATACGGATATTTTTACTACATGGAGACTTACAGGGTTTTAAAGAAACATTTTGTTGTGAATTAGTGTATTTTTACTATTTGGAAGGCATTGAATCACATCAGGTAAACAGAGAATAATTGCTATCGATATTGCAAGAGGAAAATTGACCTATTCGGCTATATAGAAACGAAAGTGATAGCTTTATTGAAGAATGGCCGATGAAAATGATATTATTGGGAGTGCTTCCGAGTTTATTAAAGGTGAGAAGAATTTTATACGCTATAAAATGATTAAATGACATCTGTGTATTTTCCCTTTCAGTCTAAACATGTCTCGACAAGGTTTCAGTGAACCTTGCAATGTGTATTTACAGAAAATTAATGAGTTTCACACATGCATTTCAGATCGACTATATTTTGCTACCTTGAGAACGAAGCCTAGATCTACAGCACACACACATTATTTTTGTGTTGATGATGAGCTTGTGTATGAAAAGTAAGTACTGATTTTTTTTAATTAAATAGATATATATAAATTTGGAAAATATTTAGGAATTTTTTGCCCCCAAATAATTTATAAGAAGATTTTTAAATGAGTTATTACTATAATTTACTTTAAGGGCATGATTTATTAGAATATATGCATGTTGTTTAGTATTTTCTGAAGATCATGGACTTGTATAATTTTATGTCCCTGGTGCTATGGCAGGCTAGTTATATATGTTTATTGTATTTTCCAAAACAATTCTATAAAAAGAATGATATACATGTACCAATCACGATGATCATAATTCTGTTTCACATGTTGTAAAAAATATCAAAAAATATTCAAAAACTTATCTCCCCAAAAGCCCTACAAAGTGTTTTACCTAACCTGTTTACATTCAGGGGCTTTCAGGCATATGATCTTGTCTTTTCAAATAATGATCTTGTTTCCACCATTGTTCATCTTCTAGCATAACTAATTGCATTTCCCTTTTGCAAACTTGGAAAAATATTTATGGATGTAATATATCATGATATATACCAAAAATCTTCCAAGACCAAACGTTTGTCAAGGACTTGTAATAATGGTGCAATTCGAAACGACATGTTCAGTGCATCAGTTTGTTAATTGTAGTGATCATAGTCTTCATCATTGTCAAACTTTTTTTTCTCTCCCCTGGCCAAACTGAAAATAAAAGCTTGTTTGGATCAAGGTATTTGTAAAGGAATTTAAATTTATTGTGCAAAAAATTACTATTTGGATTTATGGTCCAAACCTGTAAAAATATGATAATACTGATGATGATGTAATCAAGTAATAGTGTACTCATGTAAGAACCTGTAATTTTGATCACCTCCCTCCTTACTCCCCCCTTTTAATATATGTAAATAAAGCTATTAATTTTAAGCATTTATCATGTTTACAGATGTTATATAATATCTGAGTTTTCTATTTTAAAAAAAAATGTTTTCATCATGTTCACTGTCATAGGACGTCAAATAGGAAGTAAATTTGTACATGTTCCATATATACTTTAATTTAAATATTTCCTTGCTTTGGAAAAATTTTCAGGTGGTCATAGTTTGAGAGAGTGGGCCAAGTACATGCATAAAAAGATCATATAAATGTATTAAAAACACCAGTATCAACCAGTGTTAAACGAAGATTTTAGTTTGGCACTGTGCCAAAAACACTCCACACACTTTGGCTTGTTTTCAGTTAAGATTTATATTTTGCTGCATGTTTCAAACAATAAATAATTTGGCCATCTTTGCAATGTTGAAAGAAAAGGGGGATATGAACTTTTAAGCCACAGACACCCTGTAATTATTAAGTTTTGCTATTTATTTTGGTGACTAATGACTATAAATAGGTAGATTGTATGTATGTGAAGTCTAGGAACTTTATCACATTTGTTATGCAATATGAACATGTTTACACCAACTTATTATCAATATACAATGTATAAAGTAACTTCTGTCCCATTAATCTATCAATAGGTCACATTTTGACATAACTCATGCAGTGGGTTGTATGTGATTTTGTGTTTACCTATAATCCTGACCTATTTATTTTCTTCACTAGACATGGTGAAGGTACACTTTATGCTAATATTTGAGTAATTGGGTTTAGGTCAAGGATTTCCATGTTTTTTTGTGTTGTTATTTTTATAAACATTTGAAGTCTGTTTTTTTTCTTCTTCAGTTTTTATGCAGATTTTGGACCATTGAATTTGGCACAACTGTACAGATATTGTTGTAAACTGAATAAAAAGCTAAAGGTATTTAGAAATTTTGATATTTAAGTTTCTGCTATCACATATTTTATGTTTGTTCAGGTAGATCCAAAGATTTAGATATGTGCTAATAAGGAAGATTTATAGAAATTTATATTTTTGCACATCATGAAAATAATCATTGCTTGAATATATTATATGGACTAGAACTAAAGTTCAGCTTTGTTTACTTATGTTAAAAATAGCCCATGTAAACAAACTTAGCAGCTAGGGTTGTAGTTGTGATGTTGCTGCATGAAAACAGGTGTCAGAAATGTGTTATCTGTTGGCAGAGAAAGAGTTCACCCAATTAATTATGAGATGCACTGACAAAACTAATTTTCTTTTTAGTCCTTTTCACTCGCAAAGAAGAGAATCATTCACTACACAAGTTTTGATGCTAGGAAGCGAGCTAATGCTGCATTTCTTATTTCCGCATATGCAGTAAGTACAAGTATTGAAATTCTGAAATAGAAACATATCAAAAATCTAAGATTTCCAGGTGAATTAACAGAAAACTATCAAAATGGGTGTCGAATTCAAGGTTTATGTAAATTAAAAAAAAATAATAATAAATTACTATCTGAAAGAAGAAAAATATTTCAATAATAAGATGTCAATTTATGTTTTGAATATATTTTTACACCAGTAATATAATTTTTTTTAAGATGACTGCCTTTTTGTTTTACAGATAATATATTTGAAGAAAACCCCAGAGGAAGCATATCGACCATTGGTAGCTGGTTCAAATCCTCCATTTCTTCCATTTAGGTTTGTGGCATGAAAATATGTACAATAAATAGTCAAAGATTAATAACAGGTTTAGAAAAAATACCTGTATTTACAAATATTATGAAACACACTTCTATGCAATAAATTATTATTATTAAAGTAGGGTATATTACTTCCTTCTTGATGAGTAACAATAATTTAAATTGAATGTAAAATTTTATTCATTATTACAGAGATGCATCATTTGGGGCCTGTTCTTACAATCTAACATTACTAGACTGTTTGCATGGACTCAGTAAGGTAAACAAAATATTTTTGAAGGGGAGGGGGGTTAAATTTTGAAATTTTAGGTTTTCATATGCAACTTTTTCCAAATAAATAGTTAAATGTCGACAAACTAAAACATTCTAAAATGACTACCGATTGTGATAAATGGACATTCAGCAAAGTATTAAAGGTAAATAATGCAAGTCTGATTTAATATTCATACTTCCTTCCAGGCACTGGCTAATGGTTTCTTCAATTTTGAAACATTTGATGTGGATGAATATGAGCATTATGAGGTAACTTTTTCGTTAAAAATTATGATAATTTGCAACAAGATTGTAGATACATATTTTGCCAAAGGTTAAAAATGCATATAAAATGATAAAAACAGATAACAAGACAAACATGCAGCCTTACAAGTGTCATCTGTACATTATCCTGGGGGCATAGAGCATTATCTGTGTCTGTATCATGCAAGACTCTCTTTCTTCAGAGAAGTTTTTAATAATTCTATGTAATAAAACACTTTGATAAAAATATGACAAAAATGACATCATAGATTTCAATGATACAAGTGCAAATATATACAGTTACTATTCCAGGGATTTGAGCTTGTTTATGTTTAGGCAGTTCAATTTTAGTTATAGTAATATTTTAAAGTAAAATAGCTAAATTTTATCAGAAATTGTCACAGCTCTAATATTTTTAGTCATTTTCATCACATGTCTATGAATTGAATTCCACCTTCGAAGGGGTGTTATTGCAAGAATTGTGATGAATCAATTGGGCATAATTAGAACAGAGAATTTTATATTTCTTCATGAGACATTTTAATTACTAATTAGGTTGCCAAGTGTTAATAAATCCAGCATATTTGACATTTCTGGATCATGACATTTTAAATATAAGTGTGTAGAACCTAGAAATACATTTAATATCATTTTATCATTACATTCTTCATGCATTTTATTTGCTCATGTTGCAAGGTATTCCATTGAAAATACTAATATTTTGACATTTTCATTGTCTTTTTTTCCATGATCAATGTCTCTTTTGTAGAAAGTAGAAAATGGTGACTTCAACTGGATTGTGCCAAATAAATTTCTGGCATTTTGTGGACCACACCCTAAAACAAAGATTGAAAATGGTAATAATACTAACCCATGTTTTCTCCACAGTGCAGAAAGGTCAAAGCAGATCAAGGAGGTCAGGGGGAAATCTAGACAGAAATAGTTTTGCTTAGTCTGAAGTTATTTTTTTTTTCTTCCTATAGAGAGTTGAAAATGGGGACCTTAATTGGATCATCCCTCATAAAATGGTGGCTTTTAGTGGGCCCCATATCAAGAGCAAAATGGAGGATGGTACTGATGAGTAACTTGCGGGGGGCATCCTCCCCCATCATTATATATACCTAGCATAGCTCACATGGGGCCATACTCCCCTGTGTATTTCAATAGTTGCTATTGTAGTTTAGATTGTTCAAGCATGTCTGGGCAAGAAACTTAATTTTTGTCTTATAGTCTCTACTCTATGTAGACAAATCTCAAGCTAAAGTAAATGGGGTATCTTTAATAAACATGAAACTTTGTTATGATACACATATTCGAAAAAAAGATTGTGAGGAATTGACAGTAAAAGTAGGTGCATATTAGTATTACTTTGATTAGATGGATTAAATTGTGTTTTCACATAAATGCAGAGCTAGTTTCATTATTCTTGTTGAGAGAACAAAAAAGTTAGTCGTCTTCTAGTGCAAGATTATCCTTGTATGTTCTGACTTTTCTCATTGCTATATATTATGCATTACTTTTTAACTTAAGATTGTGAAAATTAAATTAGGTACCAAGTTTGCCCCAGTAAGCGCCTTTGCATATGATTTTTAATTTGAACAAAATATTAGCTCCTACCTTCGGAGAATAATTGTTGTCCCTTTCAATTTTTCCTTTGCACTTATTTGGGCAAATATGGTACATGTAATGATATGAAATTTTCAATGTAACTTTGTTCTGCACCTTTACTATTTTTGATGTTGGGCTATCTAAATTTAATTCCCTAGTTCTCAGGCCAATTTTCTCGAAAACAGATGCGGGAGGGCGGCATTTTATTTTTCATTTTATTGGCAATAAAGTAGATGAGGGAGGTATTTTTTTTTAATTTTAATTTCCGAATTTTCTTTAACATAAAGATAATTTTTTAATCACAGGTATACCTTCCATTTCTGGTCAAAATTTCTGCTTTATCCATTGCTTAACAGCGTGTAAACATCGTAGGTAATGTCATCGAATGTATTATCAAAAGAAGTAGCCAAAATCTCATTGTAAATGGCTACTGGAAGTGATATTTGAATACTAAACTACAAAACAAATGAGGTCGGAATTTTTTTTCCCGGATTGGTCTCCGCAATACCAACTTTTTATTTTATCAAAAATACAATAAAATCGGCAATGTGGCTACCTCAAAACGGATGCGCGCGGGCCTGAGAACCAAGATTTCAATTTTATATGGCCTTGCTTGTAAAAATTTTTGATTTAATGTTGTTTTTGTGTTCACCAGATTTTATATTAAATGTATGCCCTTTTCCTCACAGGGTACCCACTGCATGCTCCTGAGGCATACTTCCCATACTTCAGGAAGCATAACGTGACCACAATCGTGAGGTTAAATAAGAAGATTTATGATGCCAGGCGGTTCACAGATGCAGGTTTCGATCACTATGACCTATTTTTTATTGACGGGAGTACGCCTAGTGATAATATAGTCAGGCAGTTCATAGAGTTATCTGAAAATGCAGAAGGTGCTGTTGCTGTACATTGTAAAGGTAAAATTTATAATATTAACACAAATTGAAAACTTTTATTTTTAAAATTTAAAAAAATCAAATAAATCTGTAATAAAATTATTTTAAGAAGTTGGTAAATTTTCAAAGTATATATAGAAAGTCAAGAACTAGGAGAGCTTTCTTGATCAAGAACGTACTAAGTAGGACTTTGTGTTTTGCAGCTGGTCTAGGACGTACAGGAACGTTAATAGCTTGTTACATGATGAAGCATTATAAATTCACTGCTGCGGAGTGTATAGCATGGTGCAGAATTTGTCGGCCAGGCTCCATTATAGGGCCTCAGCAGAACTTCTTAGAAGAGTAAGTGCACTGTACTCTGAGATAATGCATTTTTTTAAAGCATTCAGGTTTAAATCACTTCTGAATGTTCAGATCTGAAGAGATAAAATTTATGATTGCTACTTTGTAAAATGAATTTTTTTTTGAAGAAAAAAAATTATGAAAAAATGTGAAAAATAAGTTTTGTTTTTACGCAATTGATGAACCTCATTTTAAAGGTTTTTTTAATGTTGTCTGAACAGGAAGCAGTCACTAATGTGGATGCAGGGAGATCTTTTCCGGGCCCGCAACAAGGACGACAAACGACGAGAGAGACACCACAGTGTCTCCAAGATCCTGACCACTATGGATGATATGAGGATTCAAGATGCCCTAGAGTTAGAAAACTATCGGTCAGATGAGAATGATGATTATGTAAGAATATTAACTCTTCGATTTATATTACCTTGATTAAACCCAATTCCCAGAACAATATATATCCCTCAGGGGCCTTTAGTTGTGTTACTGTCATGTTTGAAGAACCAACTCCAAGAATAACAAGAATAAAGCTTTTTTTGATATCTGACTATGAATTTAGAATAATGGATATTTCAGTACATGTAAAAAAAAACTTAAAGGTTAGATAACCCCAAATAATGACATTTATTGACATTAAGTAGCCTAGTTTGTCTCCATCATATCTGTGACTGGTTTATATGGGTACTTTCAAGGCAGCAGTGTAGGTTTAATAAAATGTTATTAAAAATTTTTATTTCAATCAGTAACTGTTGCAAAATTTTATTTGCTGTATCTTATCAAACTTGTTGTATGGTTGTAGTTGTACAGTGGTCCCATTACGAGAGGCAGCATGATAGAAACTCAGGGCGACAAACTAAATCAGATGAAGCTGCTACGGCAACACCACTCTCGATCCGCCACCACTGGAGCATTCGGGTAAGGAAATGGTCCAAGGACCACTGAATGTTTACATTTATCCCTCAGTTTTTCTTGAAAGGCATTTCATCTATCTTCTGCTTATAAAGTCTACAAACCCAGTATCTAACTTCCAGTGCTTTAAAAAGAAACCTTGTTTAAATCATTCATGAACAATCTTTCTAGCTTTGTTTAATATACATGTTTAAATCCCTATACCCTCTGCATGTGGAAATAAAAAAACATCACCACATTTGCATTTGTTACCCCAATCACATCACATTTCCCATGGTGCTCTCTTGACTGTAGGCATGAAGATGGGAAAGGTCACAAAAGGTCGACCACCCAGGTCTACAGGACAAGCGGTACCAAAAGTGCTCACTCTTCAGCTGCTCCCATGTCTCCACTTAAAGCCTCCAAAGTTAGCACCGTCATTAACAACCATGCCTCCTCGGTCAAGCGGAGTACCAGGCATGGTACAGGCTCATCCAGTGCCAAAAGGTAGGACCGTGCCTCCAGCAGGCACAACAGCACATTTCAGTGTCCTTGTTCTCACCAGTTTCAGATACTAGTATCTCCTTCTATTTATGTACATTGTTGTGTTGGCATACGGAAATGCCAGCATCTTGTTATTTTAAATTAGGAATATTTTCATTTGAAAAAATAAAAAAATAACTATCTACTCAAAGGTGAGGATCTACTACTTCCATTAATTACTCTGTTTTAAAGTTAAACTGAAAAGTATTAATGCATGTAACAGACCTCTTTAGAGTAGTGCTTTAAACTGAATTTAACACGTAGAATCAGTTGATTCAATTTCAATTCAATTTATGTCTCTAAGCTTGCAATTTTTTGAGATTTTTATACCATCCTTTCTTTATTAACTATTTCTAATTCTTGAAGAAAAAAAAACATGGAAACCTCTCCTTGAATAGATTAACACTGATCAAAATGGTGCAGTGATTTGAAATATTTTTTATAAATATAATAATAGTAATACACAAGTGTGATTTGCTAATTCTCTGATTTTGTAGAAAATACCACTCGCATACATATAATCTGAGGAAAGCCTTGGCTGCTAGGTATGGCCTTGTTATTTTAGAGTAGGCCAACATTAACCGCCAAGTTTTCACATTTTGGTTTCACATCTAAGCATGCTTCTTATCTAATTATTATTTTTCATGAGTAAATATGAAATTTTATTTACCACTGGCTTTGAGTATTAATGGTGAAGCTTGAATTATTTTTTTGTTCATTTCTTAATACACCTGTACAAAATGACGATCCGCTGATTCGTATTCTTCTTTTAAAAGTTACCTCCCCCTTATTCCCAAATCTGTAACCACCTGTTCAAAATTAAAAAAGAAAGAAAAAAATAATAAACAACTAGACTTCAGATTTAAAAAACTCTGATCCTTCATCCCATCTTAATTTTAATTCATTAACATGATGCATCTCTAACCATTAACATATTAATGAACAGCATAATAAAAAAAAAGTTTCATAAAATCATATTTCATATTCAAAAAGTCTCATAATTCTCCCATATGATTAGCCTTGAAAGGCAAGAAAATATTGATAAGAATTATAAATTGAAACCAGGTCATTGTTTTGTCATGCCATTCAATGACTTTTATTTTACGAGTATGTGTACGTCGTAAGTCTGACTTCTGCATGACTTTTAGTTCTTTACAACATAAAGAAACATTGCAGGCCATTCATGTTGTCTGTATGTGCATTTGATGTGTATGTAAACATTGATGGTTTTCATTTGATTCTATGATCATTATTTTTACCTTGGTCATTACTTTGTCACTTTGGTATCATTTTCACCACAGTTTTGTCTGTGCTAGTGTCCCTATTATTTTTTTTTTAATCCATAGTCCCGCTGATTGTTTGGTTTTTTCTTTCTTTGCTGTTGTTTTGCTAACAGTTGTATGTGGTGTGGTTGTGTTGCATTTTACAAATGAGTTGGAAGTTTTCCAAGTTCTAATTTGGAATATATAAGGAAAAAGTATAAAAGATTGCATAATATCATTGGATACTAAAATACTAAACGTCAAAATAAGTTTTCTTTGAATTTTGTATCTTTGCAATATAAGCGATCATCACCATTGCAATTTATATCAAAAAGGCATATATATGAAATGAAAAAAAAAAATAAAAAAATTTAAATATATCTGCTTGCTTTTCTTAAATTTTAAATGCAAAAAAGGATCCATATAGCTCCTAAAGAAATTTCATGGTAAAAGCGCTATGCTTGTCTGTTTCTTGGTGTCTCTGTGTGTATTGAAAAGCCTGTTAACTGAGACCAACTTATGCTACAATCTGCTTCCTATTTATTTGCCTTATCAGCTCAAGCCGATACGATGACTACATAGATAATAGGCCTTACAACAAGGATCATTATAAAAGCAACCTGTACAAAACTTCTGATGTCTTGGCTTCCACTGGCAGCGATTGGCCCTACAAATTTCGCTCCACTACAGTAAGTGCTCTATAGTTAAGCAGCTCCCCCCTTATAGCTACATACATATATATTCAAATACTACTACTACTACTACTCCAGTCCCATACAATAGCTCTATCCTGCTAACCCCTGCCAACTTAACTACTTTATACATAGCTCTGTCAGTCTCTTGTGTCCTTGCAAGATGACATCTGCAAGCTTTAGGCATAGGTTCAGAATAGAATTCATTAGATTACAGACTTGCATTGCAGCTTTATAAATGTTCTTTGTCCATTGTGATTTGAATTTTGTTTTTGGAAATGTATGTAAACTGTTACTCAGTTGGTGTCTCATTGAATGTTTCTAATTTGGGCATTGAAAATGCAACTGTTGGCAAACACAGCATCTAATATTTACTTATCCAGTAAGTTTAATTCTGACTGTGTGGAGATTGTAAGTGTGGCAAGTTTGTGGCTTTTCATATTTGAGTGAGAAAATGTGTATGCATTAAATATGTGCTTTTTGTGTAAATATCCTGTGAGGTGTGGTTGTTTTGGTGTGTGTGTTATCAAATGGTGACAATAAATTTAAATCCCATCTGAATTCGGAATAGAGGCCTTATGAAAGTAGGGTTTGTCTGTTAATTTACCAGTGCGTTAAATAATGCACATTTTCATTACATATTTGTCCTAATACTGTTGACCTTTTCGGGATTAGAATTGAACATTATTAGTATCATGATTCATTTACATAATTAAATCACTTCAAAATATGTGTGTGTTGAACATGCCCAATGGTAATGCAGCTTTTGGCATGTTTTGTTTGAGAAGGGATTGATCTTTTGCATTATACTTGGGATCTGGCCAGAATATTGGATCTGGCCAGAATATTGATATTGGCTTGAATAGATCAAAGACTGCATTAAAATGTTTTAATTTTTTTCTTCATTCATTCTTCCATCTGAGGAGATTGTAATTTGCATTTTATTATTTGGTCAGTGCCCTTTAAACTTTCCCAAATTGTTGACATTTCTCAAATGAATTTCTATCTTTTATTTTCAATTTATACTTTGCCCTTTCTAAAACCACTATCAAGTTTTCTTCAAAGTAATTATTGAATTTTTGTTTTAAATGTTGCAATGTTTTCCATGGAAAGACAACTGATATATTTTCAATGTGTGAAATCAGTTGTTTGATTTGATTTGTCCATGGTGTTGTTGTAATGGACAGTAACATTTTGTACTGACAGTGTTGTTGAGAATTAATGGTGGAGGAAAAAACTTGAAAGTGACTGAAATGAATCTACAGTACAACTATTATACAAGACTTTTTACAATAATTAATTAAAAAACAAAAGTGGTATAGCTGCAAATTAAAACAATATATGCAGAGATAAGAAATTTAAAAGTATTGTTAGCCTCTGAAGATATGAACAATGTTTTAGTTAAAATCAGCTTACTCGTCACTGCTTCTAAACTTCTCACTGGAGGCCGGTTTGAGCTTTCCTATCTTTCCTAGCAGCAATCTTTGCTCTTTTCATGAGAAAAACTTTGGAAAGGTTGAAAGTTTATCAATAAGAATTAATTGTTTAATGGTGATATTTTTCTATTTTTTCAGATCAATCCCTCATACTCGAAGTACTAAAGCAGCTGTTATACGATGACGCCTTGTTGGATTCTGAATGTTCGTCTATCTGTGATAAACATTTTATTCGTGTCTATGCAGGCCTGAAAAAACAAGGGGGAGGTAGTCATTTCAGTAACAAACAAAGCCTATCACTGATTTTATTTTCAATACCTGGAGGAAGGTGATAGGAAAAGGGGATTCTTATTTGTAACAAATGAATGGAGAACTTGTCAAATTTGTACATATTGAATTATTTATTGCCTGATTCAAACTGTCACCTGTTATTGGAGTTTTGCACTGTACAATATGCTCATTGATTGCATTTGATATAAAATAAGTCAATAATGTTTTTAGAGATCATTTTACTGGATGTGATTTTAATGTAAAAAATACACCATTATTAACCACTGTTAGAGGCAATACATTTCATTGAATGTAAAAACTCATTGTTATGAAGTGAAACATTGATGTAATGTACCAGTATTTGTTTGACAGATGTTTTAATTTTAGTCAAAATTCATCGATCTTTTTATTCCTTATCTGACATTGATTACACCTGTTTAAGTGTTTCTGTTCAAGTTTTGTAAATGGTTTTTGGTGTGTTTTGAGATTGATTTTAAAGCCAGTAGATGAGATATATTTTGTAAAGAAAAAATACCTCTGAAGACGAAGTCTTTCTGTATATTGGAGTGTAATTAGCACCGTGTGTTGGTTGATACCTGGTAGTGCTGTTTTAATTTATTGTTGTTGATAATCTACGAAAAGGGGAATTAAAACGCCATTGACAATTTTTTTCCTTTAAAATTTTAAAGCAAAGATTTATACAGATGGCCTTCAGTTTTTAGGTTTTTCATTTAAAAAATGTAAGCTGTGCATGCTATTTATCTTATCATTATGCCATATAAAATAAGTACATGTATTTGTTTTTTACCATATCTTTTTTAACAGAAAGTGTGTTTGCATGAAATCAAACTTTTTTCTCCTTTTCCTTCTTTTTATAAAAAAAATATGAATATTTCAATCATCAGAGATGACCTATTTATAGATTTCCATTTTACATTTATATTGTATATGCCTATTTTTATACCCCCTATAGAATTTTATATATTTTAGGTTTACAACCACTATGGCAGATTTGTTTTTGTGAAGGTTGAGAGTGATCTTTCCTATACAAAGATCATTCGCAATGAGTTAGAGGAGTTTTTAGTCACAGTGTCTGCACTCTGCTCTTTGTGGTTTGTAGTTGACTCTATTTTTTGCACTCTTGCTTAAACATTAGATGATATAGAAATGAAGAACTATTTTTACAATGTTGAGAATACACGTAGTTTCACTTCAGCATTCTACTTCTCGACAGCTAGTCATTAGGTTTTCTTGGTTGTAACTAAGTGGTGCAGTTGTTTCTACATGGCTGACCCAAAACTGACATGATTCATTGAATAAAACCTTCATTTTTTTCTCTCTCTCCCTCTCGTTTCATTGAAATTTTTAATAGAAACCCAAGTATAGAAGTCATCAAATTCATCTTTTTTCGAAGCCATGTGTACACGGTATGTTATATTTTGTTGTTACACATAATGGGTTATATTTATGTATTCTTTTTGTTTTTCTTCTGTGTTCAGTTGTATTAAAACTATTTGTTGATTATAATTTTTTTTTAGAAAACAAAATAGGTAGACCACCATTCCTAACAATTCTCTCAAATTTTAAGATAATATCTTTAAAAAAAAGAATTTGCCATTTTGAAACTAATATTTCTGTCAGTCTTTATTGTATGTCAGTCTCTAGCTTAAAGATAATGCACCTGTAATTAATCTAAATAATTATAAAAATCATATTTATGCTGTAAATAATACAGATAAAATATAATATAGTTTATATGAAGAAGTATTTTATACAACCATTGTTTTAGTTATTTGAAAAAAAAATGAACAATGAATAAAACACTTCTATCTACTTGTTTGCTTTTGATTTAAATTGGATGGACAATTTTTTTTTAAATGTCCATGTCGTCATACCATATGATGATGTTGAATGTATAGATGCAAGCACGGATGTTGAAAATCTTCACTAATATGTGTATGATTTCTTAAAAGAAACAAGATGTGTTTGTGAAACACTGATGCCCATACATGCATGGCAACATAGCAAAGATTAAACTTTTGTTAATTAAATGCAGATTTAATATGGTGGTGCCCAAAGTAAGGTCTTATCACAAGAAATACAAATACTAAAGTCCTAGCACCACCTGTTCAAAAGTTATGGTCAAGGGTAAGTTTTTTGAAAGAATTTTAAGGTCAAACTCAAAGGGTCAAAGTTGTTTTTAAAGAAGGTATGTCAAGTATGCAAACCCTAACCGTTCAAAAGTTACGGGCAAAGTTTTTTGAAAAGTATGCATAACGCGAAGGTTAAGGTCAAAGTTCATATTAAATGAAAGGTCTCACTAGGATTACATATATAAAGTATGAAAACCCTAGCCCTTACCGTTCAGAAGTTATGGACAAAGTTAGTTTTTAAAAACTAGGTCAAAGTTGCTGGTATCCAATGAAAGGTCTAGTCACAAAAAATACATATGTGAAGTATGAAAGTACAAGTGCGTACGTCGTCGAAAGTTATTGCCATAGTGGGATTTTTGTGTAAAAGTGTGTCATCTCCAAGGTCAGGACCAAAAGGTCAAACTTGGTGGTACCCGAAGAAAGGTCTTGTCAAAGGAATACACTTGTGAAATATGATAGTCATAGCTCCACTAAATCAAAAGTTATGGGCAAGGTTCAAGTTCTTGCGGACAAACAGACGGACGGACACGATGAAAACTAAAAACCCCAAGTCTTCGATTATGGGGGCAAAAAAGTTTTTACAGTTGTATATGCCATCGTCAGTTATACTAGTAATCTTTTTAGCTCACCTGAGCCAAAGGCTCAAATTAAAGACTATCACTGTGGGTGGCAAAATGTTTTTATAGGTAGGTATAGGAAAAATTTTCATAAGAATAGCAAAGCAATGATCAGTCATACTTTTATGCCAATGCCACCCTTTGAAGAAGGGAGGGCATTTTGCTTTGTTGCTGTCTGTCTGTCGGTCGGTCCAAATAGTTTACTTTCATTTCTTCACAATAATTGCACATACTGAAATGAAATTTGATATACAGATTTATCATATGGATATCTAGGTCAAATTCTGCTTTGAGTACAACTGAGTAATTTGGGACAGAGTTATGCCTGGGCTTAGAAAAAATCCAATTTTGGGGGAGGTGTTTTACAAACATCTCTTGTTATAAAAGTGTTGATTCTAAATTGTTTAAATCATGGCCCATGGGGGTGATCAAAGTTTTCTATATATGAAAACTGGAAGAATACTTGCTTAATTAATAAAAATATTAATAAATAATTTTGAGTAACAGCATTGTTATGGATGATCTCATTATCATGGAATCATCCTCAGGTAGTGCAAATTCAAAGTTATTCAAATCATGTCCCCCTGAGATAGAGTGGGACAACTATGGTCAAATAATTTTTTGTATTGGTTATACAGGGAAAATCTCTTAAGATATTCTTATCAAGAACAACAAAGCCATAAGTAATCACATTTGAATAGAAACAGGACCAGGTAGCGTAAATTCAATTTGTTCAAATCATGACCCCGGGTGTAGACAGGGGCCACGATGGGGAATAGAAGTTTTACGTGCGAACACAAATGAAAAATCCTTTTCCCAGGAACAGCAAAATCATGATAATATGATGACATTACCAACTGAAGTGTAGTTTCAAGTTTGTTCAAGTCATAACCATCAAGGGAAGGATGTAGGGTGGGTCCACAGTGGGCGAGGCTACAAATAACAATCAAAGTTTTACAAATGAAGCATCTGCTGATGAAGACATTAAGAACCATAAATACTCAGGTGAGCGTTGTGGCCCACGGACATAACGTCTGTGTCTGGCTCTTGTCAGGCCTAGAATGATCAAACTTTGTCAACTTATATATATATCTTTGGTAAAAGGTATCTCAAATATTAAAAGAAGGTTGATGTGACCTATAATTAAGACAATATGACAGACTTTCTTTGAATCGGTATGAACTCGATACATTAAGTAGACTCCACATACCCCCTCCCCCTAAAATATATTACATGTATTTGAAATATCGAAATAAAACTAAATAAAATGTAACTGTATCATAAGTGTTCTTGGAGAAAACCGTCCATACTTCAAATCGTTGATTGAAAATCTGACAATCCACAATTCTTGCGAAGTAAACAACATACAGCGTATTATTTATTTAATACATTACTGAGTATTTGAAAATAGGAAACAATAGCCACGTGATAAGTTTCCTACTTAACCATACTTCAAGATAAATTAAAGTTAAGTTTTCTTACATCATACAGACGGCTGCATTTTCAATAAAATTGGAACTTGTTAAATTACTTACCTTATCCTTGGTCATTTGCAAAAAATATATTTTTAGAAAACATTCTGATTGTACAAACAAGTACTCAATAATTCATGATAATATCAAAGAGGTTTGAGTTTCCGACTGACAATATATTCTATGTCTCCGGTCCTCCAACAATCTGTCGTAATTTTCATGGGTACAAACTGCGTCCCGATTTTATCATACCTATTTTTGTATTCATTTGATTTTATTCAAAAATTTCTACTTGGAAAGAAAAAAAAGTCTTTTGTTGTGGCCTTCATTTCAATATCATATAAATATTGCATGTAGTTGAGTGTAACATTGAAAATTTTCACCCCAAGAAAACCATTGTCAACCGAGGCGCTTGTCAACCGAGGCGCAGCCGAGGTTGACAATGGTTTTCGAGGGGTGAAAATTTTCAATGTTACACTCAATTATATGCAATATTTATTATATTATACTGAATGTTTTATACAAAGACATATTACAGTGAACCGTGCGCGCAGTCGCTATTTTTTGTAATACCACCCGTCGTCAAGCAATGTTGACTGTTGCTACGCAGGAGGGCGTGTAGTAGTGTTTCTTATCAAATGTTTCTCGACGAATCAGATTCAAGTAATTTACATGAAAGTATAATATTTAGATATATCGACGGCTCTTTATCATTTTCATTTCAATTACTACATTGATTCGATATATCCATGTGAGATACCAGGGTACCACAATTTGTTTGTGTTTGGATATTTAGCTAAAAAATAACAGTGTAAATTAACAAAAATTTTTGATAAAGAGAAAGTTCTATCGTCAACTTCTCTTATTTATTCAGCAATATACCTACCTGCGTATGGAGTTGATTTAATTCGATACACACATTGTCTAAAACGTGACAAGCTATTGACAAACAAGTTGATGACACAAAGATATCAGATGTCTTGATATGTCAACATTTCGCTAATTCTA
Source organism: Saccostrea glomerata (assembly GCA_003671525.1). Taxonomy (NCBI): domain Eukaryota; kingdom Metazoa; phylum Mollusca; class Bivalvia; order Ostreida; family Ostreidae; genus Saccostrea; species Saccostrea glomerata. The sequence continues at coordinate 389,811 of PRKT01000238.1, forward strand.
TGATTATTCCTATGCCATTATTCAGACACCAAATTGTCTACAGAATTTTCCATTTGTCGGGCCATATCAAGAAGCCACAGGGGATTCTTACTCCCCCAGAACACCTGATCCCTCTGATGTTTTTTTTAGAGATCTGTGTTTGCTCTGCTCCCGATTTGTATTGTATCAATGAACTTTCGAACTTAGATATAATAACTGTTATCTTCATATTTCGTGTATAAACTAACTTATTAATCTGGCTTACACCGTAAGTAGGGAAAATTAACATCCCTTAAGCCTTTGTAATGAAATATATCATAGCTCATATATAAACTCATATCACAGTTTCCTACATTATTTGGCATTGGAACAGATTTCTTTAGTTTCCTGTTGAATAGACTTGCGTAGATGAGTCTCACGTATACAGTCACATTAGTTCCATCGGAAATAAAACGCATTCAAATTTAAAACATTTTTATTGTACACGAAGACTGTACAATTGTTGACAAGGGTGAATGTATTATGTGTCATTTGAAAGGGTTTAAGAAATGAAATCCAATGCGCTTCGATAAGGATCACACACATACATAAAAACAACTTCCTTTCAATTGCACAAAGATGGGATTACTACAAAACTAGTAAAATGGTTAATTTCTGTATCTCTAATGCTCCATTGAAATTCTTTTGATGTTGAATTTGAAGGTAATGTAATAAATGCCGAATGCAACAATGTTCCCACTAAGTTTTGTCCTCCATAGTGTTAGAATGGACATAAACCCTGTCTCGTTCCCGCCTGTTTCCACATCCAGAATTCTCTTGGAACGCTCGCAAAAGGAGCATTCGAGTTTGCAAAACTTCGTTACTTCGAATCCTCTTCTGGATCTTGAACTGGGAATTGCGCAGATATCTGTAGAGTTGGATCTCTTCGTCAGTGTGGAGTCGTGTCTTCTTTATATGTCCTGCAATGAAGGCGACAACGGCGCCAGCATAAACCAGAACCGTGGCCACCACGAATAACATGGCGCCATGAGCATCATACTCCGGAACTTTCGGGTCGGTGATGTTGGCTAAAATACACAAAGCAGCCGTCTCATTGCATAGCATATTAACCTAGATTTCAAAAATTGACATGAAAAACATCATTCTACTTCAGATGATTACCAAAGATTACTAAAGTTGTTCCATAAAACTCCCTTTTATTTGGACTATTAGTCAGAATTTTTTCAAGAATAGTTTGCCAAGGACATATTTTCTTTTTTTCATAGCAAATTGAAAAGCAGTCAAAAAGATTTAAAGGTAAATCCCACAATTAATGGATTTCTATACAGAAAATAATTATCATGTATACTCAAAAGCACAAAATACATATGATCGAATTATATTATGCAGCAAGATCTAGCAAGAACTTACCATTGGTTAATAGGGTTAGCAAACAAAGGATAATTTCTATGAGGATGCCTCATCGTCTGTTTGGCAAGAAGAATCGGCGAATGTCTTTACAGGCAATTCTTCTAGTTCTAACTGTTCCATTTCTCCCTCGGTCTCATTTTCAATATGAAACGTGACTTTAGGTCTATTCTCACCCGTTTGCTTGTTTTCTTTATCGTCATTGTAATCTTCTCCTTCTTCCATTCTTAAACCAAGTTCGTCGATAGTTTCGTTGGTTTTGATCATTTTAACAAAAGTGTTTCGACGAAAAATTAGCTGTTGTCTGCGAAAAGATTCTCGAAGTGTTTTTCCTGTTTTGATAAAATGTTGAACGTCATCATCCAATTGACGACGATAACTGTTGGATTTCTTTCGCAGACGACTGACCATCATGGACACAATTCCAAGGAGAGAATACACCAGAACGGTGCTGATGATAAATTTCATGGCCCCCTCATGATCGTAAGCTTCTGTGGTAGTTTCTGGAAAAACTGTCGTCTGATTCGAAGAGATCACATCCATTCCTAGCGCCTAGAGGAAATGCACACTAAGATTTCCACCATTGCACAAAGGAAAAGTTTTGGACCACCTCCCTACGTCTCATAAAAATAACTTTTACTTGATGAGGTTTCTCTTTTGTGTTCTTTCTATTATCATTTTTAGACCTATCAAAATTTTTAAAGAGTGTACAAATTTGCTTGACAGGAGAGTTATACGGACGATTAAGCTGTATTTGAAATGCATATATATGCCTTGGCATTGGGCGGTATGAAAAGCATGGAGGAGCTATTCAACTTAACCCAAACGTCAAGTAAATCTTATTGTTTTGATGACACGAAATTCTCATAGACATTTAAATTTTGAAAAGAGGCATGGACTATTTGTAGTAAGTATTATCATAATCTATTAAGATTTGTTCTGATATTAATTGATCAAATGGATAAATATCCCATGAGACAAAAGGTTAATAACAATTGTACGATTTCAGCACCGGATAGGCGCCACATCACAGCTGTAAATAAAAACCTCAGAATGTTTTTCAGTTTTTTAAAATTCACAACAAAGGCTACACATACATATTACGTGTGTTAAAAAATACCTTTAAATTTTTCTACACTTTGTAACAGGTGTTGAGACGTTTCTATTCATATTCCGCCTTAATCACGCAAAATCCTCTTTCCACAATTTTCAAAATTCAAGAGGACTCTGCAATTTGGTACTGTCAGTATGGCGTACGTGCATTCATTAATCCTACAGTTGAAGATGCATTGTGTTTTGCAAATAAGTTCATTATTACTTTGTCCGCTCACATACAGGCTTTGCTTGAAGGGCCCTCCAATATTTTTTTTTTTTGAGGAATTCAGAAAAAAAAATGAATTCCATTTTCAACATTGGAGCATCTTTAATTCTTTTATGCTCAAGAACAAATGAATTATAGAACTGAAACCACCCTTGCTTACTAATATATTGGTAAAATACATGCAAATGAAATATTCTACTTTTTCATCTTAGTCTTACATGTATATCAAAATTACTTAAATTAAAACTGTGTATTCAGTAGATTCCAGTTAATGCCATTTAAATCAAAGGGCAGATAACTCTACAGTACCATGGAATACATACATTTTTAAAAAGGTAATTCTGGTATTGTGGTATCTTAAAATAAATAAGTCTCTTTAAATCTGTTTTGATCTTGACTTTTTGACTTATACTAGTCCAACTGGACTAAGCAGATTTAAATAAAGTATGAAGATAAACAGATCAAAGGACAAAAAATATATGCTTCATACAAGGATTTTGCAAAAAAAAAAAAAAAACATTTCTCAGAAAACTCTTAGGGTCAAGCATTAGTGAAGGGGTCAGGTTTGGCTTTACATTGATTCATTTAAGAAATAAACGATAGTGTTAAAAAAAGTTCTCTGGGAAATGAACTTTTAGTTGGTCACGTGATCAAATCCTGTGAAGCTCAAAGGGCTTCTCGGTAGATTTGATCACGTACCAACTAAAAGTTCATTTCCCAGTGAACTTTTTAACATTGTTGTTTATTACTTATATTTACATTTGAGACGAATACATGCATTTCGAGTTAAATTGCATTTATTACACGAACAAAATATCACCTCTGTGATTCGGTTGCGCTATGACCTCTGACCCCCAAATAACATTCACACAGAATTGAACATATTTTCTTTTCAATAGGTTCATCTAAGACAGATATTTGCAAATGTAAATATATAAAAATAAAACATTTTGAGAAACTCAATATTTTTAATGCAGTTCAAATTAAATGTAAAAATATTTTGTAAATCATTGTACATGTAATAACAAATCATAACAAAAACAAAATGTGGCATTCTTATAGTAAATGTGAAATGACAGGTGTTTATTTTCTATTTTGATTAAAATATTTCAGGAAAAGTACTTTTATCAAAAGTGAAGCTAGTAGTTCTCTTCAATTCAAAGCTTAATATAATACAGAATTTACAATAAAATTATTCATAGTACATATTTACAAGTGACCACATTAAAACAAACAAAAATATACTAGTACATGTGTACCTATTTGTGTGTAATTATTAACTTAAATTTTGCAAATCTAAAAATACACCCACAATGTACATGTGACTGTACATGTAGTATGTACAAAGGACAGATATATTACCTTTTAAGTTGTACACATTACATATATTAAAATTTTCAGGTACATTGTCATATAGAAGAGCACAAGTTAAAGATTAATTTGATTTCTTTGCATTTCAGGGAGGTTATAGGGGATAAAAGTTACAAAGCTCATTTGATCAAACATTATCTTTACCACAGCTACAGCAGAAAGAGAGTTCTAATGCTGTGCATCCCTAGACACTACATTAATGCAGTCAGGTCGAGTTAAAGTATACTGGGAATGGACCTGCTCCAAAACATTAAAAAAAAAAATGTCAGATCAATTCAGTACTTTTATTATCCATGCAAGTCAAGTCTCAAAAGGACCAGAAAAACTGGGAATGGGTCAGTTCTAAAAACTTGTGTAATTCATTCAAAAATGGGTCACATTCAGTATCTAAAACAAGTTTTTAAAGCTTGTACCCTGCATCCCTAGATCCAATTCATCTATGCAAGTTTACTCATGATAGGGCTTATTCAGTCATGTACATATGTAGTTACTTGGGTATGTGGCTCCTCAAAAACGTTTACCGGATCCCTCATCTAGAAAATGAAGGCCATTATAGCATCCAAAGCAAGTAGATACAGATAGGCCTAGCTACTTGGAAATGAATATGCTCAAATAAAAAAATTGAACCAGGAAATCCAGGAGCATAAGCTCTTTCTGACTTTGTCAAGTTGAGCTAATTGTAAAGGAATGAGGAAAATCAAATCACTGCAAACTATATAAATGCATGTGTATGAATGGTCTGTTTCACAAAAATTTGAAGAAAAAAAGAAAGAAAAGAAAATATAGAGAAAAAATTTGAACAATTATGATAACCGCATTAATTCATCTCCACCGGTAAACAAGTTTTTAATTTGAGAGAAATTATAAATTAATACACAAATGCAATATAAAACAAAACATCGAGACAGAGGCTAAAGGCTGTAATAATAAAACATCGAAAGCCGTCTTCTCAACAGGTATATTAACAAATTTGTCATCACAATGTTATATATACTGTTTGCTGTGCACAGTGGTAGTAGTATTTATATAAAGTTAAACTATTTTATCAAATTACTACATAGAAATTTCCTGTTGAAAAATTTGGTTTACATCTAAATTTAATAATCTTAAAGGCTTAATTCTTTTGTTAATGATGTAAGACTTGTTAACAGTATGTACAGCAATAATGTGTGCACTAATTGTAACGGGTGATTAATTGATAAATATACATATCTTTTTAAGTGTCATTCAATACATGGCATATATTTTCACTAAATTTACTTTAATGCCCATTTTTACTTGAAATTATGGCACAACTGCAATTTTTTATACATGTTAAGATAAAACTGAAATATTATAAGCTACTTAACTTCATGTTAATTTTACATCAAAATCTTTAATTCACAAAAATTTATTAGCAACTGGAAATGAGAAATATTAATACATTGTATCCTCTTTCAATTTTTACTTCTTGCCCTCAAATTAAAAGGAGGTACTAGTATATGAATCCTAGATTATTCATCAAAATGCTAAAATGACTGGAGCAAAATTGTTTTCAATGCATTTATACTTAGCCAATATACATTGAGGGCAAACACTTTCTAAAATAAATTTATTATTTTTTTCACTCATTGCAATAAATTTTGTTCATTGTACAAAAATGCAATAAAATAATTGTAAATGAATCATACATGTATATACACATATTCATACAGTATATACAAAATTTATGTACATATATTTATACACCATGGTGTTGATGAGAAGAAAATATTGAATATTTCACAACTGAAATGAAAGTCCCCTTGATCAGACTTGAATTCTTTGTGCATTTTATTTCAACCAGTCAATTCAACACAGTAAGTTTATGTAAATGTTCAAATTAATTCAAATATGTCTGACCCAATTCATACTCAAAATAAAATGTTAGCAATTAGTTTATGTTCAATACTTTAAAAATAATCTTTTGAATTGTCTTCTTAATAAGTATCCAAGGACAGTAGGTCAACAATTGTCCTCAGCTTTTAGCTACTTGATAGATATTTTCTAACAGGACAGCACCATGTACTATTGTGTACCTTAATGTAAGGCGAAAAATCCTCATAACTGGCATCACTTTTATCAACTGACTTTGAAGAATGAGGACTGACAAAGTCATGGCTCTCCACAATTTCCTGAAACTGTCCTTTATTTCCCAGGCTTTTCCCACAGTGAAAAGGCAAGTACAGGCGAGTAATATGGCCACACTGGTTTTTTGTAGTTTGGAGCGTACTCACTTTATTGTCACATCAAACCAACAGAAGGAGACATCAAGCTGTTGCAACAGTTTCTATTATACCATTCTCTAACATGGAGGGACGAATGGATTCTTCAATCAGTTTTGTTATACTATCACGGTCATTCTGAAAAATTAAAAAAATACTTCAATAACAAAACATCAAGACTGATTTCCTTTGAAAAGATACAATACACTAAAAACAGTTTAATATACACTGTATACATTTAGTGCATGGTAATTAAAGATTTCCATAAATCCCCAAAACTATGCAGTAAAGATACACACACACCTGATTAATGAAGCCATAATGCACCAGCTCTTGAGCCAAGTTCTCTGGTGTGTCTTCATCATTGACCTCTGCTGTCAACTGCCTGTTCATTTTGTCGTCCATCTTTAGTTGTAGTGTGAGATTGTACACGCCTTGTTCATCCGTTTTCTTCACTGAACAGGAATACTGTATGACGAGGCGATTCTCCACATCCACCGGTTCTGGGATTTCTGACTTTGAGGATTCCTCCACTTCCGGAGTTTTAGCCCTTGGTTTAGGAGGGGGTGTGGGCACATTGAAGGCAGTCAGAGGAAAGATGCCATTTCTGTGTGATAAAAATATGACATCTTTATATGAATTTTTCTTAGGGAAATAAAAAACATGTATATAATCATATCATTGATACAAAGTGCCAGATCATGTCTTTAGACAAGTGTGGACCATCTGAGCAGAGGAGAAGATCTATGAGATCCTCCCATTTTTCAGATAAAGTTGATGTTATGATGACAAATTTATCATAAACCCCAATATCTTAGCTATATAAATTTAAAACATCAGGATCAAATTCAGATCAATCCTACAAACTTTATGTTAACTTTGTTAAACAAACCAAATTTAAAGGATTCTTTGTTATACACAAGAAAAAATCTTATATGGATTCAGAAAACAACTTCCAATAAGTCATTGCACACCATAGTGTAATCAAGTGATTTCCACATAAAAATTGAGTGATAAACATTAAATTAGAAAATATTTATGTGCAGATCAAGGATTGTAAATATGTGTAGATTATTTTCACAGTAGACTTGATGTACACTGACCTGACATCTTCTAATAATTTCTCCCGCTCCATAGGAGGACACTTGGACACTCTGTGGAGGAAATCAAAAACATTTGAAACACAATAAACAAATGATGATGGAAATTTCTTATATTTGTAATTCTAGAATTTTGCAACAAATGCAGTACTCAAAGAAGTAATTAAAGATTGGTACCCTACGGCATAACAGACAGATGTACAGCTAGAAAGATGGACGACAGACCCCCCATCACTTTACAACCCCCTTTTCAAGCGAGGGGTCGGGGGGATAATAACATTACAATTTTTAGATGTTCAATTAAGCCATTCTTGAGTACAAATAATTTTTTGATAATTTGTTTTAATTTGATTTCTTGCTGTTAATTCTGTAAAACAGGATTATCTATGTATCTACTGGTAATCAAATCTATCTGAAAATGTAGTTTATTATATATGTATTTCCTGTTTACCTCCACACCACCCCTTCCCTGCCATCAGGGTGTGTAATTTCTGCAATCACTTGATTGGGTTCCAACTTGTATTTGTTGGCTTGGTCTGTTAAATTTTCAGGTAAAATTGCTGGAGAGAGAAAAGAAGAGGGGAACCTTGATTCAATACTGTTAGAATTATCAGAATTTTGGACAAAAACAGTATTTAACTTGTAGTAATATCAAGTTAACAAAACTGCATATTACCAAAATCAAGAAAATTACAAATTCAATTCCAATACATGTACTAAATACAACTAAGTATCCAGTACTTGAAATAAAGTAAAAGACTATAAAAATTCAAAATAATCTTAAACTTAAAAAAAAATAATCTCAAAGTAACTAAAGAATGTGCTTTTATTAAAAATTAAATGATTTTCTCCTAAATCTTTATTTGTACTTTAGCACGTAATGCTCACAGTAAGAGATACTTATATCTAAGCGCAATGATATCTGCATCCTATATTTTTATCAGATGTATGTTTTTCACACGTACACATGCAATTACATGTTGTACAAAGTTCTAAATACTTACATGAATGTACAATGGCATGTGCAGCTAAAAGAAGCAATGAGTGAACTTCAAAGAGAATTTCATGGAACAGAAGTTCCCTGGCCTGGGGCCGCTTCTTAGGGTCCTTCTGTATGCACTTGGATATGAAATCCTACATGAAAAAAAAGGGTTTTCTTAGTTGTCATATAGAACTGTTTGTTCTGTGACAGCTTTAATTCATGTATCATGATGTAGGTCTCCAAAAGAACACATATTTAGAAAAAGTACAACAAAGTACCTTAAAAAAGTGTATTCTCTGCTATTCTTTACTTACTAAGAAGAGTGAGAGTTAACTTTCCAAGACATTTCTCTGGTTAAGCTTATCTTAATACCTTTTGTAGGGGATTTTCCAGCGAGGCTAGTGTTTTTTCTATGGCCTCTTCTGTGACATGATTGGTACCGCCTTCCCCTCCATTGCCTTGGAAACCTAGTGCTGCAATCTACAAATGATCTCACAGTGTTAATTACAGATCAATTCAAGAAAAACAAATGAATAATCATTCAGTAAAGATCGAATACAGAAATTGGGACAATTAATTAAAAGAGAAAATTACCTCCAGGGCACACATTCCAAATGAGTAAATATCTATGGCAGTAGTGCACCTAGATGGATCTGAAGGATATTATATAAATTAGCTTCTGCTGCATTTATATAAATTACTTTGTATAGTAAGATTTTTTTTTACAATTCATTTCAATAAGCAAGACTTAAACTCTTTTCTGTTTAGTACATATACTAATGATGATATACTGCCCTTGACAAGGTTAAAACCTTGTGAGACCAAATGACAATGAGCCCCTTAATACAGGGGTAGCAAAGACAGTTAATATGAATTCATTATCAATATTCATTAACTATTCCAAATAACTCAGTTACCCTCATATTCAGGAGCCACACAGTGCATGTTTTTGATGTCTTTTCTGTAGGTTTTCACAATGTGCATGGCATCAGGGGCCACTGAAATTGACACGTTAAATTTTAACATAAAACCTTTAGTGCCATGACAAAAAAAATTATTTTCGTGAATTGGTCAATTTAACTTTGAATAATCAAGCGTTCTAGGGGTATTGCATTAGTAATACCACAGGGAAGTGTAATCTGGTTCCCCTTAAAAATTAAAGCTTGGAACATGTGCATGATTTAAACAAGGAATGTTTATCATTTACTTTCTATTCTAGAATGGAAATGTTATTGACTATACCATAATCCTTAGGAGGTCCAAGTTCACCTACATGTATAAGTATTAAAGAGAAAGATCAATTTCAAACAGTCTTTTAGCTAGTCATAAATGAGCATAATTAGGCCAGACAAAAAATGTGCCTTGTCAACCTCATTTGAAAACAGGAAACAGAAAAAGCAAGTACTCACCTGAACCTATTTTGATGAGCCCATTGTGTTGAATAAATATTGTATCACAGGTCAAATTTCCATGTATAATCTCACAGGAATGTAGGTAACTGTAATAAAATTGATATACACATACTAGTACTTATAAAACTTTCAGTTTTGAAAATAAGCTACAAATAATATTGAAATCTCATACCAAACTTTTTGGCAGTGTGCATCCATATTATGCAAGTTTAGTGTGGTACATCTTCACAAGCCAAGGGTTTTGTTATGCTATTCAGGAGGAGAGTAGCATATCAGAAACCCTTGTCTTGTGAAGATGGGTGTGGTAAGTTTTTGAATAGCTTGAGAAAAGACATACCGTATATGCTGGCCTATAAGTCGGTCCGCCTATGTCAGTTGTATTAAATAAGCTTATATATCAGAGGGACTGACCTCATATACATGTAATACCATTCATTTTATAGCTCGCCTATAAATAGGACATAGAATTTTGGACAAGAGATTAACTCCCAAAAATCCCACTTATAGGCGAGTATATACGGTACATCCATACAAGTTTGGACCAGGTACCACTTATATAAAAATTAGAGTTGGTCCAAAAACTTCAACCAGTTTACCCATCCAGAAAATATAAGTCAGATCCAGGATATGAAGCAAGTCTAGTAGCTTGCCTTTTTCATCCATGGAGGTTTGACCCTGGTAGGTGCTTTCAGGTACTTGTAAATAAATTGGCTTCAATCCCCCCCCCCCCCAAAGAAAAACCCCACCAAAATTGCCTTGTTAGGTTTACAAGGGTATTATTTTGAATGCAGTTCAAGGAAGATATTTCCAATGCATGATTAAATCTATTTTTGGGATAGGGGTCATAAAAAACAGTATAATCATTCATTACATATCATTTTTTTTTCAAAGGAAAATTTTGAACATTTATAACTTTTTTCATTTTGTTTATTTAATGAGCAGATTACCTGAGAGCAGACAAGATCTGTGTACACCACCTCTTCCATGCCTGAAAAAAAAAATAATTAAACATAAAAATATTACTTCCAAACTGTTCAAATGTCTTTCAAATTAAATACAATCTCTCCTAATTTGGCCTCAACTTTAAACATTCAAGCATTTAGATATAAATTGCATTAAATTCTTGTTACATGTACATAGTAAACAGGATAAAATTATCATTGTCTATCTTTAATTTGACTGACCTTGAGCTGGAATGTTTTGTTGTTCTTCTTTGTCCTCTTTAAGAACTGTTTCAGGGAGCCAGATGACATGTACTCTGTGATGAATATAACCTGAACAAGAGTAAAAAAATATCAGCATCAGAAGAAACCAGAGGTTATTGTGAACACTGAGCTCAGAAAATGATACTTCACTCAAATATGTGTATATAAATGGTGCCTGTTTTGGAGGGTAACATTTGAAATTGACACCCCAAGGAAAACCATTGTCAACCGACGCGTCAGCGGAGGTTGACAATGGTTTTCCGAGGGGTGTCAATTTCAAATGTTACCCTCCAAAACAGGCACCATTTATTTTATTATACTGAATGTCTTGTTGATTTAGGACGTCAGCAAAAAAAAAAAACCGTCGATCGTCTTTACGTTCATGTATAGAAAGCTTTCACACTCACCGGTTCACTAATCTCCTTATTGTTTGTTTGATACTCGAATTAGAGTCATTTATCATATAAAGTTTCGTTATTCCTGGCTCGCAAGCATGTTTCCTACACTCGCAAGCACGTATCGTCTGTCGTTTGTTGTTTTCAAGTAAGCTATATCGGACGCAAGCTTTTATTGACGTCAAGTTAATTCCGCTTCTTTCAAACGCGCAACTGACGTTTTGAGAATTCTACGGTGAACCGTACGCGCATAATTTCCACGCATGTGGCATTACCGTTGTGTTACCCGTTGTCACGTGTGTTGCTAAGGCTCAGGGTAATCGAACGGATTGTTAACTGCGTCTAAACCAATCAGATTTTAGTATTTAACATGAAAGTATAATAATATATAATGGCAAATTGCATTGTTTGCAGTATGTGAATGTGATTCTGTGAAAGTTCAATTTAATAGATGGAATAATTTGCTGCGTATCAAAATTTAATACATTTTTAATTTCTGGTATGGTAAAAGCAACATATTTTAGGACATAATTTGATATTTTCTCCACAAAAAAAGAAGACAAAATGGAAAATGACAGAAATTGAGGATGATGTACATTTTCATGGTCTCCAAATTTGAAATCAAGATAGAGCCATTTTGACACTCACCCTTGGTCGTCCATCTTTGGTATCGGTCCAGTACTTGTGGAATTTGACGATATTTGGGTGATCTAGTTGTATCAGACTATTAAAGACTTGTCGGATCTTTTCCTGCAAAAGATTTGAATTTGACATACAGAAACATACCTATGAAGGATACATATTTATGTACTATCAAAAATTCTTATCTAAAATATACTGCATTTTCTTAATCTATAGACATTCAATACCAATGCTGTTTATGCCGATAGATAATCTATAAATATTTGTGTAATGAAATTAGTTTAGTGTATAAGTAAGTTCTAAATTCTAATTCAACTATTTAACTTCACTGCAAACCAACTTTAATCTTGAACTGCTCAATCATTTTTATTTTTTTCCTTGTAAAAGCTATAATAAAAGATATGCATGCATCTCTGCACTGATTTACAAGGGGTTCTCAAAACGTTCATGGACTGAAGCAACATGTACTTTGTTGGCAGTGCTGTGTTTTCAAAATTTATAAGGAGCAATAAAATGACCAAAGGTTACAAGTGTTGAAATTTTGAGCTTTATACATTGGTTATTTGACAATTTATCATTTTTAAAAAAAACGTAGGACATCCTTGCATGGTCTGTTTTGACATTGTCAGAATCAGTCTGCTTTCTCGGCTTCAATATATATTTCTTGAATGATGAGATACACTGTACATAAGTATTTCATTCTTTTTATCTGACTTCAAAAATTTAATGAACTGCTGACAGTATGGTCAAAGCATCTACACAAAAGGTAAAGATGCTATGATATATGGCCCCAGTGCACAAACTTTCAAAAACCCCTTGTCTGTGTTCTGCAATTTAAAGATTTTCAATAAAATCAATTGATTTCCAGTGAGAAGAATATCTATCTCTCTATGCATTCAAAAAGTTTTTAAAAATATTGTGCATGTATATATACACCAAACATGACATACTTAGTATATTTTATCATGCAAAATCCTACCCCATTCTGATATTGCATAGCCATGATGTATGATGTGCAATATAGAAAGTAGAGACATAATTATTTCAACATATGAGAACACATATTGTGCTAACTTTCCCAAATTCCAGTAGAGCTTCTGTTTTCACCTGTAATATTGGTCAAATGCACATGTACATTCCTATTGCAAAATATACCAGTGTACCAATGCATATACATTATTCATGTATAATGTTAGTATGAGGCCTGATAGCACATCAGGACTCAAGGACTTGTACAAGTGAGTGCTAGTTACTCTGTAAAGCTAAGGCCGCTGTAATACACTGTATTTCCAAACACTTTCTGCTCTGGGAACAATTGTATCTACAGACCATTCCACCACATTTCTGACAAAGAACGGACAAAAGCATATGGTACATATATCTTGAATTGTACAGAATTTGTACTTTAAATGTGATTTTATAATTCATCAGAATGAAATTTGACATCTTTTTTTAAAAAAAAAAAAAAAGGTTGTGTGAAAAATAATTCTGAAATTGCAAAATTCTAACAAGCAGTAACTCTTGAAATAACAGGAATATGTGAATGCTACTAAAAAAAAAAAATCTTGAAATGCCATAAAAAAGATGATGTAATATAATTAATATATTCTTTCTAATTAAAATTTGTGAATTGTATTTCAGGATATCAAATTTGTACATCACAAAATGAAAGATTTTTTTCTGAAAAATAACATTATTTCTTTGAGCTTTCTTTAATTTATAATTTTAGCATTTATTTGTGAAGATTTTATCCATATATTCCTGTCAACAACCTTTTTGCTAATCTAAGTTCAATCTAAGTTCACTAAATCGCCATACCAACATAGCTGCCAAACTGACAGAAAATATGTCACACAAAAAACTACCTATTATAAATGAATTCTTATTTTATCTAATGCTAGGTAACTATCTAAAATTAAATTTGAATGTGTAAGTAAATCTAAATTAGAACAATATTTCTTTCTGAAAAGGCAATACACTAAATACAAATATTTCAGCATTCACAAATTTAGTTCCTTTTGTACTGTTGTCCAACCTAATCACTAAATCTACTTTATAGTTTAAAAAGTCAACTCTTCATACAAAAATGAAACCATAGAAAAAGAAAGGAAAATAATACTGTTGTTGATGTATACTTAATTTTTTTCAATTACAAGTCATGTATTTATACAACCATGCCTGCTTGTCAATGAACAGGACAATGAACAGTTAGATGCCGCATAGGAGTAATGCAAAAGCTTGGTGTGGACAAGCCGAGAAAACATACGTTCAACAGGTAATCGTTCTGAATGGAGGATTTTCGCCTGGGTTTGCTGGCTTCTGAAGTCTGAAAATCGTGCATGCAGTAAAGAAAGGAAGAGAAAAAAAGTGAGAAAGCAAAGTTCAGTGTCAAATAAAAACAAAACACTATGCATGGCGAAAGAAATGCAGAAATAAGAGAACAAGCAATTTTATCAGTGATGATTTAAATAATATTACATGTTCTATTCTCAAAAATAAATATGATGATTGTGAAGGTTAAAAGTCAAGTACCGGTACTTGAAACACTGTGCTATAAGATCATAAGAGTTCAAGAAAGTTATAATTCAACCATACCTCACTGCAAACCAACTTTTAAATTAAATTATTTTCTATTGCACTATTATAAAGTTTATTTCTATTGACATAGACTCCTGTGCTTGACAGTTTACTTTTTATACAGCTGGTTTACAGCAAGGAGAATTGCTATCCTTTTTAAAACATTCAAAACAATTTGTAAAACATTAACATTATATATTCATACACCAGGACTGACCAACCCTGATATATATTTTCTATCATGCAATATCATATTCCATTCTGATTACCAGTTAAATTTAAGTGCACGACCACAGCATGTGAAAGGGAGACACACAGATTTATTTCTATATTGTATTAGAACGTGTGTACATGTACTTCTAACTTTTCCTAAACCAATCCAGTTTCTTTTCTCACATTTACCAATATACCAACCTATATATATTGATATGTTACAATAAGGGCTAAAAGCACTCCAGAAAGGGTTCTCACTGACTTACACATGTGAGAATGTACTAATATTTTCCTGGATTTTGAGGGGAGGGACCAAAACCATCCAAATCAATGCAATCTTCAAAGTTAACATCTTTTTCTACCATATGAGTAACTAGTGTTGCTAAATCTGACCAAAGTTACTACTACATTGTACTGATTGTCAAAATGAATTGGCAACCTACATTTTTTTACTAAATTAAATTTCTAATATTAATAGTCATGGACATCTTCACTATATTCACTGACAATTTTTTTTTTATAGTTCAGGTGACTTTATCCTAAATTGCTAACAGCACAACTACATGCTTTGTTGGCTGCAATATATTTCAACACTGTCCCCTTTAGGAACAACCAACCCCCATGCCTTCTATCTATACATAACATGCCACCACATTCGTAATTGACAAAAGCACGTTGAAAACTTGAAATTTAAAATTAAAAAAATTATTAGCTATTGGAATGAAAATTCTGATAAAATCCTAACAAGCAGTTGTTAATTTAGCATATATTTTACTTGTACAATACATCTACAGGGTTTTTAATTATACAAAAAAAGGGTGAAAATTCTAAATACAATAAAATATAATGATAAATTTATAAGCAGTTTCTAAAAACCTTCTACATATTTTAAATTTTGTCATGACTGCTTGTAAAAAGACAAAAATGCTGCACAGAAATTAAATGCAAAAGCTTGGCGAAGACAAGCTGAGAAAACATACGTTGAACATGTAATCATTCGGAATGGAGGATTTTCGCCGGGGAATGCTGGTGTCTGAAGTCTGAAAATTGAGCATGCAGTATAGAAATAACAAATGAAGAAAAAATAGTAGGGAAAGCAAAGGTTAGAAATTAAATAATGCCCATGGCCACAATGCTCACCTGATCACCCTGCTGTTTCAAAGCAATTCCCCTCTCTATACACTAATGACTACCAAAGGGTATTTACATTTTAACATGGATAATAATGGCCTTGCTGTTTCTCTTTATCAGATTTCCAGGGAAGTATTTGACCCCTTGCTCTAGCCCAACCCAAACAATATAAACAAGAGATGTTTGTAAAACACTTATGCCCCCCTCCCCCACAAATTGGAATTTTTCTAAGTCCAAAAGGGCATAACTCTGTCAAAAATGGTGTGATCATACCCAAAATATAGCTTGACCAAGATATTCATCTGACTAATCTGTATACTAAATTCCATTTCAATATGTGCAACCTCTCCAAAGAAAATGAACGGAAACTAAATGGACCGACAGACCGACCGACAGACAGCAGCAAAGCAATATGCCCTCCCTTCTTCGAAGGGGGGCATAATTAGTGCCAAAGAAAGATATACTTTGTCTGATCATGACTACTTACACTTTTTTAATATTCCAAAAAAATTTATCCCCCATTTTGAGATGACCTATTTCCTGGTGCCCTAACTTTAAACTTGCATGAACACTCATCAGGAATTTTTTTCACTCAGTCTTCTCTGGCTCATTGGTTCTCAAGAAGATTTTTAAAGACATTTGCCTTTTTTTCTTCCTTTCCAGAGGATGTGGCCTTGATTTGAACAGACTTTAATCCCCTTTACATGAAGGTACTTCCTGGAAAGTTTGGTTAAAATTAGACCAGTACTGGTACTAGTGTTTCTGGAGAAGAAGATGAAAATGTGAAATATGAATTGTAATGGATGAACAGACAGATTATCTGTGATCAGAAAAAGCTCACATGAACCATCAGTTCATGTGAGCTAAAATTTAAAAGATATTCATGATTTTTAACTGATACTTAGTATTAAGATTTAAAAGAAAAAAAAATGTTTCAATTAAAGAGAAAGATTTTTGACTTCTTGCAAAATTTAGAACAAAGAGCAGGTTGATACTTCAGAATAACAGCAGTAAGGCAAAAGCTTGGTGTAGAAAAGCTGGGAAACACCTACATGTACGTGTGACCTGTATTCGTTCTGAACAGAGGATTTTCGTCGAGGGCGGGTGTTGTCATATAAAGTCTGAAAATTGTGCATGCAGGAAAGAAATTATAAATGAAGAGTTGAAGGTGATAAAGCAAAAGTTCAGTGTCAAGTTTGTATTCAGATTGTTTAGCACTGCAAGACAAATGCAGAAATAGAGATCAAGCAAAATGCAATCAGTGATTTTTAATCTTCTGATCATGAGAACAATATATATAAATAATACAATGATTCAATTACAATTTCATTCATAAATTAAAGAGTTTCTACTTGGAATATTGAACTATGATCATAAGAGTGAATAAAAATTAAAAAGTTGTAAAATCAAATACAATGTATCAAATCTTACTGCAAACCAACATCAAAGTTTCAATTTTTTTTTTTTTTTTTTAATTCTGTACATAAAAAATTTCAAATCTGAGCCCTAAATTAAAATTATGTCCTAGAATCTTAAAAATTGAAAGTAAAAGTAAAATCAGATTGGTTTACAGTAAAAAGAAAACATCTTTTTAAGCATTCAAAAATTTGAAAAATATACATTTGTATTATATATACCAAAATGACCAACCCTGACAAGTTCTATCATGCTTAATTGTATCCCATATTGATTTACATCATACCAGTACAGTTAATGTGCATAGTCATGAAGTGTAAAGGTGGAGATATAGAGACAAAGAGACATGGTTATTTCAACATAATATAAGAACATGTACTGTGCTAACTTTCCCAGACCCTGCTACAGCTCCTAGTCTCAACTTTTTTAAACAAATGCACATGTAGTGGTGTACATTCTCGATAAAAGATATACCGATGTACCAATTAATATATATGTTTACTATATGTACTATAACGTTAGAGTGAGGCCTGACAGCACACCAAAAAGGACTCGGACTTAAACGGGTGAGTACTAGTAACTCTATAAAGCTACATTTTGCTTATTTTCCCCAACACTGTCCACATTGGGGAAGACCATTCCACCACATTTCTAACAGACAACTGACAAAAGCATACTGACATATACCTAGAATGTTAATAATTTTGTACTGTATTTGAATAATTTACTAGAAGATAATATTCCTTTTCTCTTAGAATGTAATGGATCCTACTTCCAAAAATATGAAATAATTGGCACCAACTATTTCAAAATGTTAGGAATAGGTGAATGTTATAGGTAAAAAAAAATATCTTATTTAAAAAACTAATGCAATGAAATGCTACTGATAAATTTATATGATATACATTCTTATTATTTCTCATCATTTGATCAAAATCACTAGTCTTTTCTGGTTAATCTCCTGTATAAACCTCCTGAAGTTTTTGGAAGCCCAATGCATTGTTTCTTATGTGTAAAATTTGGTGAATTGTGTTTCAGGATATCATATTTGTGCAATACATGAAAAAGTGAGACGGTTTAGTGATTCAGTTTATGTGACAAGTGTTGCTTATAATTTCTTAGCTTGCTATATTACACTTGGAAATGGGAATGGCAAGATATTAAAAGAAATCTGTGACTCCTGCAGGGTTTTAAATGCCAAAACTTTTAACAATTTCCTTAGAGTTGTCAATTAAGAATACAAAAACATCCCCACCCCACCCTCTGTGAAATATGAATAGCCTTAAGAAGACAGCCAGATATGAACGCCTAGCTTGTAATTAAGCATTGTTATTAGTTGGTTTTTTTTATCTATGATACCGCAGTAACTAAATATCTAAACCAAATTTAAATGTGTAAGTAAGTGTACATTAGAATTAAAGTTTTAAAATTCAATTTTTTCCCCTCCTCATTCTTTACAGCATCCACTACTTTGGATTTGGTTATTTTTCTTGAATCTTTTTACATATTTCTAAATCTACCTAATATGTCATCTCTTCGAAACAAAATTAAATTATCAATGCTTATTAAAAAGAAATACTTCTCTCTTTCTTTTTTTTTTTAAACGTTTTGTTTTAATATAGAAATATGTCAAGACTGCTTGTAAAATTTAGACAAAGAACAGTTAAATGATGCACAGTAATAATGCAAAAGCTTGGTGTGAACAAGCTGAGAAAACATACGTTCAACAGGTAATCGTTCTGAATGACGGATTTGCGTCGCTGGCGGCCTGTGTCTGAAGTCTGAAAATTGTGCATGCAGTAGAGAAATAACCAATGAAAAGTCAATCAAGAAAAAAGCAAAGTTTAAAGTTCAGTATCATGTTTATCTTTAAGACTAAAATGTTTGGCATTGCAAGAAAATGCAGGAATAAAGAGCAAGCAATGTTATAAAATATAAGTGAGGTCTTAGTTCCCAAAGTACTAAAAGGCATCTGTATGTATAATATATGTTTAAAATACAGTGTGAGAGTCTATATGATATATTTCACTATGACTATTACAGTGCATTGTGATAATTATCATTAATTCATATCATAATGCACAACTTAGTTGTATCTAAACAATTTTAGGACCATATACAAGTTATTTTTTATGATTTTCTGTAAAATAAATTGTACTTATACTGTATCTTGGCAAAGCTTTACAACATGATAAGTGGTAATAATTTTACATTCTTTTGTTGCAATCTACTACCATATTTAACTTACCTAACATATTCTAAATATGTAAATCAATATGTTTTTAAGATTTACTATTTGCCATAGTATAACTATCTATAATGCCTATAAATATGTCTTGACCTTAACCATTGAGTAAAGCCTTGACTATATAAACAAATTTCTCAGCAAATATAAGTGTTCAATAATTAACTAAAAAAATCTCAATATCTTAATAACAAACTTGTGTTTATCATGTTTAATTGGTCTGAATAAACATTAATAAAAGAATATGGAAAACCAATTAAAAGTAACTGTCTAACTGACCAGAAAAAAAAATTGTAATATGGTACACATTTTTAATTTCTAAATTATTCATCATGTTCATTTATCAGTATGTTGTGTAGTACTGGTACTTTGATTTAATCAACAAAATAATCAAGATAATAATGGTTTAAATTATTTAGGAACAGAATGAGTTAAATTTATGATCATTCCTATGACTATGTGCATGATTGTAAGGTTAACACTTGTCCAATGCAGAGATTATGTGAATGATACGGTACTGACTACAGCTTGAAACATTCTTTCAAAACTCACAGTATGTTTACAAACTAAAAAAAAATTATAATTTTTTTCTCTCTAACCAAATTATCATCATTTAAAAGTTAATTACCTGTTGTTCTTTCAAGTTTCTATTTCCTGAAAACTGCACTTCATTCCAGACAACCTCCACCCCTTCTTCAGTGTCCATGGCCAGGAACGCATTATCAATACCAGGCACATCTCGCTGCTCTACCTACAAAATATGATGTAATAATAATAAACAAGCGATGAGTAGAGCAGACACCATTACAAAGCCTGCATACCTTTTCATTTTTTCAATACATATGTACATATATACCAAAAGGTACATACATATTTATACTGAGCGCAGCGAGTGGCGCAAAGCAAACCTCGTCACTATGAAATCTTAAAGCATTGATCTGGGGAAGAAAAAAAATGGACTCTGCATATTGATCAAAATAATTTTTTTTTTTTCGTGTTACCTGTGGTGTCATAATGGTTTATGAATTGGCAACTTGCTGCAAACTATGTTCTCTTGGTAGAAACAAAAGTTTTTTAAAATCACATTGATTTATACAGTAAAACTTGTTTAGTATGAACATGGATATTGCGAGTTCATGAATATAGTGAATTAATCTTGGATCCCCGGCAATGTAAATTCAACAAATTTCTTATACGGATATAACGAATTATGGGTATAGCGAAGTAATTTCATAGGTCCCAGTGACTTAGTTATAACCAAGTTTTACTGTACAACATAATGTGACATAAATGTATCGATGTCATGTGGAGTTTGAAGAGAAAACTGAATAAGTATTTGTGCTTGCCCTAAGGCCGGTTGCACTGCCAACATATTTGATACCGAACGCAGCGAGCCCAATAGACTAATGTGTAAGAACAGAAGAAATTCAGAATGAAATCTGTTCATACGTCAGGCAAATTTTCCTGTGCAACATTTCTTCCCTCTAATGATTCAATGCGGATTTATTTTAAAACATACAAAAGACCAGGAATAATTGTTCTTCACCAAGATATGTTAACTTTTCTGTATTTTCACTAAGCCTAAAAGTTACAAAAATAATGTCATATACTCTACATCTATTTCATTACATATTGAACAAGACCTGTAGTTTTGTTTAACCAGATGCTCGGCTGTGTCTACTTCTCAATGTCATATGACGTCACAGTCTAGACTGTGTCTCGTGCAGTTCGACATTTGAAAAGGGGGATCAACAATTCAACTGTAATTTATGTATAGGACTGCGCTCGACCAATGGTGACACAGTAAAATATATTATTAAACCAAGGCTCAAAATGATCTAATACCTCAGTCCGAGAGCTGAGCTGTTGTGACAAACATGCTTTTAAAAAGAACATACTAGTGATGTATCTAATTTTCTTTGCTTTAACAGCTAAACAATTAAATAATGCATTGCCTGAAGGACAATACCCAAACTCATTTTCTCTTTGAGTCTTGCACAAATCTATTATAAATTTCTCTCACCTCTTCCCGTCTCTTCTGCCATCTTCCGCAAGGACTTTCCTCCAATACTTCACTTTCATCTTCCGATTCGCTGTCGGCTTTACTTTTACTGCCTTCGTCTGTTTCTGCCATTTCTATAATGTGTTAAACATAAAAATATGTAAAATATGTGAATGTCTTCCTTTCCAAGTTAACCGGATGCGAGCTTCAGAACCAGTCCGCAGTGAATAAAAGTGAAGACAAGTAACTTGTGCGATGTAATATTCGTGTATAATTGTAAGCCCTATAACTTAGAAATGGGAAGATTTAACAATAAATTCTAGATATATGATAGATACGAGTGTCTAATATAAAAAAAATACGAACTATTCATTTACAAAAACTTTGCTCAAAATATAATGTTGATATTGGTACGATTTACTAATAGTGTACTTGATTCACTTTATCGAGCCCACGACTCCTCCAATAAACACTTGGCTGTCTCCGCAAATGTCCGACGAGCAGAGCTTTGATTTTGATTGAAAATGAAATACCTGACTTTTTTCAATTTTCAATTTCAGAAAATACTAAACAACATGCATATATTCTAATAAATCATGCCCTTAAAGTAAATTATAGTAATAACTCATTTAAAAATCTTCTTATAAATTATTTGGGGGCAAAAAATTCCTAAATATTTTCCAAATTTATATATATCTATTTAATTAAAAAAAATCAGTACTTACTTTTCATACACAAGCTCATCATCAACACAAAAATAATGTGTGTGTGCTGTAGATCTAGGCTTCGTTCTCAAGGTAGCAAAATATAGTCGATCTGAAATGCATGTGTGAAACTCATTAATTTTCTGTAAATACACATTGCAAGGTTCACTGAAACCTTGTCGAGACATGTTTAGACTGAAAGGGAAAATACACAGATGTCATTTAATCATTTTATAGCGTATAAAATTCTTCTCACCTTTAATAAACTCGGAAGCACTCCCAATAATATCATTTTCATCGGCCATTCTTCAATAAAGCTATCACTTTCGTTTCTATATAGCCGAATAGGTCAATTTTCCTCTTGCAATATCGATAGCAATTATTCTCTGTTTACCTGATGTGATTCAATGCCTTCCAAATAGTAAAAATACACTAATTCACAACAAAATGTTTCTTTAAAACCCTGTAAGTCTCCATGTAGTAAAAATATCCGTATAAAAATTGCTAATTAAAAGAATTTGTTAAAATTATCGACCCCCCTTATCGTTGCCAAAATTGACGGCCATGTTTGAACTGGAGCAAAGTTAAGTGCAAAAGATCACGTGATCAGGCTCTAGGCCAATAGTAGATTACACAACAATTGTCGCCATGGGGATATCATCGTCTGGCCAATGAAATTTTTGTTTATAGTTTTCAATGGAAACACCAACATCTGTCAATGATTATTAATTTCATCAAATTACATTAATTAGCAGTAAGGGTTATTTTGAATGAATGCGTTAATTGATAATTTGTAATCTATTTATGTACATATTTTTTCTGTTATGTTAGTATATACGGGTTTTATGTATTTGTAAAATGAATTATAGAATTTTTTTTATTTAAACCTGCTCCAATGAATAAAAATATAGGTTTTAATGTGGAAAATAATCTAATAAAACTATCTTTATCAAAACAAAAGAGAAAGAAAGAAAAGAACAGAAAAAACGAAAGAAAAATAAACGAAAGAAAGAGAAAACGAAAGCAAATTTTATCTATACTCCAAGTTCAATCTCGGAAATTTAAATTAACTTGTAATTCATCTATATAAGTTGTTTTTTTTTTTAAATCAGATTTTATATAAAAATAACCTTTATTTTTTGATCCTAAGAATTGAAGGAATCGAAATCAGCTTGAGAGGACACAACCTATCAAATTTCCTGAAGTCACCCTTTCCTTTCTTAAAAAAAAAGGGGGGGGGGGTTCACGCAATATTATAATTGGATGGTACGGCGTTAATGAAGATTCACTGTTTCGTTTCCTATTGTATAACACATTAAAAAAAAACGGTAACTAACTTTTGTTGCAAGTGAGTGAATCTCCCAGAGTCGCACTAAGATTTACTTTGATATTACTTAGTTAATTCTTCAAAAATCATTTGCATTTTAACTGCCTGAGTTTGGTAAATAATAAGAATTGCTGTGTTTCCTAGCTATTCTATATTTTGTTCGTTTGTCGTTAAACACTTGAGAGTTTTTCACTTGAATGGTGACGTCACCACTTGCCAGTAGAGAGCTGCAAATTTTGATCCATTGTGATGTTATAAATTTTGGATTTAGGAAAGGAAAACAGTTGTTTTGGCCTTCAACCCGATATTAAAATAAATCTAAAATGCATTATTTTTAACAACTGTTATTTCCAATCATATTTTATACAATACCGGTATATTTCAAAGAGTATGACACATCTGTTTTATTTTTTAGTATTTTATCAGAAGAAACGTTCATGATAACCTTATACTAAGTATACAACAAACATAAGCCTTTTGACAAACGTGATGACCTTAACTTTTCAAACGTAGATTAACATCAACTTACCTTACTATGCTCTTATCCCTTCCATTCGGGGTTTATATCTCGCATCCGATTCGATACGCAAGAACATTCTCTGCGTATAGAATTTCTAAAACTAGGTAAGTTATTGACAAACAAGTTGATGAAACAAGAAGGTTGGCAGTCCCGTTTAAAGTCATTATTTTATAAGTTTGTGGTCGATACAATAACCTTGTAAGAAAATAAGCCTATCGTTGACTGGCGTTTCCCTTAATATAGGCCTACTCTACAAAAAGAAAAAAAAAAAGAAACGCATAGTAGGAACAATTCTCTGAAAATGTATGATAGTTTTGTCATACCTTTTATCTTTATATGGATAGGATGTATTCGAGTGAAATGCGTGATTTTTTAATGCAATTGTTACTTTACAGCTATTCTACATGTCTCACAGACAAAAAGACCTGATTTTGCTAAATTTCCCCCAAAAATTTGATCTCAATTTTTATTTGTTGAATTTTGATGCAATTTCTTCAGGTACAAATGGACTATCAAAAGCGGGGGTTCTCGATATTTTGAATCTGGTTTTATCTGAAAAATGACGTTTCCTAAAAATGCTGCATCTGAATTTTGCATAGCACAAAAAGGAAAATGGGCGACTGAAAGTCGGGAATACCGCAATCTACAATTGTAAGAGGTTTTAATGTTATTCACAGCGCCATTATCTAACCTATAAAACATAAACCATTAACATTGATCACCTAATGTTCGCAAAAAATATGGTAGACTACATGTGACATCAGCAGCACAGCATCACTTCAGAGGATTACGTAAATTGCATAAATGTAATGCCATGACGTCATATAAACATTAGCTATCTCTGAACTGCACAGATCATCTAACAAGACCGTTTTCAGTTGACTATGAATTATTGCAAGAGGATTATTCATGCCATTGTTCTGACCCCACAACACCCCAAATATCGACTTCAAAGATCTCAGATCAATAGAGTATGACCACAGCATCACTACTGAACATTTTGGTTAACTAAATGACAAACGAGATGACTTTTCAATCGTCAACTTCCATTATTAATGAAGCAATATACCTCCATCACCTACATACGGGGATTTTTTTGCTATCTCTCAATTTGTTCGATAAGCAAGATCATGCTCTGCATATTACTAACTTTTGAAAAGAGGTAAGTTATTGGAAAACAAATCGCTTCAAAAACAAGAATATCAGCAGTTTCGTTTAAAGTCATAATTTCGTAAGTTCTATTAGTCAATACAAGTTATCATAGCAAAATGCTGACTTGTGTTTTTCACACTAATTGTTGGGATATTAATTTATACACACTGAACTGTCGACGGATTTTCCCGTTATTTCCCGATCATGACAAGGAGCACACAACCAGTGTGACCGGTGTCGGCAGGGGATGCTCACTCCTCTTTTTTACCTGATTCCACATCTAATGATTTGGAGGTCCGCTCCTATTTAGTATTGTTTAACTGACTTTTGAGCTTGAACTGTTTGGCAATTCTCCATTTATTTCTTTGTTGTGTTTAAATTGCTATTGCAGCGTAGATGACAAACTACGTAACGAGTAAAACACGTAATTTTTAAAGATATACTGTTTCAATTTTGATTATGAAAAACAAAAGATAAATTATAGTAATCAAAATGTATTTACCACGGGTGTGTTTGATCCGCGGACCTCTAGATAGTTAGTCGGGTGCTGATCCACTTGACTAGTCTACAATCTGCCACATTTATAAATAAATTTCATTTCTTGCATAATTGAGTGGTAGGGTAGAAGTTGGTCAGTAAATTATTATTCCAAATCTTTGGGTTTTAAGTGATTCATTGTTGTAAATGCTGTTATGTTCATTTGTTCGGTTTTTTTTCAACTCACAGAAACTTATGAACAGACTTGAATATGCTGATAATGATTGGGAGGCCAATTAATTTATTTGAAAAAGTAAAATGTTGCATAAATCTAAACTACATGGCAAACACTTTATTCTTTAGATAATTCAATCAAAGAACAAATTTAAAAATGAAAGCACATTTTAATTCTAACTCTCGCATAAATATGTCTCAAAAAGGATAACCCTCTTATTTAAACGAAGTAGATTCCTGTTGATCAAATGAAATGGGATAAGCCTTATTATCCAAGAGAAAGGAACATCAAGCCCAAGCATTTTTTGTAAGCCAATCATGCAAAAAACTATGTAATTTGACAATAGTCGTATTCAATCTCATAACATTTCTAAGTAATATAATAATATAAAATAATCGAATGGTCATTAAATTATAATCAAATTTCGAAGCAAACTGATCCGCATAATGCAATTTTCCAAGTGATGTTTAAGATAATTGATCAATACCAAAAATAGCAAGCAGTGAGTTTTTCCACTGTCATGGCGGCGGAGGTTACCTGTCCTTGTAATTCCTAGCGGCAGCGACTGGAATCAAGGGCAGAGAACCAGTGCTAACGACTCCTCCAATAATCCGCAAATGTCCGACGAGCAGAGCTTTGATTTTGATTTGAAAATGAAATACCTGGCTTTCTTCAATTTTCAATCGAAAATTTTTCTGAGTTTTCTTCATGAAATAAAATTAAATTACACCTTTTACAGTTTTTAAATTTAACCAAGAGTAATAGAATTTTAAGAAATCTGCAGGCATCTTTCATTGACCACTTTTGATCAGATCTTGATTTTGAATAACTGATAAACCTCCGGGGAAACAACGCTTGTAACTCCAAAAACGGCTGTGTAGAGTTGTCATTCGTGCCGATGATTGGATGGGACACTGTCTTGTTTCTTCATCATGATAATCAAGTACGCCACACACATTTTTTTTAATTAAAAAACTTAAAATAAAAATAAAATTATTAAAATGTTATATCCACGATAGTGAAAATACTATGAACAACATTAATGTCCACATGACTTAATGAAAATATTTTTTTTAACGTTGTTGTTTATTTAATATGCTGAAATCACGTGGTCTGTTCTGCACGCCGCGAAAATGTGTACACATGCATGATGATTAAGATGCATTTGTTTTCCGTGCTTTGTTAATTATTTGAATATGTTTACGAAATGATATATCAGATATATTTTAGGATAACTGACACGAGAAGATTGTAGAGGATGGGAGCTTATCTGTCTACTCCAAATACTGAAAAAATATCCATTGACAAAGTCTCCAAAAGGTTTAGCTATGGTGCTTCCTCTATGCAAGGTTGGAGGGTTTCACAAGAGGTAAGCTAACTGTGTATTCATTTGAATGTATGGAAATGTTATTAATTTGTTAAAGGTGACTGTTCTGCAACTATTTAAGTGGCTAAATAA
The DNA here is from genome assembly GCA_003671525.1 of Saccostrea glomerata. NCBI lineage: Eukaryota > Metazoa > Mollusca > Bivalvia > Ostreida > Ostreidae > Saccostrea > Saccostrea glomerata. Next base: position 417,326 of record PRKT01000238.1, read on the forward strand.
GAATAAGTTCATGATTTTTGGATTTTTAAGGGTTTTATAACTATAGACTTAGTTTATGTTTCTCAGTGAACAAAATCCTATTATAAAATGAACTATGGTTTTGTATTTCAGGATTCACACAACTGCATTGATGACTTAGATGAAAATACTGCTCTCTTTGCTGTATATGATGGACATGGAGGTAAGCCAAATTTCTATGATCATAAGATAACTTACTTTTGGTGTTGGTAATGTGTGTTAAAATCAACCAGAAGACTATACTAGAGAAGTTAATTAATATGTATCTATGGAATTAATATCTTTTTATATTCATTTAAACAGGGTCTGAGGTTGCCCAGTATGCTTCACTGCATTTTCCGGATTACATCAAGCAACATCCCCTTTACAAAGAAGGCAAACTGAAAGAGGGGCTAGAGATTGCATTTCTTGGATTTGACCAGAAATTGCTAGAGAAGGAGGCATGTGATGAAATGAGAGTTCTGGCCGGAATAGATGAAGAGAGGGATGAAGAAGGTGAAACTTCCAATACTTTAAAACAGTGTAGGTTACTCTCACTGTTGTTTTGTTATCCCTAAAAAAATGATGCTTTATTGATGAAAGATTCAGTAAGCCATATAGTTACCAACAGTTAATTTGAACCCATCAATCTTTCAGACAAATTAGCCATCCTTTCTTTAAGAATTGAAGTAGTTAACTCTTTGACATTCAAAGGCATACTTTTAATACAACAGAGTTGATGAGAGTTGTTAGTGTAACTGGAAATCAGTAAATTGGAATGGACCAGACTGAGTTTTGAAAACAGTCCATTTAATCTGCAGTCAGGTGCTCAACCAGCTGATCTATCAGGTCACTTGCAATCCAACCTGTGTTAAGCCACATTCCTCCCACATTAAAAGTCTTTGCTATATTGTGGCACTAAATGTAACTGGAAAAGAAAAAAAAATATATGGCTGGACTGGGAATCAAACCTGGTCTACTTCTGACAATGAAAATTTATCTCCCTCTGATGACATTTGGTACTTTGCCATGCTGTGGAAGAGACAGATGCAAGTCTAAGACCTGCCAGAAAAGGAGTTGGGGTGATATTTTTAACATGTTCATAAGCAGTAAACTTCAAGGAGGGAGATATTTTGTATTCAGACTGGTTTAATTGCTATTCAATACAGAGCTCAGTTGGTAGAGCACTGACTATAGATTTAGGGACCTCATCCATATTTGAATTTTCAGTCTTGTACATGGGATTTTTCTACTTCCTGGTTACAGTAACAATGAACATGTATTCACCATCTTGTAAGTGGTATAATTTGTCATGCAAGATACAAAAGTAATGAAAGTAAGATCTTAATTTCACCTATCCTTTGAGAAATTTTTGAAGCAAATTAGAGGTTTTACAAAAAAAGAAAGAAATAATGATAACTAAAACAGCAAGAAATGACCCACGATTCAAACTTTTAATTTGGCACATCAGTCTAATATTCAATTTGGCACTAGATTTCACATATTGATATTTTGCAGTCTATCTAAATTAAAAAATAAAGGGTGCAAAAGATAACTTTTAGACTGATTACTGTAAGTGCAAGATGTTGAAGACCAAATAAGTTGCTGATCAAAACAAAAAACTATGCTATGAGGTACTTAATCATTAAAAGACATTACTTAGTTTTTACAAATTATTCAATTTGTACATTTTCATTATTTTCTTCTAAAAAGCTAAAAAGAAAATGAAAATAGAAGCGGACATTTTGAGATCAGAGGCTGACATGCCTTTAGAAGATTTATTGGCCAAGTATGAAGGATGCCCACAGCCAAGATTATTAAAGAGAAATCGTGGAAGTGATAAAGTAAATTCTCCCATGTTAAAAGGGAAGAAGGAGTCTAAGTTTACAGCAATGTGTGCAGTGGAAATAGAAGAGGCAGCAGGCAGCTCCGCTGAGACAGAAACATCCTGGACACGGGATAAGCTGGCCAATGGACACGCCGAAAATGAAAACAATTTAAACAGGGAGAAAGAGCAAAATGAAAGTAATCAAATGTTGAATGATCAAAATGAATGTGAAAGTGAGGACCTCAAATCCGACGTGAAATGTCCACTGGATAGTACTGTAGGTTCTTCTTCCTCTAGTTCTCAGCCGTGTGTATCTTCTAGTTCAGATGGACCCTCTAAGTCTGAACAATCAGCAGGGTCCACATCGGACAGCGGTGACGTTAAACAAGAATCCTCAGTGGTAGACAGTGTATCATCCTCCTCATCACATTCTTCTGAAAGCTTAAATCCAGACAGTAATTCAAACAGCAAGTCAGAGAGTGTTGATATATCTGACTGTTCTGATAAGGTAGTGAACACTTCTGACGCAACTGAAAAATCTGAAGAAATGGAGGAGTCCATAAAATCCAAAGAAACAGAGGAATCCGTAAAATCTAATTCCAGTCCAGGGAAAGGGAAGGGGAAAGGCAAGGGAAAAGGGAAATCCTCCAGCAAATCAGTCGAGAATATAAGTTCCGAGACATCCATGGATACCTCAGCAACAGACGTAAGCACAACGTGTAGATTGTTGTATGTCATAGACCATTTACTAATTCTTAAGGGACATTGATATCTTCAGTCCCACTGTTTGTCTTGGGAGAGTGGCCTGTTTGTCTGAATAATTCCCTTTTATGATGACTAGTTATGAAATATTCTCTGTAAAATATAATTATAGAAGATGTAGAAGTCTCAATATAGTATTCCAAAAAAATTTTAAATCATCAATTTTTCTGTTGTAAGTAAATTGCTGCAAGCATATTTTTCTACTTTGAATGAAGAGTAGAAAGATTGAGAAAATTTTTTTTTTACAATAAAGAAATATATTGATACAAAATGGACACAAAGGCAAAGTGATTGTACTAGTATTTCATTTGTATACTCAAACTTGGAAACCCCACTAGACATTTACTATACACCTACTTAATTACATTTTTAAAATGACTATTCATTGCAGGCAAAGCCTTCCTTCTTTCTTGAAGAGTCAAAGAAGGAAGAAGATGGTATTGAAGATCAAGAAGAAGAGGAGGAGGAGGAGGGCATTGAGAAGCAGCTCGAGGAAGACTTTGACAGTGAGGAGGATGAGGAAGTAGAGTTTGACAGGTAAACAGTAGAAACAGGCGAAAAGTAGAATTGAACAGGTAAATAGGAGAATTTGACAGGTGAAAAGTAGAGTTTGACAGGTAAAAAGTAGAGTTTGATAGGTAAAAAGGAGAGTTTGACAGGTAAAAATGAGAGTTTGACAGGTAAAAAAAGTAGAGTTTGATAGGTAAAAAGTAGAGTTTGATAGGTAACATGACAGTTAAAATGTAGAATTTGACAGGTAAAAAGGAGAATTTGACAGGTAAAAAATAGAGGAAGAAATAACCCTGTGATAAAAGTATAGGCAAAAGAATGATAAGATGTTATTTGATTTCTCTGTATTTTAGTGAGGAGGAAGAGGATGATGAGGAGGAGGAAGATGAATCTGAGGAAGAGGAAGACGGCACAGGATGGGGCCTTTTTTCAGATGATTCAGCCCAAGAAGTAAGTTGACTTGGCTGTTCAAATCAATTTAAATCTGTTTGATGTTGTTTTTTAGATTTTTATTGTGAAAAATTTCATTGATTTGTCAAATAAAATGGTTTTCAGGGCATAAAATTCCATTTTTCTAAAAATAACCATATTCAATATAATGACTTGTGACACGATAGCGGTGTTTTTCTTTGAAGTTTACTGTTCTGTATTAGCAATACAGAACAGGACTACGGTGGGCGGAGCTACTTTCCGTTCTGTATTAGCCCTGTATACTGTCTTCTATTAGCCAACTATTCTGTATCTAAAATACAGCACGGTCTAAAAATAAATCTGATTCAATTTAGCAAAAGCACGTACAAATAGTAAATGCTGAAGTTTTCCTATAATAAAATTTAGAGAAATACCCGGTATATCCTCAATCACTTTTTAAAAACTTATTCCACACAGAATCTACATGTTATTTCGATCCAAACTGAAAGGAAAATTCGCAATAACGGAAAACATCCTCTACACGTAATTTCGATCCAAACGAAAAGGAAAATTCGCAATAACAGAAAACATCCACTCTCCTCGTGCAAAATCATTCAAGTCCATTTCTCCGCGTTTTTATTTTTTAAAATCCTTCTCGCTGAAGAAGCCACACGTCTCTTTCACTTCGTTTTAAATGTCGCAATTCAATTAGAAAATAAAAATCCGTGACATCAATGTCCATCGAAGAATTTTCTGTAAATCCTGTTTTTTGTAAATCTAGGATTTTAAGACCCCTGAAATATTTTATGATCAATCTCCGTCTACAATAGATCACAACAATCACTGACAATGACGGTTAAATCCTCCACCTTATCCATTAAGACTGACTATCACTCGATTACATCTACACCGTTAAATTGTCAAAACTAATTTGACCGATTTTTACGTTTTCCGTGGAAATATATATACTGCAGTTGCGTACTCCCCGTCGGGGCCTCGTCTACAGAACTCTGGCGGAGGTTTTGGATGCTGCAAAGTTATAAAGTGGGCGGAGATATTTTTGATTGATCGTGTCACAAATCATTTAGAGAACTAGATGGGTTCTGTATCGTAGATACAAATTTGGGGGTGGAGACTCGTGCAAAGCACTCGTCTCAACCCCCAAATTTGTATCTACGATACAGAACCCATCTCGTTCTCTAAATAATACATGTATTTAAGAATTTTCTTTGAGATTTATTTTCATTATCATAATCCCCAACAATAATTACTGCTTGATATTACGTTGAGTAGTCACACAAGCTATTCATGTACGTATGACATTTGTAAAGCCCTAGTTCCATAAGTGCTTAAATGGTAAAGGAAAAGGGTTCTAGATTTTTATTTTGCTGACGAAATGTTTACAGCCTGGTCAGGAGAGTGGTTGCACTGCCATTTTAGCCTTGATACAAGACAAAGATATAGTTGTGGCTAATGTAGGAGATTCCAGGTGTGTGCTCTGTCGCGGTGGTAAGGCTGTTGACCTGTCAATAGACCACAAGCCAGAGGATGCATCAGAAAGGGAAAGGATAGAGGCAGCAGGGGGCAAGATAACAGTGGATGGACGGATTAACGGTGGTCTCAATCTCTCCAGGGCACTGGGTAAGATTTTTCTCTATTTCTCATATAAAATATCTGCAGAATATGTTTATCATGAGGCGTAACTATCTGATTGAGGGAGGGATGGGGAGGAAAGATTGTCATGATTCAAAGTTTTTATTAGAGAGAGTAGATTGGTTTAAGGATAGGTCCAGTCATAATTTAGATATAAGTAAGATTTATAGCTACAGCCCAGATTCTTTTCAACATATACTATTTACCGTTATAAGATAATATTTGTACTGTTTAGGTGACCATCTCTACAAAAGAAATAAAGAGAAGAGTGACAAGGAACAGATGATAACAGCCCTCCCTGAAATAATGACGGAGACCTTACAGGAGGAAGACGACTTCATGGTGCTGGCCTGTGATGGAATCTGGTGAGCTAAGAGTCCCCCACCCCAAATACCCTCCCAACACTGGCACACATAAACAGATAAAAATAAACACACCCTATCCTCCCAATTCTGGCACACATAAAAAGATAAGAATAAATGTGCATGAACATAAAAGCTGCACATATGACCATGATGACAAGATCTAGATCAAATGCCTATCTAAAGGCCTGTGTAATTTTGAAAATATGTGACTGGCCTGGTTTGATATTCTGTCGATATTGCATTGTGAGGTTTCTATAAGATTATATTCAGTAAAGAAATGTAACTCTGAAATACTTATGGGATTCTTGTTCAGTAGATTTATTGCATTTAAAATAAGCTGCAGTATGTGGCAGGAAAATTAAATATTATGCAAATTAGAAAAATAAAGTTTTATTTCAGGAATTATATGACAAGCCAAGAAGTGATAGATTTTGTCAGACAAAGATTAGCTAAACCTGAATTCCAAGACAACCTGTCTAGAATATGCGAAGAGGTCTGTATAAATACATACAGCACAATCCTATCATTTGTTTTGAAGAAATTGACTTTTTAATTTGAGAATTTTTGCAGTTTCTTGTATATTGCCAATATCTATTATCCAGCGATTTATAATGTACTGTTTTAATATCTCTTGTAGCTATTTGACTATTGCCTTGCACCCAACACATATGGTGACGGCACAGGATGTGACAATATGACTTGCGTTATAGTCAACTTCAAAGAAAATCTCAATAACAAGAGGAATTCCAGCACTCTTGATACCAGTATAGAAGGCCAGCCAGAAAAACGACCTAAATTGGACGTTGATGAAACCACCCAGGGGTTCACACCTAGTGAGCTGGGGGGATTTGAGACTGATAAATAAGGCAGAAGAAAACTTAGTCAACTTCATGTAGTTTTCATGTATCATATACATTGAAATTTTATATTAAGTTTGTTTTTTTATCACAGTCAATATTATTGCATCCATTTGTGAATTTCATGAATAATAAATGTATCCAATTATTTGCAGTTCCTGTTCATTTTCTTTGCAGAGGTTGCACATATTGAAATGAAGTTCAGTAGACAGATTGATGATAAAAATATCTAGGGCAAGTTCTGTTTTGGGTACGATAGATCCATTTTTGACAGTTATGTCCCTTGAACGAAGAAAAATTCCAGTTATTTGCAGTTTCGTTCATTTTCTTTACAGTTATGTCTCTTGGACTAAGAAAAAGTCCAATTATTTGCATGGGGGTGGGGGCATAAGTGTTTTACAAACATCTCTTGTTGTTTGATAATAAATAAGTTCAACAATCTACTTTCATCTTTTCTGTCAATAGAAATACGGCATCTTCAATATTCTGCTCCACTGAATACTAGTATTTTATTGAGAACAAGATGTGTTTGTGAAACACTATGCACCGGGCGGCAACAAAGTTCGAAAAAGATTTTTTATTTTAGCATATAGGTCACAGTCAAGGTCACAAGATTATTCATCTTGATGTCATTAGAAAGAAATTAATTAGTGGAGTATGCATACCAAATATGAAGTCCCTATCCCCTATGGTTAAAAAATTATGGCAAAAAGTAGAAAAAGTCATTTTTGGCAAATATGTCACAGTCAAGGTCACAAGGTCATTGACTTTGATGTCATTTGAGAGAACTTTATTAGTGGAGTATGCATACCAAATATGAAGTCTCTATCTCTTATGGTTAAAAAGTTATGGCAAAAAGTCGAAAAGCTATCTTTAGCATATAGGTCACAGTCAAGGTCACAAGGTAATTGACCTTGATGTCATTTGAAAGAACTTTATTAGTGGAGTATGCATACCAAATATGAAGTATCTATCTCATATGGTTCAAAAGTTGTGGCGAAGGTTAAAGTTGACAACAGACAGACAGACAAACAGATTAACAGACAAGACAATAACAATATACGCCCTGGATCTTTCGATCCGGGCGCATAACAAACTAAAGTGAGCATTATTAGATTATGGGCCTCTCTTGTTAGTGTTTCAAAAAATAAATTCTTTACATCTGAAATTAAAAAAATTTAAATAAATGAAGTAAATTTTGATTATAGAAGGAAGAGTTTCAGATATTTTTTTTTCTGTAAAGAAGAAAATTTGACCAAATTTAACCATCAAGGTGAATATAAAATCCCAATACCTTGTTGCACATCAGCAGGGCATCCAAAATTAAAAAAATGAAATAATTACTACCTAAAATATAAGAGTTCTGGTTTTTGTAAAATGAAATAAAGTCGTTTTTGACCCTCATTTGGCTTCTAGGTTGAAAAATAGCCAAATCTTATTGCAAATTTAAAGAACACAATCATATTTCAAAGATTATATTACTATTGTGTAAAGTGTTTGAGTAGTTCTAGGAACAAGGCTTTTTTAAAAACTATTTTTCGATTCTCATGGTAACCAGAAGTCTCTGTCGAGACTGTAGCTCTACTGGTTTATACTTATAAAACAGAAAGAGAAAGGTATAGCAGTTAGGACTTTAAATTTTAAAACAGCAATTATTAGAAAAGTGATTAAGTCACTTTTTGTGGCAATACTGCAATAACACTACAACTGTAGGAGTAGCTTTTAATAAAATTGTAAAAAAAATTCTTTTTTTGTAACCATGGCAACACTATTCATCAAAATAAATTAAAAAAAAACAATAATGTATCTTAGTATCTATCTGCATGCCACATTATATTATGATCAAACTAAAACTGTATTTTTAATAGCATTTGAAATTATTTTACAGAAATTTCTATTTTTTGTTACCACGACAACACCATTCATTGAAATCAAAAATCGATATACAGAATTATGTATCTTAGTGTTGTCTACTTGTGTACCAAGTTATATTGAAATCATTCCAGAACTAGAGGAGAAGTAGCATTTTTAAAGCATTTCACAGAAATATCTATTTTTAGTAAGCACGACAACATTTTCATCGAAATCAAAAATCAATGCATAGAATCATGTAGTGTAGTCTACTTGTGTGACAATTTATTTTGATATCCGACTAAAAATGTAGAAGGAGTAGCATTTTGAAAGTATTTGTCAGAAATTTCTATTTTTAGTAACCATGGCTGGTGTAGCATCAAAAACCGATGCACAGAATTATGCATTTTAGTTTAGTCTACTAGACAGTGTCCCAAGTTACATTGAAATCAGACCAAAACTTTAGGAGGAGTAGCATTTTGAGAGCATTTCACAGAAATTTCTATTTTTAGTAACCACGGCAACAACGTTCATCTAAATCAAAAACTGATGCACAGAATTATGTATCTTAGTATAGTCTACGCGAGTGCCGAGTTATTTTGAAATCGGACCAAAACTGTAGGAGGAGTAGCATTTTGAAAAATTGTTTACAGACAGACAGATAGACGGACGGACGACGGACGCATTACTATCGCATAAGCTCTTCTGGTCTTTGACCAGTAGAGCTACAAATTTAAAAAATCCGAATCCTTATTGAGCATCTGCAAGACATCCTCAGTCACCCTGCAAAAGATAAAATGGCTTTACTGCATAAAATAGGGAGTTTGGGAAACAAAAATAAAGGGTTTTGGAAACAACGGTTTTGTAAAATGAAAACCGTAGTTTTTCAAACCCTATTTGAAACTAAGGATAAGTTCATAATTATCTCACCTGAGCCGAAGGCTCAAGTGAGCTTTTCTGATCAAAATTTGTCCCTTGTCTGTCGTCGTTGTTGTTGTAAACTTTTCACATTTTCATCTTCTTCTCAAGAACCACTGGGCCAATTTCAACTGAACTTGCCACAAAGTATCCTTGGGTGAAGGGAATTCAATTTTGTTCAAATGAGGGACCACGCCCTTATTCAAGGGGAGATAATTCAGAAATAGTGAAAATTTGGTGGTATGTTTTAAAAATCTTCTTCTCAAGAACCACTGTGCCAGGAAACTTGAAACTTACAGGGAAGCATCCTCAGGTAGTGAAGATTCAAGTTTGTTCAAATCATGACCCCGGGGGGTAGGGCGGGGCCACAATGGCCTACCACAGTTTAACATAGAAAAATTCTTTAAAAATCTTCTTCTTAGGAACCACTATGCCAGGAAAGATGAAATTTATACATGTAGGGAAGCATCCTCATGTAGTGTAGATTCAAGTTTATTCAAATCATGACCCCCGGGGGTAGGGCGGGGCCAAAATGGTCGATCAAAGTTTTACATAGAAATATATTGGGAAATTCTTTAAAAATCTTCTTCTCAAGAATAGCAAAGGCATGAATGATCATATGTATATGGAAGCATCCTCAGGTAGTGTAGATCCAATTTTGTTCAAATCATGATCCCTGGGGTAGGGCGAGGCTTCAATGGTGAATCAAAGTTTTACATAGAAATGTATAGGAAAATTCTTGAAAAGTCTTCTTCTCAGGAATAACAAAGCCATGATTAGTCATATTTATATGGAAGTATCCTAGGTAAGTGTAGATTCAAGTTGTTCAAGTCATGACCCCTGGGGAAGGAGCAAGGCTAAACATGGAATCCAAGTTTTACAAAGAAATATGTTGAAAAATACTTTAAAAATCTTCTTTTCAAGAATGGCAAAGCTATGATTAGTCATATTCATATGGAAGCATTCTCATGTAGTGTAGATTCAAGTTTGTTCAAATCATGACCCCCCCCCACCCGGGGGGGGGGGTTGGATGGGCAGGGCCACAATGTGAGTTCAAATGTAAAGGTCATAAAGCCACAGGTAGTCAAAAATTATATAAGCATCCTTAGTTAGTGTAGATTCAAGTTTAACTTTTCAATAAAAAACTAATTTCTGCTTTTTTGTGCTCAGGTGAGCGGTGTGGCCCATGGGTCTCTTGCTTAATTTAAGTTGAAACACGTTATTTGATTGGGTTAAAAACTTTATCCAATTTGCATAAGTATTAACAGAAGTTGCCTAAGTCGCAATGAGTAACTTCAAAAACGTATTACTACGCTTGACGTTACTTTTAAAATATGCTCAATTTGAAGCCTTTTTCTGGAAAAAAAATTGACTCATTGTCTACACTAAAATTAAATTCTTTAAGAAATGAAGCTTATTTCAACTTATGGTATACGATATAACATAATTTGGGGCAATTTATGCTTTTTTATAAACCGCTTCGTTTTTGTATAACGGGGAAAAACGGTGTTAAAGGTCCCAAATTTGAGAATGAAAGCAATTACACCCTATTGCACATCAATATACAGAACACAATAACCTTTAAAAAAAACTACCTTATTGCATATCTTCGGAACACCCCACTTAAAGAAAGTTGAAATGGCACCTGGATAAAATGTAAGCGGATTCTGAGAACCAGGCTTTAACAAAATAAAAAGAAAATCGCTTTTGATCCAATTTAGCTTCTAGGTTGAAAATGGAAACTCTAAAACTCAATTGCACATCTGCAGGACACACTTAATTCTGTTTTTGTAATATGAAAGAAAAAACTTGAAAGGTCCCTAAGGTGAAAAAGAGGCTGCTTTTCATTTCCGGAATTTTTAGTAATTATCAACTTTTCATATCCGATATTTTTTAGGTTTCATTTCCGACATTTTTTTGTTTTCATTTCCGACATTTTTCAGATAGCACCTATAGTAACAGATTTGAAGACTTTACCTATTAACATTTTAAAGGAATACAAATAATAAATAACTCATTGAAATCCCAATTTCTGAGATTTTGTAAGTTTATCAATGAAACGACTATGACATTGGAAAATGTAGGCAACTACCTGAACTAAAGTTTGAGAGATTGACTCAATGTTTACTCTGCACAGATGTAAAGCAGAAAAAATAAAGTTCTGTATAGAGCAATATAATAAATGCGTTATCAACCGGAGTACGAAAACACTGGATTAGACTACATCGATTGTCTTGGACATCAGTTTGGTGCTGACAATGACATTTATTTTAGTGCACATCAAATGAGGAAAAAAAGTTGTATGTTCATTGAACTCTTTTACCTAGACTTAGTGCTAAATGTATGCATATATGTATGATAAATAGATTTTTAGAATATGTTTTTAAATATAATCAATATTTTGCAATAAATATTTTTAAAATTTTATTTTCGCTGACTAGGAAAACATTTAATTGCCACACTAGTAAATTCCGGAAATGAAAACAAAATTATGTCGGAAATGAAATAAAAAAATGTCGGAAATGCTGTGCAGATATCCGGAAATGAAATGCAGCGGAAAAAGAAATATTAACGAATCTCTATATTTACAAGACACCATTAATTACACCTTCCGAAAATGATTGAGATGTTCTGGAAATAAACATAGACCCAATCTGACCAAAGCGCGAGAAAAATATGAAACATTATTACACATCTGCATCTTAGAAAAGATTATTTGGATACACATTGAGTTTTCTGAACTGTTTTTTAAATATATAGAAAAAAGTTCTTCAACTCCGCTCTGGTCTTTGGGATGAAAGAGAAATCTCTGAAACTCTACTTCATATGTAAAAGACACCACCTGTCATATCCAAAAAGATTAATTAGCTACCGCTTAAACTATACTTCCATGACATTTCTTTCAATCATCTTTAGAAGAAAATGAAATGGCTTCTGCGTAAAATGTGAGAGTTCTGTTTGTCAGGTTTATTTCACATCTGTACTTAATCATAATTATCTTGCTAAAGATGACATGACCACTGTCTAACATAAAATGAGTTTTGGATCCAGATTTTCCGTAAAATGAAAAGCGTCTAATTTTGAAACCCAGTTGATTCGAGATGTGAAATTAAAGATCAGAAATCTTATTGCATACCGGTATCTACAGGCCACAATTTAAAAGGTGCATTCTTGGCTACTGCAAAAAAAAAAATGAATGAGGAATTCTAAAACCAGATTTCTTTTGAAAAAAAGGAACGTCGATTTTCAACCACCATTTTATTCCATGACTGAAAATCAAAACAGACCTAATCCATCATTAAGATACAATTACTCAAATTGGTTGTTTTATTTTCATATTTTGTTATCCAGGTCCATCTGTCACGTTGTCTTTTTCATCTTCCTGTAATTTTACCGGCACTTTTTAAATAAATATGTATTATATTATTACTATTTATTCGTGAAATAAAAATTTACTTTCAATAAGAGAGATATCTCTTTAGCATAGAAATCGCGATCGAGATATCTCTTTGGCTAATAGAGATATCTCTTTAAATAAAAGAGATCTCTTTTTATAAGAGAGATATCTCTTTTACTGAGAGATATATCTTTATAAGCTAGAGAGATATCTCTTTAAGCGAGAGAGATATTTCTGAAAGTTAAAGAGATATCTCTTCCACAGGGTTAAAAGAGATATCTTTCTTAGAGAGATATCTCTTTAGATTTTCAAAAAAAGACATCTTTCTAAGCTAAAGAGATATCTCTTTTAATGAAAGATATCTCTTTTACACTTATCCTAAAATAAAATATAATTAATGCCCCCCTTTCAAACGAAATAGAAACAGGAAGTAAGGTCTCTGGAATATTTTCGCTTTCATGAGAAAAAAAGACTGAGCATGTCATAACCAGAATAATATTTGTACTATGTAGACAAAAATGTTATAAATCTTTTGTTTAAAGCAACAAATAATTATGGCAACTTCGTTGATAATTAAACAAACTAAAAGTTTAATATTCAGGAAAATGAGAGTAAGCATAAAATCTCAAATGCAATGGACCGAATTTCCGTAGTTTATGAAATAATCAGCTAAATATTACTAATTTGAAATCTAGACATCACTGAATTACTTGTCATGTTAACATTTTAAGTGAAGGTAAAATTACTAAAATATAAAAATTAATGAATATGTCGAATTTCAAAATACTTTAATGTATTTCCGTGAATATAAAGCTTACTTCCGGTAAAGGGAGAAGTCATTAAAACCGAAATTAAAATAAAAATAATGAAGAGAGATGTCTATTAGCAATAAAGAGATTTCTCTTTTTGATTGAGAGATATCTCTTTTCGACACTTCAGAAAGATATCTCTTTCACTTTGAGAGATATCTCTAAAGATAAACTAAGAGATATATTTCTTTTACTTTGAGAGATATCTCTTTAACTTGGAAAGATATCTCCCTAAGTAAAAGAGATATCTCTCTAGGTGAAAAAGATATCTTTTTAACGTTCAGAGATATCTCTTTTCACGACCAACTGAGGATATAAAACGGCGTTTTATACAAATATACAAAAACCTGGTTCCTTGAACTCCTCTTACATCTATCGCTGAACCCCTATTTATATTTTTGAATTTATTCTTATGTGTCATGTCGATGTGCAATAAGGCTTCGGAATTTTTGTTTTCAATCTTGGGCCGAAAAACATTTTTTCCCTAAAAGAAGCTGGTTCCCTCATCCCCTCCTAAATTTTTAGCAATAACCCAATTATTTTTGGAAAATGATTGGCGGTGTCCTGTAAATGTGCAATAAGGTATCAGAATTTCGATTTTCACCCTGGGGAGATTAATGGGACATCTTAACCAAAATTTCATGGATGATGCAGTAAGGAATGAACGTTCTCAAAACTTTCTTCAGGTGCTGGATTTGAATTAAATTTTACTTTACTTTTACCTGTTCACTCATCCGGAAAATGTAAGTCAGGTCCAGCATCTGAAACAAGCTTGAAAGTATGCATCCTTAGATGTATAAACCATGCAAGTTTGGTCAATAAAGGTCTTTTAGTTACTCGGAAATCAGATCTGTACAAATGTAGGTCAGATCCAGCATCTGAAGAAAGCTTGGGTGTATGCATCCTTTGATGTACCACCCATGCAAGTTTGGTTAACATTGGGCTTATAGTTACTCGGAAATCAAATCTGTACCAAAAACTTTAACCGAGGCTGTTCACTCATCCAAAAAATGTTGGTCAGGTCCAGCACCTGAAGCAAACTTGGAAGTATGCATCCTTAGATGTATCACCCATGCAAGTTGGTTAACATAGGGCTAATAGTTACTTGGAAATGAGACATGCAACAAAAACTTTAACCTGCACCAAAACTTTAATCTGGTCATTCCGTAGCTGAAATTGCAGGATCTGAAATCTTGACTGGTACAATGAAACATATTAAAAGCATCTTGCATGCATATCTGATCAATGTAAAGCATATAAAAGATTTGAAAAAGAAAACTGCTCCAAAAACCTTAACCTGGGACGCCGACACCGACGCCGAGGGTATCACATAAGCTCCCCTAACCTCGTTGAGGTTTGCTAAAAACTGGTGAAAATTCAAGCTTCAAGCTTCAAACGTTGTTCAAGGAATTAATTAAATGTACATTTTTATCGTCATAATGCGGACTTGGGAAACAAAAGATTTACTCATCTAGAGAATGTCATACATGTACCTTTGAAATAAATAACGGGGACAATCAAACCCTTCATAGAAACATTTCAACTCGTCTGTCCACTTTATTCTTTCAATGGGGGTTTTAAAAGTAACTAGCGTTTTGGGAAAAATCTCCTAATTTGAGTATTTCATACCGTATACAACGCGAGGAATACTGAATCAGGAAACTTAGACACTGCTTTTATATTTAGTTGCAGCGACAACATAAATAAGGTATGGAATTTTTCAAGCCCACAATAGGTCAATGTGACTTTGATGGGTCTTTCAGGATTGATGTTTAAGTAATGCCTTGATCATGAAATAAATGGAAAATTTTCATAGATTTAAATACAAAATTATATTTTTGAATACCAGTTTTGTTTGAGGCATCAACCTGGGCCATATGTTTGATGACAACTTTTGAACAAAGACTTATGAAATAAAATGTTCAGTATAAAAAAAAGTTTTGGAATAAAAAAAAAATAATTATGTAAAATTATGTATAAAAATCATATTTTCTAAGTATCATAAAATACACATTTTTACATGATTAAAACAATCCTGTAATGAATATAAATTCCCTTGGGTATGTTGGAAATCATGTTGCTTGCGTGTTTGGAATTGAATGCAGAGGGGTTTAAAAGCTTGTGTAATTTAAATTACCGCAATATATTTCCTTTATACTGTCACAGATCAATGAAGTTACATTCGTGTCGCACTAATTAAATGGCTCGCATGAGAACGCGTTAGTTCGCATTTATGTCCCGCGGATTTGATAGTACTTATTATTATTTTTTAACTATACCCCACTTCCTCGTCGTCTTAAGCTTTTAACTTGTCAAAAAAGACTTATTGATTTGACTTCTGAAGATGAAATCGGAAGATTTCTTTTGGAGTGTATTGTTTTTATGCATTTTGACATTAATTTTAGCAAAGGATCAATGCAGTTTGACTCTTAAAGCAGGTATGTGTTTATATTTTGATTATTTCATCATAATTCATATTATTTAACCTTTTTATTTAATAGTAATGTATTGGTTCAGAATATTTTTTCAGGTGGAAAAATTGCAAAGCAGATTATAAGCGAATAAATAAGGTACTTAAAAAGTATCCTCAATTTACACATTTTTTTTTAAATGTCAAAAAGTCTCAATGGCTAAGATGAGCAGATAAAACTTCATATACTTATTTTTCACACCATTAATTTTTGCCGGGACCGAATCTGTAACAACTTAATGCGATATCACGTGTAACTATCTTTAATACGTAAACAAGTAAATACATATACATGTACCTGAACTCAATTGCTACAAGAAAATTAACGGCGACTGGACAAAGGTTTAAATATTTTGCCTTATCCCGTAACCCTAAAAGTTCAACGAACCGACTCAATAATACATTAACGACTTATATATTAAAACATTTTTTAAGTGCATATTTGAAAAAAAAATCTTCATCCCCGTTTGCAGTGAATTTCAAACGAATGATCTCGTAATACATGTATGTATTTAATTATTACACCAATGCTCAAAATATCTGACGAAGCCTTGAAGTTTTACACATAGTCTGCAGTTCCCCAAATGGAATGAAACGCATTATATATAAACAATCAGATCTAAAGGATCTGACCGATTTAACACAACGAATACTTTGTTTGGCTTGCTACTAGCTAACAATAATACCAACCTAAATAGCTCATAGAAAAAAAAAATAAAAAACCCTCCTTCTTTCAGAGCATGTCCACACTTTTCTTTAACAATTACCAAGTCCTTTCTTATAGAAAAGAGATTACTACGTACTACGCGATAAGACAAACGTCATGTCAAAAGTTGCAATATTTGATCTTTTCCATTTGTATTGTACAATTGCCAGTTTGCAAGCATTGTGCACATGCTTAAATTGTTGTCCATTAATGTTTATATTGTTGTATATTATATAACCTAGAGCATCTGCTTAAGAGTCGCGAAATAAGGAGTTGATCCTTAAGTTGCGCGTTCGAATCCCAATCTGGGACATGGAGACCGGTCCTTCAGATGAGCCTGTATAAACCGAGGTCCCATGTCGCAGTAAGTGCTGGTATGGAAAGGATCCCTCACTGCTCAATGCCTCTGAGCGCCCGGTACAGGACAAAATTTGTAGCTGTACACCGGCAAGTGGTGGCGTCTCCATATGAGTGAAAAATTCTCGAGAGTTACATTTAAAACGATTGACAATCAATCAATCAATCTAAAGAAACTTCGTATATATTTTTATGATTATGGTTTGTCCATCCGTCGCACAGGCTCTCACGCAGTAACCACCTCATTTTTATCAGTATGGTTGGTGGTGTCCTCTAGAATTGCAATTAGTTTCATACATTACATTCATATTGCTAAATTGGCATTTACTTGGTGTTGAAACAAAATATTTACATTCATAAATTCTGCAATTAGTAAATTCAAAATTTACTACCTATTACAGTTCCAAGAATTCCTCTTGCACGCATAACACCTGCATAAGCCAAATAACCCTTTTCAACGAAATTGCAATTATCCAATTATGATTATGCAATAAAGTTTATGAATTGCCATTTCATATAACAAGCCAACGGAAGGCGGAAAAAAGACTGTTTATCCCCTACAATGTATAAATTATTGTAATTTCTTTGCTATAGTTGTTCAGATACTAAGGAGACGCTTGTACATTTACGCTGGGGTCCTAATGTTTATGACAGTATATAGTTGTTATTAATTTTTATTTTATAAGTGTATATTTGTATCAATTTATATTGTATATTATATTTAGTTGTATTGTTTAATACACTATTTGTGTTGATAGTGTTCTTAAATGTTACAATTCGTATTGATTGGGCATGTACTCTTTGTAATCTGTACGTAAATTATGCCAACACTTTCAATTTTATTTCGTGGGAACAAATTCTTTTTCGTGAAAACGAATTTTATTTCGTAGGAACGAATTTAAAAAAAAAACCTCAAGCATATGTCCTACAGCAGCCGCAGTACAAACTATTAAGAGTGTAAATGTACAGGACTTGCACAGTTATAGTGTCTGTGCAAGTCCTATTCATGTAAACTTTATAATTTACATTAATTTTCAATCCTGATTCTTTTGAATGGCATATTGGCATACGAATATACGTATGTAATTTGTTTAACTTTGCTTTAACTGAGTTATTTCATATTCCATTCTTAGTGCCAGTGAACTATCATTCATCATTCAAGTAAATTTTCTTGGAAACTATTTGGTACAATCCCCATTGAATACTTCATCAAATCTATGAAAACTTTCCTTGAATCAAAGTCCTCCAAAAATCATTTCAGTTTCAGACTGTAAGATTAAAATAAATAGGTATTTAGTAACTTTTTATTTCATTTTAAAGTCATCCAAATCATTGGAAGACAACTTTGTGTGCATGGTGTTGCACGCAATATCTTTATTAAAAAGTCTGAAAAACTTATTTTGCAATGCATGCATACCCAGATCCCACATTGCTTTTGTGATTATATCTGCTTTTACAAACAACATCATGCTGATATACAAATAAAATTACACAGGAATCAACAGTACCTAATATAAAATACCTACTTTTATTGAAAAATATTCTTTTTTGCAGATCCTGTATATATTTTCTTTGGAGAGAAGATTAATTTCTCTTGCACGCTTAATAGTTCAAGAGCACATCTCGCTTCTTCAAAAAATATTATCATTATCAAAAGGTGGGATGGTCACCATTTGACCATTTTAAGCAATAAACACAATAATGGCACGCTAACTGCACAAGGCAATGGTGAAGATGTTGTGTATGTTAGTATGATTCCTGAAGAAGCAGAAATTTTGCCGTATGTTTGTACCTCTCCACTTTGTGAAGGAAAGAAAAGCAATCAGTACATTTCCATAGAGCGTAAGGCAATTGTTTGCGTGCATGCAGTGTGTGTTAAGACATCTAAGCATGTTGCATGTTAGTTTAACACTATGTGTTAGGCATATTGATACTGCGTTAAAGAGCTTTAAATAATATTTTAAAGAGTTAAACCAAAAAAAAACATCTCTTGAGAGTGTGGTTTGCAGTAATTTCTAGTCTATGTCGAGTTCATGCTTTGTAGATTCTTAGTTTATGTGTTAGGTGTATTTTATTGCTTATCAAAGTCTGCTTTTATGGTTATTCATGTTTAACGATAGTTGATTAAGTTAAGGATGTCGAATTAATATTATGCGTCTGCATTTCAGAAGGAAATATATATTTCATATATTTCTCTATTAAATTTACTGTAGTTTATCGTAACTGTTTGCAACTTTGTAAGTCCTATTTTGTTTTCTATTTACTCCTCACTAAGATATTTACAATAGTGAAGGAGAAACTTCAAGAGTACTGTGCAACAATATATTCAAGAAGTGGTGTGAATCAGATGTGGATACGTAGAAATACCAAGGAACTTTTGGACCATTTGAAATCACAAGACTTCTTTAAAAAGACGTTAATGGTAATCTGACAACCAAGTTCTATGATAAACGTGATGACTGTAATTTTTCTATCGTCAACTTCCCTTACTTATGCAGCAATATACCTTCATCGCCTGCATACGGATTCTATATATATATATGTTGACTCGATACGCAACAGCATGCTTTTCGTACAAACACAAGGTAAATTATTGACAAACAAGTTGATGAAACAAGGATATCAACAGTCTCGTTTAAAGTCATCATTTCATAAGTTCTACAATGACCTTGTTAGCAAATACAATTTTCCATTGAGTCAAATGCTGAATGACGTTTTTCATATTAATTGTTAGTCCATTATTTTCACACTGAATTGACTACGGATTTTCCGTTATTTCCCGATCATGACAAGGAGCACTTGGCGGATGTGACCGGTCAACAGAGGATGGTTACTCCTCCATGGCACCTGATACGACGTCTGATGTTTTTAAGGTCCGTGTTTGTTCTGCTCCTATTTGGTATTGTTTTATGGACTTTTGATCTTGAATACTGTTCGTTATCTCCATATGTATCATTCTATTTCAAATGCTCACTCAGAATATAGGAATCAAAAACCTTACCATGCTTTAAATATTTTTCAACATCAATCCGTTAAACGTGTATTTCTGAGTCTTACGATGTTTGAGATGGAAAGAAAGAGAAATAGCGTTTGTTTAAACCTTTATCAGAAACTGATAGTAATGAGTATGTCACTCTACTTAAAATACTTTTAATTCAGATACATGTAGATAAAGCATTTTTAGAGGTAGGAAAGAATGTTTGAGCGTTCAAGATACATATAACTGACAACAGTAAAAACTTGATTTTTTGCACTTGATTTGAATATAAGCAATTTACCTTTATTTATTTTTTCAGATTAATGATTTCAATAGATAATATTACCGGTATGTAGATTAGTAAACCGGTATTGAAAAATATTATCAATTAATGCGGGCTATTTTGCGATTTTTTGAATTATTAAAATGCAATTTATTAAGTAATAAAATTCTCAACTCCCAAATTATATTTTTGCAACAAGTTTTTAATGAATTTAATGCTTATAGGTTATAAGTGTCGTGGAATTGAGGGAAATAAAGAGAATTGAGGCCAGTTATATTTGAAATATGGGTCAAATTATGAATTTTTCAGGCTAGTATAGGTTTTCTTTCTTTATCTTTATCATGATATTTGCAGTGTCTCAGTGTGTTGTATTTGTGATTTTTCCCTAAAATAATTGATATCTACAGTTTCTATAAAGGTCGATTAAAGTTAAATATTAAAATTTGAAGAAAAAAAATGAAATCCCATTAAAAATTTTTTTTAACATTTTGCAAGTTTTGTTAGTATTATGTGGGAGTGAATACAAAATTTAAAACGTGACAACTTATTTTGTATTCACTACCACCTGATAAGGTTTAAAAATTACAACATGACAATACCTACCATCACAAAAGATCTATATAGTTCCTCATAAATCTTATTTATGGGAATAATTTAAAACTTATTGTTTTAAAGAGTGCAATGTTTAATGCAAATTTGATATAAAAATTAAACCGTAGTTTAAAATAATTTTGAGAGAAGACAATAAAACATACATTTGGACATAATACACATTGGACAGAGAATGTATATTTACACAAATTGTTATCATTCAAAGCAGAAAAACCGGTATGTGCGTTTGTAAATGTACATTTATATGGAAATTGCATTGTTTATAGTTTAGATCATATATAGCAAATTCATAATAATAAGCAATTTGGCGGTTTCATGTTTCAGCTTTTGCTTCTTTACTAAGACCAGGATGTTTTTAACAAATGGTTGATTGAGAACAATTTGTTCGTTTGTATCCTGTTAACGTCAACAACTCATGTCTTTCAAGTCAATTTAAGTCAATTATATGACTACAACTTATGTCTTTCAAGTCAATTTAAGTCAATTATATGATTGTATTAAAGTACCTATAATTTCTTTAATAATGTACGTATGTTTCTACTAGTATTTCTTTTTCTTTTTTTAAATTCATCTATTTGATGATTTGTTTTAATATGCTGTTGTTCCAATCGTTAGTTATTCTTCATAGTCAACAAGATATAGACGTTTATTCGTTGTTCGTTTGATTGACTTTTTTCTTCAATAAATTAGAAAATTGAAAAAATATATGATTATTAATAATGATTTAAAAACCGAAGAGAAATCTTTAAATTTGTTTATTGCTATAAGATAGGAGACATTGCATATATTTCTAATTAATTTTTTTAAAAAGTTAAAATGTACTAAAAAATATCAAAAAAATATTTACATTTATCACGTTAAAAAATGATTTCGCTATGTACAGGAAGAGAAGTTTCTTTGAAAGTTACAAGATTATTATACTAATTGTTTACGTGATTGGCCAAATAGACAACCAAAACAGTATCTTGGGGAAAATAGTTTTGTTAAGAAGGAACTATATATTTCAACGTATTTATTTATTTACAATATTAAATTACAATCATCACCATACATTTTATTATACCATATTCAATTTATGTTTTACAAGGTTAGAAATAGTGATCATTATCAATGTAATTATTCTCATTAATAAGTAAAATATGAATTCATCATTGTCATTGTCAAGTGTTTAAGTAGAGGAGTCTTTTTTCAAAACTCAAATTACAAATAAGATTGTTTAACTTAATGAGGCTTAACAAAATATATGAATATTTATGAACAGAAATCACACTAGATACAATAAGCAATGATAGATATGTAAGATACGGGAATAAGATAACATTTTTTTAAATTTTGACGTTTTTTTGATATTTTTTCTAACATCAATAGATCGCCCTCAGAAGGTATTAAATGGTTCGTGTTTGGTTTTCAACTGGCAGAACATGACTTGTGTTTGGGATCTAGAAGTGGTCTACAAACATCCTGATACCTCCGACATGAGCATCACAGCCCAGTACAATACCACAGTGGAAGATTTCACTCATCTGGACTACGACGTATCTTTGCATTGGAGCGTGTAAGTTTTTCCCATTTGTTTCTTATATTTTTAGTGGAAGAAATAGTTTGCATTTTTGAAAATTTTTTTTTGCTATTCAAATGCGTCACTATGAAAGATTTTAAAGTAATTTTAACCTTTATGATTAATTAGACCAAAAGAAAGAATAAGATTGTTTAAAAAGAAAGATCTCTGTACAATCGATATCAAATATTTACAATGTAGTATTATTTAAGACAAGAGGCCCAAGGGCCACAGCGCTCACCTTAGCACATCGAGCTTGAATTTACTCTCGACCCCCCCCCCCCCCCAGGCGGTCATCATTTGAACAAACTAGAATCTACACTACCTGAGGATGATTCCATATAAATATCACTAATCATATTAAGCTTTGAAGTACTTGAAAAGAAGATTTTAAAAGGTTTCCCTATATATCCTTATGTAAAACTTGGGTCGGCCATTTTGGCCCCACCCTAGCCCCGGGGGTCATGATTTGAACAAAATTGAATCTGCACTACCTGAGGATGATTCCACATGAGTTTCATATTTCCTGGCCCAGTGGTTCTGGAGAAGAAGATTTTTAAAGATTTTTCCTATATATTCCTATGTAAAACTTGGGTTGGCCATTTTGGCCCCACCCTTGCCCCCGGGGGTCATGATTTGAACAAACATGAATCTGCACTACCTGAGGATGATTCCACATGAGTTTCATCTTTCCTGGCCCAGTGGTTCTGGAGAAGAAGATTTTTAAAGATTTTTTCTATATATTCCTATGTAAAACTATGGTCAGCCATTTTGGCCCCACCCTTGCCCCGGGGGTCATGATTTGAACAAA
>PRKT01000238.1:441676-457866 GCA_003671525.1 Saccostrea glomerata
AAAATGCCATTAATTTTTAACAAATTCATGATTATCTCCCCTTGGAAAAGGGCGTGGCCCTTCATTTGAACAAACTTGAATCCCCTTCACCCAAGGATGCTTTGTGCCAAGTTTGGTTGAAATTGGCCCAGTGGTTCTTGAGAAGACGTCGAAAATGTGAAAAGTTTACAGACAGACGGACAGACGGACAGACAGACAGACGGACGCCGGACAAAATGTGATCAGAAAAGCTCACTTGAGCCTTCGGCTCAGGTGAGCTAAAAACACTATTGTACAAGATGACAAAGTCAATAATGTTTAATTTGTATCATTAAGAGCTTGTAAACAGTTCTTCTATTATAAATTTGAACAACAAAAGTTTATAAATGTTCTTTTTTTCTATCCATGAAATGGTTAATGACAATTTAGCAACAGAAAACTTTGACATCAAAATTGCACTACATATTGTTTTAAATACTACAAGAATCAAGAATAATTAATATTTATCTTTTTTTTAGTAACAAATGTAAATAATATATATATTATATGACATATTGTTGTTCCAGTTGAATTTTTAAATAAGTGAGATTTCATATGATGGGTTCAGTATTCAAAATTGGAGAACTTAAAAGTACTAGTATGATAAGAAAGAGTGAAAAAACTTATGATAATCAAATTGATACTCTCGTCTACACTCAAGGAGCCAAAACAATTTTCTTTTTTCTTTAAACTCAAGTAGATTACTTTTGAAAGACATAACCTTAATTTTTCAAAGGATATGTTTTTTTCATAGTGAATTTTTGACATTTGATCTTTTGTTTACTTGGCATCGATTCAAAGGTTAATGGACCACCAGTAATCGACATCTGAGGGTGTGTCAGATAAATATATATCAGTAGCCTTTGGACACGGCTTTGTAATGTTTGTAGAATACGGTTAACATTTTACTGCATTTCTTTCCTTCTTTCATAAATCAGATTTTACTAATCAAATTAAATCTTAAAGTATTTGATCCTAGGTACACGCACTTGTCTCCTTGCAAAAATATTAAAATTGAAGGAAAGTGCTTGTCTTGCACGATAATGGAAAACGATGGCAGAGACAGCTATAAGCGGGGGACATACGTGTTCGTTGTCAACATTACCAACAACAGGCGTCCAGAAACTAGTGTTTCATCTCATTTCTACTTTAATACAGACGAATTAGGTATAACTATGCGTGTTCTACTATTATGCTTTTGTATAGTTAAACGTCGATAATTATTTCAAAGTAAAAAAGAAATAACAATTTTTTAAGAAACGAGGAAAAATAAAAGTGAAAAGGGATCCACCTAGCGATTTTTGGATGTTTGACAGTGTTATATATTTCTTTAAACATAAATTTATTATAAATTGTCATGAGAGTTTTGTCAGGTAAAAAAATGCAATTATTTAATTTTTGTAGTGCAACCAGCAAAAGTTGAAAACATAAGGACAGAGGTCAATAAAACAGAGATATTGATATCATGGAGCCACTCCAAGCCTTATATGTCATTCCAATTTAAGATTGAATACAAATCCGAATGGGAAAGCAGATGGAAGGTATGTTGTTAACTGCAAAGATGGGTCTCTAAAATTACTCCCATGCACTATATATATTTTTCTGAAGAAAATGACCATGAACTTACCTTTTTACTAAGAAGTTATAGGAATAAAAGAGTGCTAGGATCAAAATGGAGGTCCCCGAATATTTTTATACGCGTATATGAATTGTTTATCACCATGCGTTAACTAGGGTTTTGGTAGTTTTATCGGTTATCATTTATTGTAAAAATCAGAAAATGATATTTTGACCAATTTTCAGGAGGAAATCTACACCAGAGAAATCGACAACTTTACTTTGGTAATTTGTTGGTACTAAACTTTGGGTAGATGTGCTTAGTTAATTTTTAATTTGTAGGTGTTGGTTAACAAAAATATTAAGGTTAAAACTAAATGCAGGCAATGATAATGTAGACATTAACAACAACATCGTCTTCAATGGTTTTGAATGAGGCTTTATTTGTTGTGCTTTAATACAAGCTGATTACATGTACTGTTTTTCTTAGCGATTAAAATGGCACAATATCTCTCTCTTTTTAAAAAAAAAACTTATCTGTTCTATTTGAAGTTGCTTTATTTTCTGTTTGCTTTTTCATTTGATTGATTTTAGAGAAAGAGAAGGAAGACAAACAATGTTCACTCGTTATAATAATAAACATGGAATAAATAAATATCAAATAATCTTTACTTATTTGCATGTATGGATATAATTAGACAGAGATATTGAGCAGGATGAGCAGTAAGCTGACCAATCTTATCCCATACACGACATACGAACTACGGATATCTTGTATACCAATTGTACAGAGGAAAGTCAAGGGGTTCTGGTCCGAGGTTACCACGACTAAGGCAAAGACACTTGAAGATGGTATAAAAATTATTTTAAGGATATAAAATTTTATTGCTAACTTTAAAAGTAATCATTTGCCTTTAACTGGTGCAAAATAGAATAAAATAAATTTTTAAATGATTTTACAATCCACATTTGCTGAAACAGAGAATTGTTTAATTTCAAATATCAATTTTTTACTTTGAAAGTTAATATGGATTTCATTTCGAATTTTAATGAAACTGTAAGTTTCGTAACTTGCAATAAGGACCGACGGAAAAAAAATTAAATTCGGAAAATACACTTGAAAAGTATCTCATCTTTCATGTAACTTATGTACGTAGACGTAAAAAATGAGTCTTAAGTTACGTATTACTAGCAATTTCAAGAAACAAAAGTAAGAAGTTTGACAAATTTTTATTTCTAATTTTTCTTTCCACAAAAAAATCTAAAAATATTTTTTATTGAAATATTTTATTATCACTTAACATTTTTCAGAACGAATGGAACCAGCTTTCCCTTCTTAGTTGAATTTTCTTCTATGTGCAATTATTGTATATCACTACTCCAGCTTCTATGATATTCCAAAGATATAATCCAAAGACGAACAATAAGTTAATTTTTTCACGTACATTATCGTTAATACACTTATTTTTATCGTTAATAAATTTATCTTTACCGTTTAAACTTTACTTACACTTATTTCCAGTCCCATCAGCAATCCCTCAGGTCAAGCCATCATTTTTCAGTTGCTTGAATGGACCATGCCACGAAGTCGAAATTTACTGGAAGGTGAGATTGAACATAACTTTTTTAGATTGAAAAAACTGAATACAAATGTGTTGTTTTTATATAATTTAAATTTGCATTTAAAATTGTCTTTTTTTCAGCCCATCGAGCAAAAGGATATGAGATGTTCCATAATGCAATACAAGATTGAATCAATGTCTCCGAAGTCCTCTCATAACAAACCAGTTTACGCAAACCAAGATTCAGTTTCAGCCAAGATCCTTATAGATACAAATGTTACGAATAATATCAGCATCATACCTTTAAATGGAAAAACCAACCAACTTCCAAATTTGGAACCGTCTCTTTTAGTTATTCCACCAAAATCACAATGTAAGTGTATGTATGAAAGTAAAAAAAAAACAAGTAAACTAAATAACATGTATGTATGAATAAAATTTCCGTAAGGTTTTTCATTTAAGATACTGCTGAGAATTAAAACAACAAGATATAATAGAAAGTTCTGCATTTTACAGGGCCAAATTCTCCAGAACATCTTGAAGCACTGAGTAATAGTATAACATCGAGGCACCTCACCCTGAGTTGGAGTTTTCCAGCTCAGCTCAGAATCATTCCTTTCAACGGGGACTTCACTATCGTTTGGTGCAAAAAGAATGAGGAAGGAAAATGCCAGGTAACCGAGAAGCTATAAAAAACAAAAAAACAACCGACAAATTCATACCTTTTTCCAACTTACCCTCTATGCTATTGTATAAATTATTTTGGTTTTCCTACATTTTTTTCTCTTGATGTTTCCTATTCTTTCAAATTACGAAGTTGTTTATAAAAATCGAAAAGGAAACGTGTTTTTGCCTGATTTTGAAAATGTAAGTTGTGTTCAATTCAAATTTAAATTCAGGGAGAATTTCATTGGTCAACCACAGTTTCGAACACGTCCCATTTAGAGGTACCTGAAGGGACTACGGTTGATGACTATATGTATGGAATAGCTGCTGATGGATATTATAGAGGCGTGAGAAGCAGTAGTAATATATCCTGGGTCGACTGCGTTCACTTCACTAATAAGAGTTAGTATAACAAATAACCAAAATATCAACAAAAAATCAGAAGGTTTTCTTTTCTTTTTTGAAACTTCATTTAAATAAACTGAAAACACTGAACTGTTAAGTCTTTGAATTCAGAAATGATTTACTTCAAATACTAACAAAAATATTTTTCTGCTCTAGCTGTATCAGAAAAGCTGAATGTGAAGTTTGTGTTAGATGATATTGATCATAACCAAAAGAAGATTGCCTGGGATCCATACAACTGTAAACAGTTCAGGGGTCGCGTGACACAGTATAGGATAAAATATTGTGAATTAAGGAGCTGTGAAGGTATAATATAATTAAACAAGTATATACTGACAAAACGTCAGAAATACTCAAGCTGTAGAAAGTCAATTAAGAAGTATCATTATATCCTAAAATGGTTTTAAGATGAGGGCTATATATTGAGTTCAATCCTCTGTTGAATAAACTACATGACTGTATACATGAAACAACATTCATATATTGAATTTTATCAGAAAAAAAAACATTATTAATCGTACTTAATTACTTTTTAAGATGAATTTACGTGACACACTTCCAGGAATATTTTATAGAGCATAGTAACGTTTCCGTTTCTTAATGAAATATTTTTTATGTAGACATTTAGTATACATGTACTTCAAACTATATACGTTTTTGTATTTTTTGCTTAATGACATACATGTCATTCAATACATACATCAATTAAGATAGCTTGCTAAAAGCCTGTAGAAAAGTTTTTCAAAGTGAAAGGGGGGGCTCCAGGCTCTAAAAAAATCCACGTGACTACGGGTTCATTCATCGTTGCAAACCACGGACAAAATGTAAGATCCTCTCCTACTTCGGACCGTGGCTTGAGACGATGGGGTTCATCTATCTGAGCGGCATGTCCAATGCATATTCGGTACGAACAAAAAGAAGTATATAATTTCCGGTACCAAAGCTTACTACGAGAATTTAACATTGATTTTGTGCTTTTATTTTACTGTCTCTCAAATTACACATCATTTGCAGGCCCGTGAAAAGCAATTTCAGTTGGGGGGTACAGCCATACATTTTCTGGCCATGCATTGTAGAATTTGTTAACGATGGGGTAACCTGCGTCACCTTTCAGAGTCTGCAGTGGACTCGTCCAAGGATGCTTTGTCGGCGACTGTAAAAAGTTACCTGAGATTCATACGCAAAGGAAAGCGTGAAATCTCTGTATAGAAACTGTTGCGGCTGCGACGCTTCACTCATTGTTCATTCGCCATAGAAAATAATCCGCTATTTAACACTTAATATCTTTGAATATACAGACGTTTTCAAGATAAGCTTCATTTTTGTTTCTAGAAATATTTTTATATACAAAAATAATATATTTTTGTAATTTTAAACTGAGTAATTCGATGACCTAGCATCGTTTTAGATAACTCAAGCCCCTCTAGGGCTTGAGTAAAAAAAAAACATTGCAGAGTTTATTATGAAATTTTCTTTGCGCATTTTAGTTGATTAGATTACAATCATAAGAATTTTTCTTGAATTATTTTCCAGAAACTTCAACATTTGTGAACGTTAGCAGATATTTACGTAACTATACATTAAGGGATCTATCTCCCACTAAATACAGCGTTTGGGTATCAGCTGTTTCCGATGCAGGACCTGGGCCTAGTAGTGAGGTGGAGTTTCTAGTCTATGGACAGCCAACCTGTATGTTGTGGCTTTGACAAGGAACTAAAATTTATCACATTCCAGAAAAAAAATTTTAGCTGCAGAATTTTGATGAATGTCGGTTATAAAAAAATATATAATTGATTTTAAGTGTATTTTATAAATGTATAATTTTCAGATTCCAGTAACAATGGTGCCATAAAGATTGCCCAAATAATTGGAATATTAATCGGCATATTAGCAGTCGCCTTGCTTGTGGTTTTGGCATACTACTCTTGGTCAGTATGTTGTAATAGTTATGAAAGCTTGAACTCACTAAATATAAAATGACGGCATATAAAAGCTTGAACTTTCTAGTTCGGTATTGATGAATTAAAAACTCCAATGATTTATTTCTCTTTTTGCAGGAGACATTGCAGGAATATAGAGGAAACGGAAATTATATTACCTGATATTAAAAAAGTATGTACATACAATTTCTAATTCACTTGACATTTTATTATATTGTAGATCACCATTTTTTCGTGAAATAGTGATTTAGATGTACTAGTTTCTTTTTGATAATACAAACACATTTTTCGAGGTTGTGTTCTCTTACAATTATTTTGGTGTATAAACATGTTTACTTCAAGAGCTATTCATAATAACCTCATGTATATCGTAGTATGTTATTTGAAAAAGAAGTCACAAGGGAGATATTTAAAACCTCAAGAAAAGCCAATAATATAAATCTAAATTGCACTCACAATAAGTTATGTGGTGACAATTTATACATTTAACAGAAAATAAAGTTATATCTTATTCTGACATCACTGGGTTCCATAGAAGTTCGTCAGATCGAGATGAATTTTATTTACTAAAATGGAATTTAAAGTTTATCTGGTAATATGAAGGATCTTGAAATATCCAAATAAGTCAGGTTTCCTCTTTACTCGTATGCTTACTTTGAAATTGTTACCCAGTGCTTTTTATCTAATCATTTTTTTTCTCGTTCTTTTATTGATGTTCTAAAAATCATTATTTAGTATATGTAGCAACATTAGTTCACTCTTTGAAAATGTTTTGCGTAGAGGATATTTCTACATCAAACTTTGGAATTTTTTAAATAAATTACATTTTGTAAAATTTCAGAATGAGGAATATGACAAGACCAAAAGCTCTGCGTCAACAAGCGGAAGAGGAAGTTCTACCGAGTCTAGTCTTCCCGTCAGGCGTATGAGCAGTGTTAGTTCCGGCGGAACCTCTGATTCTGGATGTGGACAAGCGGGACATTTTAACGATGAGAAAACTTACAAGACTGAGTATATGCCGCTGCAGATCCAGAGTTCATGTGTACCCGATTCTGTCCGGGACAAGTACTATTATACAGCAGAATTTCAGAATGTTGAAAGAACTGGTGGATATACATTGTACTCAAGTCAATCAAGGGAAAATTTTTCAGAGAAAAGTCGATTACTTGGTCTAAACGAAGATCCCATTTCTGAGGAAAGTGCTTACGTTTCAGACTTGAGCTCTAAAAATAAGACTTCACATTCTTTTGTGTCTTCTGAAGAACTTCAGCCCTTAGTATCACTAGCAGACGATAAAGCACACGAATCAGACGACATTTCTGGTGATAAAGTACAATATAGTACTGAAGACATTAGTTGTGTACTGGACAATTGTGAAAGTGACTACATTTTAGATACGGGTACTAGCAGTTATCAGGGATCGCTGCCTGAATATTTCCCGCCACATTCCAGTACAAATAATACAAATAGGAAGAGTCCACCACCAATAACTTCAAGTACATTTTCTGAAGTTGAAGGCTATGTCTTACATGAATCAGTTTCTGCAAAATGATAGATAATATAAAAATTAAATAAAATATATAGTAAAGTGGTTGATATATCTTATACTTGCAATTGGTTGAAGTTAACACGCTTTATAATTTTATATGTAAATATTCAACTAATATCTGACATTTGATGTTGTTTTTTTATTTTGAAAATGTGCCATCATATTGATTGTGGCATTGAAATTATAGAAATATAATTATTTTAGCTCCTGCTAAAATTGTTAAAAATAAAGGAGCGTTAAAAAAAGGACTTTTTTTTACTAGTAGATTTTTTATCTACATGTACTTAACAAATACGAAATTGGTCGAATATTAAACATTGCCACAAATATTAAAAATTCTGTGCGGTTGCCCAAAATAAAAACTAAGATCAAGAACAATATGAGCGTTCAAATTTTAGTAAAAAAAATTCACGAGAACCATTTTATTTTCTTGCAAGCATCTGGGGACAATAAACAGGTGATGGTGAATAATGAATATGTGGATATGAACTGTGAATTTCTGATAGTCGATACTTATTAATGATTTAATTTTAAAAAGCAGCTTGGATTCGGTAGGTTATTGAAAAGATTTTGAGTCAATCTATTGATGGATCAATTTAAATAATGTTTAACTTAGTCATTAATCTAAAAAATGATATGAATATAGCTAGGCTATAAAACCATATAAAAAGGAACGTAACTCATAAAACAAATTATCGATTTTTGGTATTGATCAATTATCTTAAACATCACTTGGAAAATTGCATTATGCGGATCAGTTTGCTTCGAAATTTGATTATAATTTAATGACCATTCGATTATTTTATATTATTATATTACTTAGAAATGTTATGAGATTGAATACGACTATTGTCAAATTACATAGTTTTTTGCATGATTGGCTTACAAAAAATGCTTGGGCTTGATGTTCCTTTCTCTTGGATAATAAGGCTTATCCCATTTCATTTGATCAACAGGAATCTACTTCGTTTAAATAAGAGGGTTATCCTTTTTGAGACATATTTATGCGAGAGTTAGAATTAAAATGTGCTTTCATTTTTAAATTTGTTCTTTGATTGAATTATCTAAAGAATAAAGTGTTTGCCATGTAGTTTAGATTTATGCAACATTTTACTTTTTCAAATAAATTAATTGGCCTCCCAATCATTATCAGCATATTCAAGTCTGTTCATAAGTTTCTGTGAGTTGAAAAAAACCCGAACAAATGAACATAACAGCATTTACACTGAATCACTTAAAACCCAAAGATTTGGAATAATAATTTACTTACTAACTTCTACCCTACCACTCAATTATGCAAGAAATGAAATTTATTTATAAATGTGGCAGATTGTAGACTAGTCAAGTGGATCAGCACCCGACTAACTATCTAGAGGTCCTCGGATCAAACACACCCGTGGTAAATACATTTTGATTACTATAATTTATCTTTTGTTTTTCATAATCAAAATTGAAACAGTATATCTTAAATTACGTGTTTTACTCGTTACGTAGTTTGTCATCTACGCTGCAATAGCAATTTAAACACAACAAAGAAATAAATGGAGATGCAAAACAGTTCAAGCTCAAAAGTCAGTTAAACAATACTAAATAGGAGCGGACCTCCAAATCATTAGATGTGGAATCAGGTAAAAAAGAGGAGTGAGCATCCCCTGCCGACACCGGTCACACTGGTCGTGTGCTCCTTGTCATGATCGGGAAATAACGGGAAAATCCGTCGACAGTTCAGTGTGTATAAATTAATATCCCAACAATTAGTGTGAAAAACACAAGTCAGCATTTTGCTATGATAACTTGTATTGACTAATAGAACTTACGAAATTATGACTTTAAACGAAACTGCTGATATTCTTGTTTTTGAAGCGATTTGTTTTCCAATAACTTACCTCTTTTAAAAAGTTAGTAATATGTAGAGCATGATCTTGCTTATCGAACAAATTGAGAGATAGCAAAAAAATCCCCGTATGTAGGTGATGGAGGTATATTGCTTCATTAATAATGGAAGTTGACGATTGAAAAGTCATCTCGTTTGTCATTTAGTTTCGTTGTTGTAGAAAACCATTAACGTATTTTTCAAGTAAAATATCTAAATATGAAACAGATGTGTCAGACTCTGTGATATCTTTTATTTCAAGCTTACAAGGATAAACTATATCGACATAAAAATGGAAATAACCATTGTTAATTGACAATACGTCGTCGATATATCAAAATGTCGAGTTGAAGAAAGTGTTTTCTTCTTTTCATGTACATGTACAAGATTTTGGACAATCTCTGCATCATATGAATTCAATATGTATTTCAATCAATCTTCAATCTCATAATTACATCATTGATGTAGTCAATGTTAATTTGAGTCCAAAACTAACTTTTGTTGCAAGTGAGTGAATCTCCCAGAGTCGCACTAAGATTTACTTTGATATTACTTAGTTAATTCTTCAAAAATCATTTGCATTTTAACTGCCTGAGTTTGGTAAATAATAAGAATTGCTGTGTTTCCTAGCTATTCTATATTTTGTTCGTTTGTCGTTAAACACTTGAGAGTTTTTCACTTGAATGGTGACGTCACCACTTGCCAGTAGAGAGCTGCAAATTTTGATCCATTGTGATGTTATAAATTTTGGATTTAGGAAAGGAAAACAGTTGTTTTGGCCTTCAACCCGATATTAAAATAAATCTAAAATGCATTATTTTTAACAACTGTTATTTCCAATCATATTTTATACAATACCGGTATATTTCAAAGAGTATGACACATCTGTTTTATTTTTTAGTATTTTATCAGAAGAAACGTTCATGATAACCTTATACTAAGTATACAACAAACTTAAGCCTTTTGACAAACGTGATGACCTTAACTTTTCAAACGTAGATTAACATCAACTTACCTTACTATGCTCTTATCCCTTCCATTCGGGGTTTTTATCTCTCATCCGATTCGATACGCAAGAACATTCTCTGCGTATAGAATTTCTAAAACTAGGTAAGTTATTGACAAAAAAGTTGATGAAACAAGAAGGTTGACAGTCCCGTTTAAAGTCATTATTTTATAAGTTTGTGGTCGATACAATAACCTTGTAAGAAAATAAGCCTATCGTTGACTGGCGTTTCCCTTAATATAGGCCTACTCTACAAAAAGAAAAAAAAAGAAACGCATAGTAGGAACAATTCTCTGAAAATGTATGATAGTTTTGTCATACCTTTTATTTTTATATGGATAGGATGTATTCGAGTGAAATGCGTGATTTTTTAATGCAATTGTTACTTTACAGCTATTCTACATGTCTCACAGACAAAAAGACCTGATTTTGCTAAATTTCCCCCAAAATTTTGATCTCAATTTTTATTTGTTGAATTTTGATGCAATTTCTTCAGGTACAAATGGACTATCAAAAGCGGGGGTTCTCGATATTTTGAATCTGGTTTTATCTGAAAAATGACGTTTCCTAAAAATGCTGCATCTGAATTTTACATAGCACAAAAAGGAAAATGGGCGACTGAAAGTCGGGAATACCGCAATCTACAATTGTAAGAGGTTTTAATGTTATTCACAGCGCCATTATCTAACCTATAAAACATAAACCATTAACATTGATCACCTAATGTTCGCAAAAAATATGGTAGACTACATGTGACATCAGCAGCACAGCATCACTTCAGAGGATTACGTAAATTGCATAAATGTAATGCCATGACGTCATATAAACATTAGCTATCTCTGAACTGCACAGATCATCTAACAAGACCGTTTTCAGTTGACTATGAATTATTGCAAGAGGATTATTCATGCCATTGTTCTGACCCCACAACACCCCAAATATCGACTTCAAAGATCTCAGATCAATAGAGTATGACCACAGCATCACTACTGAACATTTTGGTTTAGCTACTAGTCCAGATTGTTTATCTGAAAGCCTCTTATAAGTTTAAGAGTGCTAAAGCTTTTTAATGAATGTGAGACAGAAAACTGCCTCCAGGACGTTAAAAAAAAGGTGGTGGTGGTAGTGTAATGATATTGAAAACGGTATTATAAGAAGGCAATATTGATTTGGTTCGAATTCAATGGACTTTGATGGAATAAGGTACTCTAACTATGTTCTACCTATACATGCCCATTCAATTTTGCAGCATCCTACAGCCGTATTGCAATCTCACAATGCACAGCCACATACGACTCGTTTGACACTCCCATTCTTGCAAAGCAACAGCAACCTGTTTCTGCCACATTCATCTAAATCGCTAGATCCTATTGGACAAAATAGATTGACGTAATTTGCCAAAGACAATTGCATCCCCAGACTCTGCAACAGCTGACCAAAGTTCTACATTTGGAGTGGGAGAGTATTCTTATACAGTTTAATTACACACATATGCTTCCATTAGATGCCGTTTGTGGCTATCATATGTGTCTGCGGTGGGGGCATACCAGATATTGATCTTGAATGGCCTTAAACTGACTATAATTTTAAAATTGTTGAGCTATCATGACATATAAACAATATTCCTGTTGCTTAACACATTTCTGTTTTATCAATGCATCATTTTACTAAATAATCTTTATGTTCAATGCGTCACTAAAATTCTACTATGCGTTTCTTTTTTTTTATTTTGAAGAGTTTAATTGAAAGAGAACGTCCATTATTTGCACACTGAGGTTTTATTCCTCATTTTTCAATTTAAATACACAAATTATGTAATGGTTCATAATCTACATGTTTGTTCAACTAAGTAAAACCATTGATTCATTTCACCCAAACCTATCGTACATGTTTTTATTATACTCCCGGCTTGAAAAGCGGGAGGGTATGGTCCGTATGTCTGTCCGTCCGTCTGTCTGTCACACTTTGGGGTACCCATCTCTTATATCCGCAACTCCTTTTATACCACTGAGTGAAATTTAATGAAACTCTCACAGAATCTTTATTACATATGCCATTGTGCACCACCTATTTTACTTTTTGATCCAACACATATTTTGGGTTTCCCGGCCACGGCAAAACATCGACTTTGCCATTGTAACCATCTGCGAGGCAGGGGTGAGGGGTTCATTTAGTGAGTTCATTGCTCACAATACCTCTAGTTTCTTATGCATCAGCTGGACTATATACATGTAGTTCTTATTTACACGAGTGAGAAATTAATTGACGTTGGATTTTCCGCTATTTCCCGATCATGACAAGGAGCACACGTTTGGTGGATGGTTGGATGCTCGTTCCTCTATGCAACATGATCTTACTTTGGATGTTTTAGACGTGCCATGACGTCAGACAAAAATGGACTACTGTACGTTATCTTCATATATGTCACCATCCGGTGCTGTTTACGTTATCTGTGTAGACAAGAATTTCACTGTCTGAGACTGAATCACTCTCAGTTAAAGTGATTTTGTGTTTTGAGACGATGATATCATTAGTGTCATATGCGTTTCTTTACGTATAATATTTTTAACATTCTCTTGTCCGCAACCCCTCTTAATTTTACCACTAAATGAAATTTAAATAATTTAATGAGACTTTCACAGAATCTTTAATTGTTACATATAGTGCCACTGAGCACCTTTTATTTTACTTTTTGATCGGACACATATTTTGGGTTTCCCAGAGCAAAATATATGCACGGCCGTTTTTTCAATGATATTGAAGGGTACCCATCTTTTATCCGCAACTCCTCCGCCACCAATGAATAAAAATTAATGAGACTTGAATCACAGAATCTTTATTACATAATGTCATTGTGCATCTTCTATTTTACTTTTTGATCTGACACTTATTACGGGTCTTCCAGGGCAAAACATGGTTTTTATAACCATATGAGAGACCGAGGGTATCATTTAGTGAGCTTAATTATTACACACAGTACCTCTAGTTTATAACATATTGTGTGATAGGGATGTCCGTCTGTTACGCTTTCGGGTACCCATCTCTTCTCCTCCTATATACATGTACCACTGAATACAATTTAATGAGATTTTCACAATCTTTTTTATAAATTGTGCCATTGTTCACCACCTATTTTACTTTTTGATCTGATACTTATTTTGGGTTTCTCAGAGCAAAACATGTATAGACTTTGCCATTATAATCATAGATGAGAGGCGGGGGTATCATTTATAGTGAGCTCAATGCCCACAGTACCTCTTTTTTATGCTATACGTAATCACCCAACATATTCTTTTCCTGTACATACATTGTGTCCAATACACATGTGTTCAATGTTCCTCAGCTTCCTATAATCCCCTGCACACACCAACTTCCAATATTACTAATTTAAAGTCTCTCTTGACGAGGGACCTTTTTACAAAGATAAGATCTAAATTTGCAGTCCCTTATTTGCGGTCCCGTGTCGCAGATCCCTCACTGCTGGTGATATATGGCATCACTGAATTCTAATATTTTTTATTTTTCATTTTAAAAAACTCTTTAGTTATTTTTATACATTTATAAAATCAAAGCATAATTTTTTTTACTTTAAAAAGTCTTTTTTATAATTATTTACAAAGTTTATTGATAATTGTTTAAACAAAATAAAGTTTGTTTATTACTTTATATTACTGTAAATATATAGATGGATTGATTTTGTTAAAAACACGATATATTTTTTTTCAAATATACATGTAATTTTTATGCATCACTTATTCTCATACCTTTACCTATATCACACTCGTTAATTATAAATTAACTTCAAAATATGATTATAGATCTTTTCTTCTTTATATGAAGAAAGAAAAAATTGGATTATAATGCATTTGCATGCTAATTTATAGCTTTGTATGAAAACCAGATTTCAGGGGAAGGTAATTCTTAGATAGTCTAAATTTGAGAAAATAAATAATTTTAAAAAACTGTCTGGATGTAAGACAAGCATAAATTTTATCTGTTATAAACCAACGATAAAGAGAAGAATTTTGAAATATATCATTGAAATATATAATACACCAGAAATTCACTAAAACAGTCGAAATGTTAAAATGACCAAAGATAGGTAACTCTAGATCTATTAGCTGCACAAAAGGTGCCTTTAAAGAATGTCAAGAAGTGCGTGTTTGTCAATTAATTATGATCAAGATATTAAAGAATAAATCATATCAGAAAATAGTAAAACCCTGTTAACCCTCTACTCCCTAATTTATTTATATTGGAAAGTATCGTTATTGCACATTTTATTTTCCGGAATTCCGTTATAAAAAGTAGTCCGGTTTTTATGCATAATGTGCAGATACTATTTCCTACTTTATTTACATTTCGCCCCTTTTTAGAGACTTTGTCTTTTGGTGTTTACAAGTAATTTCCTTGTTAATTATGTGACAAGAAATCCGTTTCGAAATGGCAGATGACGAGGGAAGTTTCTATATTGAGCTCTGCAAAAATCCTATAAGATTCGACCCAGTAGATAAAGTTACAAACGTTTTTTATGACGATGCCAACAAACAGGTAATACAAACATAAACTTGCTAGCATCACAAATTAGAAACTGATAAAATGTAGTTCCTTCCTTTCAGATTTGTTTTTGAGGTTTTTACTTTGCACTTTCAAATTTGAGATGAGTTCTTTGTCTGTTGTTTTGTGATATACTCCAAATACTCTATACATTACCAGGGACCTATATATGCTAACTAGTATATAGGTCCCTGACATTACAAAATCATGATTATAACACGTTAAATCAAGTTACATATACTGTGTCAAGTTGTACTGGTACTTATAGGTGTTTACTGTACGTTCTGGTGGGGCTGTTGGAGTGGTGGTTAAAGGACCAAGAGAGAAGGACTGCATTACATTTAGGTTCACTGGATATTTACAACTATGGTGTAATTCTTCATAAAACAATATATAGTTTAATTGATTTGATTACGTGTTTTATACTTTTTATTAGATTAATTTCCAAAAACAGGTAAATTGAATTTTTTTCTGAATATGGATTGTTTAAAGTTAATTTCTAATAAAATGTTTAATATTTTGTTTAGAATGGAAAGTAGAGGGGATGTGACCTCGATAAAATTTTCCCCAGACAGAAGAATATTGGCAGTACAAAGGTCTCCCAAATCAGTGGTATGTTTGTAAACATGCTTACAGTTACGTGAACTCACTTGTCGGTGAAAAGTTCTTTGAAAAGAAAAAAAGATTCATAATGTTAAAATTTCAGCACTGTCAAAAAATGTTCATTAAAAGTACGAAAAAAGAGAGATCTTTACATCTTTTTAGCTCTACTGGTCCGTCCGTCTGTCTGTCTGTCTGTCCGTCTGTAAACAATTTTTCAAAATGCTACTCCTCTTACAGTTTTGGTCTGATTTCAATATAACTTGGCACACAAGTAGAGTACACTAGGATACATAATTCTGTTTAACGGATTTTGATTTCGATGAACGGTGTTGCCATGGTTACTAAAAATAGAATTTTCTGTGAAATTCTTTCAAAATGCTACTCCTCCTACAGTTTTGGTCTGATTTCAATATAACTTGGCACACAAGTAGACTACACTAAGATACATAATTCT
>PRKT01000238.1:462228-481722 GCA_003671525.1 Saccostrea glomerata
AGTTTGTTCAAATCATGACCCCCTGGGGGGTTAAAATTCAACCCCCCTCCCCCCAGTAAACTTTCAGTTCTGATCTGATATGTGCTTTTTCCTAGCAAATTGCTCAGGTGAGCGATGTGGCCCTTGGGCCTCTTGTTTTTATCTGTTTTATATCTTTTAGTTTATAACTTAATTCTTTTGAATGCTTCCGGGATCCACACATGAGAATCTTCTGCAATTTTCACCTCAAGGTGTTGGTATCCAGATTTTCTTTGTTTGAATAAAACTTTTCAGATTCTTTGAACCACATTTTTGCATTAATGGCAAATACTGCTAGAATTATGACTGGTTTTGATTTTACAGCCCAGCTTAATCACTAAGTTGGCCAAATTTGAAGTGGACTTACCAGCTGCTCAGAAAACAACAAAACAACCTTTGTTAGAAAGAGATGTCAGCATGGCAACTATGTAAGAACAGCTGGGATTCATTTAACTCTATATTTGTGGTGATTTGGTTTGTTGAATGTAACATCAACATGAGGTAAACTAGGTAGAGAATAAATGAAATCCATGGAATGTTTTTATTTGTGTGATCTTGGGCCCAGTTTCAGACTCTTTGCCAGTAGTAATTTAATTAGTGGAGGGGACTTTGTTTAAAATTGTAATGTGAGCAGTAAATATAAGTAAAACTTTCAGTAAATCATGCAGTCTTAAGTTTCAAATGCTCATTACATAGGACAGATACACATTGTTTAAACAAATAAAGGGGGAATTTTAAGCTTGCCTTTGATTGAATTCACTTTTTTATTATAGATATGGTCAGTTGTATGTAATTGTTCTCAGACACCAACCTAGACCTGGTTCTATTGGAGCCGAAATTGTTTTGTATCAAATTCAAAGGTAGACAACTCTTTAGACAATCTGCATTACCTGCAATATTCAGTTGAATTTTATTAAAAGAATAATGTTAAAATTCCTGGAGTTTCAAGTATATAATGGAAGAAAAAGCATTTAAAATCCATTTATTCATTCATTCAAGGATTATTTATGAAAGTTTTCAAGAATACTGTAAGTCACTTTTTATTTGTAAGAACTTTATTTTTCGCATAATTTTGCGAGACAGAGAGCACGCGAAAGTTTAATTCTTGTGTATAATACCCCTGGTAGTATTCATTAAAATTATATAGAGAAATTTTAAAAATTCATGAAATTTATACCTGACTTTTATAGAGTCATTGACTATCTCGCGAAAATAAGGTGTGGAGAAAATTTAGTGATCTACAGTAATATCTCTGTAGATGGATACAAGTACAGTGTATGTTTTGTGATTTACAGAGAGGGCGCTGCTCGTAAGACTGATGTTATGAGACTGGACCTCAGTGGGAGATTCGCCATTAATGTTGTCAACAATTTAATTGTTTTACATCATCAAGCCTCCAGGGTGAGGAAAACATTTTAGATCTGCTAAAATTTTTATCAGAAAAGATTTGATTTTCAAAATTATAGATTTAAATGCTTAAATTTAAAATTTAGAGACATAAACCAGTACCAGT
The DNA here is from genome assembly GCA_003671525.1 of Saccostrea glomerata. NCBI lineage: Eukaryota > Metazoa > Mollusca > Bivalvia > Ostreida > Ostreidae > Saccostrea > Saccostrea glomerata. The sequence goes on from PRKT01000238.1 coordinate 463,760, forward strand.
AAAAAGTTCTATCCTCTTTTGCAAAGGATGTTTACTGGTAATATCTGCATTTGTTCAATATTGAATACTCACACCTCAATGAGCCTCGTATATTGCAGACATCTATGATATTTGACATCAATCTGGATGGTGAATCTGATGGATTTGTCAGGTATCATCACACTGTTGTGTCTCCTCTACCCATCAGACCATTCAGACTTCTTCTACCCTGTAAGTATTAACAGCCGTGAAACTTCATTATGTGCCATATTGCCATCACTGTATATTTATAGTAAAGAGATATAATGTGATTTGATAAATTTATATGAACAGTAATCTAATTTAATTACAAACTTCAAACTTTGTTATCTGAAACTTGGCTGTTTAAGATAAACTAGGATTTGAGATAAAGCAGGTTTTAAAATATGCAGAAAATGTGTTTGGGCTGCCAACTTGCTTCAACACATCCGTTGGTATTTGAGCTTTTGGTGTTTGAGATAATGAAGTTGTACTGTAGATATTTTCCTCACTTGTATACAAATTCTTGATTCCAAAAAGGACTTTAAAAGGTACTGATGACTCCTGATTTGAGCATTCCCAAAGAATTTCAAATTTTAGGAAACAAATAGAAGACATATAAATTTAATGCTACTATGCTAGAGCAAGAAGCAATGCTTTAATTTATGATGAAAAATTGCTTTATAGTTCCTAGAATTTCAAAACATCATTTGTTTACTTCCTTTAGCCAAGTGCTATAAAGTAAAAACGTATAAAATTCTATGTGATGATCGAAGTTTGTTATGTTTTGTTTTTATCAATATATACACAGTGTTTTGCTAAACAACTTTATTAACTTTATTAAAATCTTGTTTTGGTCATTTTAGCACTTGGTATTCAAGGAGGGCAAAGTAAAATGGAGTATAATTGTGAACTGTGTATCCTTTGGAAAGCTGTATTTAGGTGACTGAATGTCAGTTTGTGTTCAAACTAGTAATCACTCCATCTGTATGTTGTCTCTCTCTCTGACCATAGGTCTAAATTAAGGTTCAAATGAATTATGCTTCTTGACCTAAAACAGATTCAGCAAACTGGGTTGTTTTTCAGCCCAATATTATTATTGATGCTAAGCTGGGTAAGTTCATTTACATAATAGTTTCAGCCGAAGGCTCAAGTGAGCATTTCTGATCAAAATTTGTCCGTTGTCTGTCGTCGTCGGCGTAAAATTTTCACATTTTCATCTTCTTCTCAAGAACCACTGGGCCAATTTCAACCAAACTTGCCACAAAGTATCCTAAGGTGAAGGGGATTCAAGTTTCTTCAAACGAAGGGCCAAGCCCTTTTTCAAGGGGAGATAATTATGAATTAGTGAAAAATTAATGGCATTTTTCAAAAATCTTCTTCTCAAGAACCACTGGGCCAGGAAAGATGAAACTCAAGTGGAAGCATCCTCAGGTAGTTTTTGTTCAATTTTATTCAAATCATGACCCCCGTGGGGTAGGGTCGAGCCACAATGGCCAGTCAAAGTTTTACATAGGAGTATACAGGGAAAATCTTTAAATATCTTCTTCTCAAGTACTTCAAAGCCATGATTAGTGATATTTATGTGAAATCATCCTCAGGTAGTGTAGATTCTTGTTTGTTCAAATCATAACCCCCAAGGGTAGGGTGGGACCACAATGGTGGATCAAAGTTTTACATAGAAAAATAAAGGAAAAATTCCCAAGAACAGAAAAGCTATGTTTAGTCATATTGACATTTAAGCATCCTCATGTATTGAAGATTCAAATTTATTCAAATCATGGCCCTTTTGGTGTAGGGAGGGAAACAATGGGGAATCAAGTTCGAATTACTGGGAAGTTTTACATGTATATAGAAAAATTTTTTTTTTTTAAAAATCTTTTTATCAAGAACAGCAAAGTCATATGCTGTATTAATATGAAGGCAATCTCAAGTAGTATTAAAATTAAAGCCCCTCTCCACCCCTCCCTTCAGTGAACTTTTCAGTTCTGATCTGATTTGTGCTTTTTCCTAGCAGATTTGCTCAGGTGAGCAATGTTGCCCCTGGGCCTCTTTTAAGGTTTTAGTGCTGTGTTTTTGTACCATTAATGTTTGGCTGCATGATGCTTTTATATCATAGTGAATAAAAATTGAAGTTTTAATAGAAACTGAATTATCACAGTATTTCAAATAATAATTTCAGGCTGTTTATGGTATGTAGAACTACAGTTAGAGCCCATTGTAACAATGATTCCAGACAAGGTACATTTGCTAATGTATGTTAATCTAACATAATGAAACCAGCTTTATTTTTCTGAATGAAAAATATATTAGGAAAATGACATAATATAGTGTTAAAAATTTTATACTATTGGAAGATTATCAACTGTTAGCATTGGGTTGGGTTGTAATGTATGTTGATATATTTTTGCAGTATCGCCTGGTTAAGTTTCTGCTGGCTCGGACAGATAGTAAGCGGGTCATACTAAGTGTCTGTCGCAGCATGCTGACCCCAGAGAGTCAGGCTTCTCTGTCCACCATATCCAGGGTGCTGGACATGCTGAATAAGGTGTACCAGGGCTATCTGGACTCAGAGATTCATGTACTTGTAAGAAGTTTGTCAAGTGATAAATGTAGTATTGTATATCCCTGGTTTGCCATATAAAATTCAAATGACTTTTGATGCTCTAGTAAAGAAATATTGCAATCCGATAGCATCATAAAAAATAAATACAGATTAATTCTGTAACTAAAGCAGTAACTTTTGAACTTTCTTGTTCAAACATTTAAAGTTTCTTTGAAAAAAGTGTTGATCGTCAATAGCATTTATTAAGTATTTTAAGTAAGACTTACAATATTTTTGTTGATACAGGCAGGTGAACAGCCAGCTAGACTAGACCCAGCAATGAAGGTGGTGATTGATCAGTCAGATATGTACACTCATGTTTTCTCCGTGTTTGAGGACAATAAGGTATGTTGCCTTGCTACTCTCCATTTTTCTTCTAAAATTGTTGATCAGGATATTTGTTAACTTGGTTCATTATTTTCTGTAAGTCTACTCATATTTACCCTTAAATTGTGATTTTGAGTGTAAAAATTTTATTTATACATGTATTTAAAAATTACAACTTCTCGTCCATATGAACTTTCAATTTAGATGAATGTCATCGTTAAAGATCAGAAGTTTAACAATATCTAACAGAAAATGAATAAATATTAAAAACATCAGCTGTTAAACTAAATGGAGAAATAATTTTTTGCAATACTGGATTTTTTTTTTCAGAATATGAAGTATAAATTCATGGTAGCTGTACTTATTGAATACATCCGATCATTGAGTGAGAACAACATTACTGTACAGGTATAAAAATACATTTTGATCAATAAATAAATTCTTCTGTATTAGTGGTATATGAAATAATGTTGTATCATTAATGTCTGTTTTCAGCATTACCTATATGAACTGATCATCAACATTTTGGTTCACAATAACTGCTTCTACCAGCTTCATCAGTTTCTACAGTACCATGTCTTACAAGACTCTAAACCATTGGTGAGAATTTCAGCTGAATATAGCAGACTTGCTTGCCTTTTTTTCTGAGTTGATAGACTTGGTTAAGTGTTGTATTTCCCATATGCTTTTAGTAGAAATATTTATTGTATAAACATTCGTAACATTCAAAAGAAAAGATAAGAATGCTGAAAGAAAGTATATATATTTAAAACACAGTAATGATTGTCTGTCCTGGCATGGAGGACTATCAATTTTAAGACCTCTTATATGAATTTAAAATTTGAAATAGAATTTTGACACCAGCTGTGTTTTAAATTTCCATTGTAGGTCTGTTTTATATATGTTCATATACTTCTGTATCCCCCCTTGCAGGCCTGTCTCATGCTGTCCCTGGAGAGTGTGTACCCTCCTGCTCATCAACTGGCTCTGGACATGTTGAAGGTAAAGTTCATACATAAAACAATAAAACTTTTTTTTCTCGGAGGTATTGGATATTTAAAAAAAAACCTTATTGCAGTACAGTATACATGTATTATTTCGTTGATAAGGTTATACTATGAAAAAATCACTATTTAGAGGTACCACTTTTTTGGATTTGGTGGCTCATCCTTAACAAAAAATTTACATCCCCACAGACTGTTACATAATCAACATATCAAGTTTGTTGAATCTTCTGTATAAAATGAGTTTACATGTATTTACGAACATGTAAAATATTTATTGATCATTAGAATTAAAGTGGTTCCACAGTCTCCTGCTCATATATTAAAATGTTACTTTGTGTATTTTCACTTCTTTGTACATTTTGACAGAGGTTGTCCACGGCAAATGAAGAAATCATTGAGGTGCTCTTATCAAAACAACAGCTTTTACCAGCTTTGAGGTAAATTTAGAAATTTTTTTTGCATGCAGAATATTAAATACCCCAGTGTAAAACATTGGTCGTGAAGTACATGTATTAAACATGGGATAAAAAGAATCTTGAAATAAAAATCTGTAAATAATGATTTTATAACTCATATCTCTGATTTGTAGATTCATTAGAAGTGTGAACATTGTGGATTCTGTGTCCTCCAGAAAGTTTTTAGAAGCTGCCATGAATACCGATGATGCCATGTTATTTTACACTGTGTTTAAATTTTTTGAACAAAGAAATATGAAAATTCGAGGAAATCCAAAATTTCAGTCAGGTAAGTAAACATCTGAAGGACTTTTTATCTTGTGTAAGGAAGAGTTAGTCATAATAGGTAGAATTAGCAAATATACATGTATAACCATTTATTTTATTTTGAAATTCATCTGAATTTACACACATGTGAAATTTGTCTGTTATAATGACCTCAGCCTTTACAATAAGTAAGGTTCATTATTGTAGAAAATTACAAGTTATCCTCCTTCTGTGCAAAATGTAAGCAAGTATAGTATCCGATTCAGATCATTCTTTATTGTTGTAGGGGAACATTGTGAAATGTATGTGAAACATTTTGAGAGCTTGTTTGGAACTGATGCCTTGGCAGAAATGCCCCCTGCTAGCTGAGATGAATACTCCTTTGCAATGAATACACATGAAAATGACCAAAATAGTCTATCACTTAAAGTCTGCAGTTGTAAAATCTGACTGTTTTAATATATTCCTATGATAGGAATTTTTAATAAATTTGTAATTTTATACGTTTTTATGTAGGATTTTTTAAATTATGATATTCAGCATTGAATGGATGTAATGAAATAAATGCCATATTATGAAATAATGATGATTAATATTGTAAATATGTATATGTATTTATGACATTTGTGGAAGATTCCTTTTCCTTCCTGACATAAATTAAGTAACAAATATGTAAATGAATATCAATTTTTTAATTGTAAACAATAAACTGTATAAAACAATATTTGTCAATTCATTCATTACTCATATGTACAAACATCTATACAGCTCACAAGATTCAGTTCATAACACCAGACTTCCACATGTAAAACTCGGTAAAATAAAGTAATACTATTATACATTAATTGGCACCAATCAGATTGTTACTACCAGTAGAAAGAGTTAGTTAGAAAGTTAGCGGCCGAGCTGAGCCAGCCGGATTTTTTCTCGTCCTTTTTGTTCCTGGCCAGGGAGCGACTGTCGGCCTTGGGGCTGTCGGGATCCTCGGGGAGGTAATCTGGGAGGGACGTGTTCTCTTTGTCAAGATCCTGGGGGTTGGCACCAAAAGATACCAAAACCTTAAGATGAAAAACCAATAAAAGTAATTTGTGAAAGGAATGCTATGAATGTTATAATGATGCCTGTGGGAAAAAAATTTATGAAATGCAATGTAAATTAAATATTGGTATTTTGAACACTGATATCTTGAATACTATGGATATGTCAACATGAATTGAGAGTCCCAACTACAAATTCTTTAAGTATGATACCCTCGATATATCAAGATACACATATCAAGATAAGCTTACAAGATACACATATCTCAAAGTTTTTTATTTGACCCCATTGAGTTAAAGATAATGAGGTTTGATTGTGTTTTAATAAGTCCATATCCAAAAACTCTTGAAACACAATTTTTTACGAAAAATGAAAATTTTTTGGAGAGTAACCTACCTCAGCTCCATATTCATCTTTCACAACCTGCTGGGCTGTCATCGTCATGGATTTGGCAACAGCTTGTACAATTGGCTGAAAGTTAAAAAGTAAAATGTTTAGAAACAATATAGCCTTGCATTTCCTTGTCAAAATTAAATAACAAATGGTATCATGAAAATTTTAATAAATCAAGATAGTTTCTAATTCATTTAATCTTTGTGATTAAATATACCTCGGGTTTAACATCAGGTTTGGCTCGCAGAAAACATCGTTTCTTGTTCATGTCAAATGTCACACTCACTACACCCTTAACTTGTAAGATGAGTCTCATTAAAACATCCCTGTCAGTCTAAAACAAGAAATCAATTCACTGAGAACAAGGAATAATTTACTTATCCTGCAGAAAAAATTTCATAAAGGAAAGAAGGTTTAGAATGGAAACATACATATGTACCTTGTCTAAGAGACCTCTGATTTGCAATGTAATATGTCTGGTCTTGCTGCCTTGTAAACTTTTGTTCTTGCTTGTGCTACTTTTTCTGTAAAAGTAACAGCTATATGAGTATAATAAAGAATTTCTGTTGTAATATACATGTACTGTAAAATTTTCAATCTTTTACAATTTTATACAATATTTATATTTTGAATTTAATATTTAAATGTGCAAAAGATCACTAAGTAAAAATCTGTTAGAAGAAAATTACTTGTCACTGGGACTTCAACATTTGCATTCTTAATAACTCTTGATATCCATAAAAGAAACAGAAGGATTCCTAAAAATTTCCTTATCAACGAAATTTTCTTTAATAAATGTGAGTTCTTTTTAATCAAGCTTTATTGCATCTGTCTTAAGACATACTAACATATTGAATATGTCAAGTTTGTGGAGAAAAAAAAGTTCTGATATTGGTATTAAAGCTATTTTACCTGGAGGTTGATCTGGAGTTACCAGTATCTTTCAGTGGAGTCTGTAGCTCACAGGACTCTGTTATCATCACGTACAGCTTCTCAGCTAGACTATGGACCCTCGGGTCACTCTGCTTACTGTCAAGACAATTTACCAAATTTTGTAGATTTAATTAATAAATAATTCATACTTCTTGGACACACTGCTGAACACTGAACAAAGCAAAGCTTAGACATTTATAATACTTCATTTCCTTAATTATTTTAAACACACAATATCTCAATTCAGATTAGAAGTAAACAAATTTTGATAAAAAATATGAAATGTGAAATATTTCTAGGAAATATTCCTTGACAAGTTAGAGATCATTTTTGCAAAGATACCCTACAGAATTGCAAATTGTAGAATAATTTTTTTAAATTCTAGAATATATACATGTATGCTATCTCAATGTTAAACTTAAAGACATCCAGTGAAATTTAATATTTCAGTATTTTACCTGTTGATAATGGTTTCCAGTTGTTTGGTCATTCCTATAAAATCTCGTAGAAGTTTCTTATGATCATTTGTGTCTGCCATCAAAATTAATGTCTGAGAATTAAAGAAAAAATTATCTTTGAACATTCTCTTGTTTCTGAAGTCAAAATAATAACAAGAGGCCCATGGGCCACATCGCTCACCCTAGCATTGTGGCTAGGAAAAAGTAGTAATTGGAATACTATTGAAAATTTTAAACCCAAAAGTTTGGCCCCGCCCTACCCCCAGTGGTCAAGATTTGAACAAACTTGAATCTACACTACCTGGGGATGCTTCCATATAAATATGAGCAATTATGGCTTTGCTGTTCTTGAGAAGAAGATTTTTAAAGTATTTTCCTATATATTTCTATACAAAACTTTGGTCGGCCATTGTGGCCCCGCCCTACCCCCGGGGGTCATGATTTGAACAAACTTTGAATCTACACTACCTGGGGAAGCTTCCATATATATATGAGCAATTATGGCTCTGCTGTTCTTGAGAAGAAGATTTTTAAAGAATTTTCCTATATATTTCTATATAAAACTTTGGTCGGCCATTGTGGCCCCACCCTACCCCCTGGGTCACGATTTGAACAACCTTGAATCTGCACTACCTGGGGATGCTTCCATATAAATATGAGCAATTATGGCTTTGCTGTTCTTAAGAAGAAGATTTTTAAAGAATTTTCCTATATATTTCTTTATAAAACTTTGGTCGGCCATTGTGGCCCCACCCTACCCCTGGGGTCACGATTTGAACAAACTTGAATCTACACTATCTGGGGATGCTTCCATACAAATATGAGCAATTATGGCTTTGCTGTTCTTAAGAAGAAGATTTTTAAAGAATTTTCCTATATATTTCTATATAAAACTTTGGTCGGCCATTGTGGCCCCGCCCTACCCCCGGGGGACATGATTTGAACAAACTTAAATCTACACTACCTGAGGATGTTTCCCCATAATTTTCATCTTTCCTGGCACAGTGGTTCTTGAGAAGAAGATTTTTAAAACATACCACCAGATTTTCACTAATTCTCAATTATCTCCCCTTGAATGTGGGCGTGGCCCTTCATTTGAACAAACTTGAATCCCCTTCACCCAAGGATGCTTTGTGGCAAGTTTGGTTGAAATTGGCCCAGCGGTTCTTGAGAAGAAGTCGAAAATGTGAAAAGTTTACGGACAGACAGACAGACAGATAGACAGACAGACGGACGCCGGACAAAATGTGATCAGAAAAGCTCACTTGAGCCTTCGGCTCAGGTGAGCTAAAAAGCATTGAAAACTAATATATCATGTCATGAATAAATTTTATTGGGACATCACCCTTTAATAATTTATGATATAAATGTAAAAAGTTCTGTTAATCCTTTTAAGTTATACTGTAATTATTTTTTGTTAGTGGCTAGGTACTATACCTCTAGTGCTGAAGAGACAATTTTTGAATCAGGATTGGAAAGCACCATAATAAGACCACCCATGCATGTTGCATCCTACAAATCAAAAGTCATAGAGTTGAAATTTATATTTTCAGAAAAAAAAATATTCAGACTCCTAGTCCTACTCCTAGAACACCTAAGCTATTTTAAATATATGATATGAAGTGAATTCTGATTAAAAATAATGAAAAATGTGGTGAAAAACTGTACCAAAGTTTACCATTATGTCAATATAGGCCTATAATTCATCCTGTTTCTAACTGAGAAATCAAACAGAAAGCACAGCACACCAGCAGCACAAAAATTATTTAGAAATAGTTTCTCATGTTTTTAGTATTTAGGTATACTTACTTATTGATAGCCTATCATAGCTATATTTATAACTACTAGTAGTCTGCTAACTATACTTCAATACACAAATAATGAAACAGACTAATTTACAAATGACAGAATTTTGATTTCTGATCATTTACCACCAAGATGATATTCATTTAGATCTGAATGAACAATATTTACTTTTCATTTTGGAATGCATTTAGTGTGTGGCACTGTGTGCCTTATAAAATTGACAACACAACTGAAACTCAATTTTCTTTGGTCAGAAGGAAGTGTACAGGAGATTTTCACCTTCAAGAGAAGTTTTCTCTTCAAAGGATCAGCAGCCATCCCTTTCATTGCGAGAACTGTGTCCGCAGATGCCATCCTGCTTAGCTAGTGTCAAATCTGGAAGGAGAAAAATAACCGCAAAGCCATTGACAAATAAACGTACTTGAGCAATAGGTTAAGAAATCTAAATTTTCTCCTGTGCTTTCCTAAAGTGTTAAAGTGTTGGAGGGGGGGGGGGGGGGGGGTACTGGTGTCATATTTATTTGATTGATTATTCATCGTGATCAGTAAATTAGCAAGTCCAGTCCTCAATCAGTAACAATATATTGTACATGAACATAATTATTTCATAATTATCAAGATAGTATGTGGTAGATCTACAACCAGTCACTGAGGTTGTGTTATTTTATACCCCCCCCCTTTTTTTAAGAAAGTTAAATAATGAATAACATGAAACATGGTAAAGCTACTGTTAAATTAGATTGTGTTATTGAAAAAAAATCATGTTTAGCTAGATCAGTTAAAAGATCAAATGTTCAATTGGCTGAAATCACACATTTACTCACCAAGACAAAATAGCTTTTGAAGTCGTACACAAAAGTAATCAGGACGCTGATGATTGGTCAATCAGTAAAATACCGTAATTCCATTGGTTAATTCTGACACCGGAAGCAACTTTTAAATTGAGTGCGGCATCGGGCATGGTGTTTACAAAATAAGAGAGAGAGAGAGATCGAAGGTAATATACTTTTGATTTTCTCTTTAATGTATTGAACTTTATTTTAAACAAAACACTTTTTGAAAAGATAACTTCTATTTCAAGAATACTGACTGTTTTTATATCTTTCCTTTTGAAATCGATAGTACAGTACGGGGAGTATTTGAAATACACTGTATATCTGTAGGGCTTCAACATACTCATTGGGACTAAAACAGTTAAACATTACCTCTAGCTTTTTCTTTTTTTGTAGGTATACCGGACTCATCTTCTCTTTCTCATTTAAGTTATTTTCCCTGTACTCTTTCCAATCTCTCTGAGTCTATCCTCATGAACAGATAAAGTAAAATTGTGGTAGATTTATTTGGTACAGTAGTACTAGTAGTCTTTACTAGTAGATACTCTATATTACAATGTTAGAAGAAAGGCTAATTGTATGGTCAACTAGGAGCCGAAATTCGGCCTTAAATTATTTGACATCTCAATTTATCTGCGTTCTCAATGCACCTTTAATTAATATATAGGATATGTTCATAGATAATGGCAATTATTGGAGACGAATTATTGAGTAATTTTCCTATTTCAGAAAATCTGTCCTGAGATGGATGTATTTGAAGATGCTGTGACAATTCTTAGAATTGTACTGGATTATGTTGGAGTTGATGCAGATGATTTGGTATTAAATGATTGATTATCACTTAGATAGAATGTTCTATCGTGAGAGCTTGTACCGAGACACAGTTAGATTATTCTAACTAATTATCACTATCAGATGTAAATTTCAAAATTAAGGACAGTACACCATTGAATGCTATCTTGAACATTTAATTTAATATAATATAATTTAGAACTGAGTTGCTGCTTCTAACATTTATTTCTTTGACGTAAACTTTGATAACAAACATTCAGATATATCTGGAAGTTTTTCTACAGTTTTTAATTTTGATTTTTTTTCCTGAGTTTATTTTTTTTAAGACAAATTAAATACTAATATAATTATTTTGTTTTTCATACAGTTGCTGAAATGAATTTTAAAAAATAGTTCTAATAATCCTCATTTTTTTCTTCACAGGCCAATTATGCACAGTTCCTATACATACGAGGCAGAGATGCTCAGAGGGATTTGAGGAGTTCTGTTCGCCGTAGATGGGACGTTAACGTGACCCAGAGGAGACAGCGGCTAATCTATAGCTGGATCAGATGGCGGTCAAACATTCGACACAGAAGTCTGGTGAGAATCCTAGGAACCATTATCCCATCAAAGCCGCCAAAGAGACTTAGAGTACAGGTAATAAAAAAAGGTGACAGAATACTAGTAGTTTAGAGTACAGTTAGACTTGTCTGAGTTGCATATGAGGAATTTAACATGGTCAATGGAGCATCAATATGAGAAAGTGTTATTTTCTTATTAGTAGCTGTGAGAATCAGTTTGCAAATAAACATTATGTCTTTTACACAACACTGATTTCAATGAGAAATAATTTGATAAAGATATTTTGTCATTAATGTATCAGAATGAAACTTGTTTATTACGGAGCTTTTGATTCTGTTATTTACAGCAACATTTGCTCCGCCCCAGAAGACAGCGATTGGACAGCTGGAACAGTGACTCCTCCCTCCTGTCAGTGTGTACAAATGCAACATCAGGGGAGGATCCACAGTGGGTAGAAGAGGACCAAGGCAACAACTTAATCAGATTCAGGTATTATTTTATCCTCCTCAATATTATTTTGCAATTATTGATTAATTTGCAGGAAATAAAACCTTTGAACCAATATTCTGAATTATAAAGAATAGGTTCAGAGGGTGTATTTGATGCATTCAGAACTAGATCAATGTTCAGTTGACAGTACTGTAGTCTAATCTTTGATTTGATGTAATGCTTCTGATATGTTGTCTTAAATTCATTTTCAGTTCACAATTTAATTTTCTCAAATGACAACTCTGTTTCTTTCCTCATCTATTTTCTATTGTTGAAAAGGCAACCCTATGTTCCTTAGAATGTTATTTATTGATTGCTTTGTAAACAGGGCTAAGAGAGAAGAGGGCTCCAGTGACACAGAACTGGAGAGTGTGTACGGAGAGGAGGGGGAGGGAGAGGAAGAAGCAGAAGACTTGTTTACCGTGCGGCCAGACGATGTTCCTCTGATGAACTCCACCATGATCTCCTCTGTCTCCATGACCTCTGACCCCAACGCTATCAGTAAAATTAACGCTTTACAAGACGAGATGTCCATGCTCCGACAACAGATTGCTTTGTTAGTGGTGAACCAGGAACAGATTAATAAGTCACAGTGTAAGCTTTATGGCTTCGACTCTAATTTTGTACAATTATAAACAATGTATTGCACACAAGTGGATTTAAAAAGGGATATTTATTTTAAATATGTTTTGTTAAGATTGAATGTACAAATAATGCTACTTTTTGTAAATGACTTAAATGTAGTTTGTTTTTCTCTGTTAACAGTATTACCTTCTTCGAATATGAATTCAATGGTTCATACCCCGCCACAGATCTCAGGTGTTCCCCCCGCCCCTCCCCCACCTCCCCCCTTACCTGTACAGAGCACCTCTACACCGGTAAAGAGGGAGCCTGCTACTGACGAGATGTTGAGAATGGTAAATATGTACAATTTATTTAAATTCAATATATAAAGATCTTCTGCTAAAACTTTATTAATAATATCGATTTAACAAGATTGAGACCTTTTATTTGCTTCAAAACTTTGTATTATAAGTATTTTTTTTTTGTTTTTATTGAAGAAGTTGGAAAAAATAGAAGAAGGTCGAGTTGGAAATAGAAACACACCTGATGTTGTCCCTGCTCCCACAAATAAAGTTCCCACTATGTCTGAAGTGTTGAAGGGACTCAGCTCAGTTAAACTTAGATCCATTCAGAGGTAAGTGGAAGCATTTTTTTTATCTGAGAGACATGTATTGCTTTCTGATTTTGTTAAGCTCAATTTCCACCAGTTTTCAGGGATATTCAGCTGCCCCATGTAGGGCCAAATATGGGCCCCATCTCCAATTGCAAACCCCCCAGTTTTTTTCCAAAAATGAATTAGATTTTTTAACTTTTGAAAGCACAACAACTCCGTAATGTTACTTGATCAAAATTCATGAAAAACCAATATGACTAAGTTTGGAAATCTGATTGAAATGAACAAAAATTTTAGGAAACTTGGCTAAAACTATCTATTCTGTGAATTATAAAGTTCTTGACAAGAAGCTGTCTGAATCTTTTGTTGACCTACTGGAAGAAAGATAATAAAACATGCAAGAATTCAGGTGGGATTTGTTTGTAGACTGCAATAAGTAATCTGAGTATTTCTCATTTACTTTAAGGTCACCAGGAGGAACTCCACTTAAGCCTAAGGTTTCCTCCCAACCCACAGCTGACCCAGCCTCAATGATTGCCCTGGCCCTACAGAAAAAGTTCGCCAATCAACACTTCCAAAGCCCAGAAATTGATCGGGAGAATGAAAACCACGATTTCAGCTCCGCTGACGAGAACAGTCCACATGTGCCAGTAAGTTTTTTTTTATATATAGATAGTAAAGTCCTGAAAAAAGATCATAGTTGGACAAAATTGTTAAAAGGATAGTACCAGAAGTTCCATTGTCCTTTAAAATATATAGACTTACATCAATAAAGATATTGAATTGCATTTGTGCTATTTTCAATCATTGAAAATAGCACAAATGCAATTCAATATCTTTATTGATGTAAGTCTATATATTTTAAAGACTTAAGTTTTAGAATTTGAATATCTACAGAGAGTGGAAAGAGTTGGAAAGCAGTACAAATATAATTTTGTAATAACTGAGATTTTGGGACTTAATTTTCTGTTTAGAGTTTCTTAATTGCAACTCAAATATAATAATTTCTGTTATTGATTTTTTTTTTAAAGAAAACCTTTAATGGGAAGAATCCAAAACGAAGATCACTTTTGTTTAATGAAAGAAGAAAGAGCTATGGTCCCCTCAAAGATATAAATGTATAAAATACATTATTCTTAGTAGGTAGATAAACTCTGTTGACTTTTTAAGACATTTTTACTTTTATTGAGTAATATTTTTTATTCATATATGCTGTAAACCATCTTCATGTGCATCTTACCTTCACAAGTTTTGCATGGAAACTAAACTAAAATAATAGATCTTCATTTCTTCTACTGAGTATTTAATGTATTTAGATAGAAGCTATAACTTTGAACCCCCCAAAATATGTAGACAAAAACCAGGATGTCTTAGATTGTTTCAAATGTTTCATTTACAAAGTCATGAAAATTGCAAGAGAAAGTTTGTTTACCATTGCTGAAATTCAGTTTAGGTGCTTTCCATACTTTAGAGAATACTTCATTCTGGACAAATGCTTAAATAATTGTACATATTAAAACAACATTGTTCTGATAATAGTTTGGCACCTGCAGCTTGAAGCTTTTTTGGTATTTAACAAGCCATATCTTTGTCGGTGTTTGACATAATCATGGAAAAGAGGTTTTTTCAAACATGCTATAGACATGGATAATTTATGTTAAAATGCTAGCAATCTTTTTTCATCAATAATCTCCTTTGAGCAAAGCCTTTACGTACATTTGTAATTATTTAGCACAATACAGTAAAACTCGTTTCGTATATTGCGAATTCACAGATATAGCAAAGTTATCTTGGATCCCAAGCAATATAAATTTAACAAATTCCTTATACAGATATAAAAAATTACAGATATAGTGAAGTTATTTCATAGGTCCCAGTGACTTCTTTTTAACCAAGTTTTGCTGTATTATTTCTTAATACCTATCAAAGACTTTAAGAGTTTTAAAATCTGATACTGTGAGTACATATTGTATCTGCTTCTCATTCGCAAAAAAATTAAGTACATGCATAATCTTCGAAACATCTAGACCTTTACCGTATTTTTCAAAAAAATTTTTTTTTACAAATTTTATAAAACTTGTTTGATGAATGGAAACCTGAGGATTATCAATACAGAAAGAGAGATAATCAATCTGTGCAAGGGCCCCTAGCTGTGTATATTTTTGAATATTTTACATTATAGTGAATCTGTATCTCAAATAGTGATATCTTTAATGAATACCAGATAACAGATATTTTGATTTAGTATAATATAACTTATTCTTTCAGTACTGTATTCACCTTGCATAAATCTAGAAAATCAGTTATCTCCAAGTCTTTTCTTGGACCCTTCAAGTTTGAGATAACGAAATAAGACTCACTGTATGTGTTCTATTTTTCAATTTTACATGAAACTTTATTTTTAAATATTACTAATTAAGGTACATGTATATGAATTACGTGTATAAAATTGTCAATCAGGAAATTCAATTTATTAACAAGAAATCAAAAGATGAAACTTGCTGTTGTAAATGTACATCTATTTTTTATATGCACAGTATTTATCTCTCTTATCATTTTCGATACATTTCGGATAACCTCAGGTTTCAAACAAGTCTTATGGTAGTTTCCAGAACATATACAGTGTGTAACTGCAAGGAAATAAATGTTTAACATTTTAGACAACCTTTTATAGAATCATTCTTCAATTTTATTGTTTGACAAAAGAAAACCTGGTATAAATGTGTCCAATGCACTGTAAGGCAATGATTTGTGATATCTGTCGAAGTCTTTTTATGAAGAATTTTATGTTAATTGAAGTTTATGATGTTTTGATTACATTTGGACATTTGATTTTAGCACGACAAGTTATAAATAGCATGCTTTTATATTATAAATAAAAAAGTATGACAAAACCTAATTCTTGTCACTTGTTATTTTATCCAATGTTTCTATATGACAAACACTGTAGTATGAAACAAAAATCATTGCTAAAAAGTTTTTTAAATGCAGTATCAATTTATAGGACAACAAACAGTGATTGATCTAAAAAAATCAATGAAACTATAAAATTAATGAAACAAATAATATTTTGTGAAAAGAGCAGAAAATGTGGACTGCCTCAGCCTGATATCACAGATGTGAGATCATGTGGCTTAGAGGAATTGGTATACAGTTGGTGACTGGGGTAAAGGGAAACGGTCAATCTGTTGGACCGGAGTGCAAGCTGTTCCCAAAGGTCAACTGTTTCTTGAGACTCCTGTCAACAACTGTTTTGTTATACTCCTTTTCTGAATGCAATATTTTTACTAGTATATCCCAAAGAACCAAAATGAATTTGAACTACCATATCTATAATGGATTCTGAATTTTCATAAAAATCCTTACCAAAAAAAAAACAACATAGCGGGTTCCAGTAATTGCTCAACCAAGCCTCTTGCTTCACCCCTCACTAAAGATAGTAACAGTAGTGAAGGAGAAACTTCAAGAGTACTGTGCAACAATATTGTTCAAGAAAAGGTGTAAATCAGATATGGATACATGCACTTTAAAACTCTGAGGAACTTTTTGATAGTTTGAAATAACAAGGTTTTACCAAGATCAACTGTTTGAAAACTTACACGACTTTACAACTTTATATATAGCACTGACTCCTCACAACAAATTAAAGTCCGGGTTTTTTGATACAATTGACAGCTGCTTTTTCAATAAAAATGGAACTCTAAATTTACTTACTTAGAAAGTAAGTAATATCTATGTGGTTTTTGGAGATTGCATCAGTTATTAGCAGACCTATTTTTGTATCCATATGAAGCAGAATTTGTCCAAAATCTTATATGTGGAAAGAAGAAAACACTTGCTGTGGCCTTCAACTCTACATTTAGATATATCGACGACGTATTGTTAATTAACAATTGTAATTTCAATTCTTATGTCGATACTATATATCCTGGCGAGCTTGAGATAAAAGATACCACATAGTCAGACACATCTGTTTCATATTTGATTATTTTGCTTGAAAAAGACATTAATGGTAATCTTACAACCAAGCTGTATGAGAATGTGGTGATTTTAACTTTACAATCCTCAACTTCCCTTATGCAGCTATATATTGGTACCTTCGTAAGCTGTATACCGAGTTTATATATCCTAGTTGATTCAATATGAAAGAGCATGCTCTACGTATGAACAATTTCTAAAATGATATTTCGGGAAATGCTATAGCAACATGTAAGTTATGAAACATGTATTTAAAATGTACAGAAAATATGAACCCAAATCTATGTCCCCTTTTTAAAATTACTGTGAAAAAGAACAACTAAAACCAGTTTGAATATGAGAATAAATTTTTTTTTCAACTTGTAAGCATATATATCAACTCAAAGGTGTTAATATTCAATCGAAGAGAGCCAAAAATTAAGTTGCACATGAAAATAATGATTTTGCATTCATTTCAACAAAACTCTGCAAGATTATTGAAGAAGATCGCGTATAATTGATACCATTACCATTGCTAGAAATTATTTGATAAGATAAATGATGCACTATTTGTACATACCTGATGAACTGATATTTTACAATGATTTCTAAAAATTTTGATCAGTCGCGTGTTCATTAAATTAAGCACTCAATAGTACATTCAGTAATGTACATTTAAACACCAAAACTTCTCCTCTGCTTTAAAGGGCTTGGAACCTTCTGCTTGAAAATAACATGTTAATTCAAGCAGGCAGCATTAAAAGTTTTGTGCCTTTTTTCATTTTTTTCTCCATTCTTTCACTCTTTTTTGTTTTTGTTTTTGTTTTTTAATTTTTTAATTTTTTTTCTTTTTTTTTTTTTTTTA
>PRKT01000238.1:481872-492437 GCA_003671525.1 Saccostrea glomerata
TTCTTTTTTTTTGCTTGTTTTTTTTTTGGCACAAAACTTGCCAATGAGATTAAAATAATTTTACATTTCCAATTCAAAATATCACATCAACAATTCACAATTGCATTAAAAAATTCACAATTCAACAATTTAAATCATTGATTTAACATTAACAAATCACAATTTTATATTTACATAATAATTATCACAATTTAAAGCCATATATGGCGTATGTACAATGAAAATTATTAGACTAAAATTATGTACAATGAAAATTATTAGACTAAAATAAAATTATAAGAACTTATTATTTGTATCATTACTTTATATAAAGATAGAACTTTTCCATAAATTACAAAATCTAAGTCACCTGCGTTATAAAGATATCGCAATTTAATTTTGATTCTCGGAATTTTCTCCGAGTCGGAAGAAAATACAAAAGATTTAAATAACACATTACAGAGAAGATAAAATCGTATTATTAGTTGAAATGAGGTGTTCTCCGTGTTCAGAATTGTATGAAAAGTTTTAATTTAAATGTATTAACTATATTTCTTTACTTAATTTTGTATTTTTCAAAAATATGTTTTTTGATCAGTTACGCCATATATGGCTTTAACATTTTAGAGGCAAATCACTATTTTATGTTTTTCAAATGCAATTTTACAATTCTATATTCATTTCTTTCACTGCATAGTTAGTAGTCTAACATCAGTAAATAGGGCATTCAATTTCACTATAAGCTAATAACTAAAAGGTGACTATACAAATTATTCTTTCTACAACAGCTGACAGAATTTACGCATTCTATGAATACTTATGTCATATTTAACAATCATTATACATCTGGAACATATTTAACTTCTTCAAAACAATTACAGTAATGAACTATTATCTCATTGGCATAATAATAAAAAGGTAATTTAAGACAAAGCAGCCTCCAACTAGTCCCTTTCAGCTTCTCCTCCCCGAGCCAGCCTGGCAACTGTGGCGGCCAAGGAACTTAAGTTCCAACCAGTAATGCCCCAGGGTATCGACAAAGCCTACTTACAACTAGCCTTCAACTACTTCATCTAAACAATGTGGATATATAGCTTAAATGAAAAAAAGAAAAAAAAATGCGGGGGTCAGTGTGGGAGGAAGACGGAGTACCCGTAGAGAACCCACGTGTCCGAATGGGCGACCCCATACCCTAACATAATTCGGACACCCTTTACAAAAAAATAATTTTTTAAAAAAAAAACGTTAATTTGTTACTAGAAAGCATAATTTACATCAGCTGCGTTGAAGATGTGGATTAATCCTGCATTAATTAAGTCCTGCTTCTTCATCCACACACATGATCTCAAGGATCGATGTTCCTTCTAAAAGTTTCTTTGATTTTCTGCAAATGAACAATAGGCAAGAGGTTATTGTCAGGTCTGAATAAAAAAAAAATTGAGAAGAGACCTACATGCCTTATAGCTCACCTGAGCACTAGGGCTAGGAAAAAGCAGAAATCAATTCAGTAATGTAGATCACCATATTTTCACGACACCTTATTTTAAGTGGCTATATTTGGTATTAATAAGTGAAACAAAATCATCGCCAGCTGGTTTTTTTTTTAGTACGGTGTTTATAAATAAAAATAAATTGGAAAATAGAAATAAATTGGAAGAGGGGAACTGTAAACACACACTATCCACAACTCTGGTAATATTTTTATAAAGATTAAAAACTCCAGGGCTTATGCAAATATTGTGTGTTTTTAGCAGTTGAAATTCCCAGAGGTTATGAATATAATTGGTACATGTTATTAAATTAATTTTCATAGTCCAGTATAGCATTGCATAATTTACTACTATAACAAAAAAAGGTCAGGGATTGAGAAATAATTATCGTGTTATGGAATTACTGTTTTTCAATATGTACATGCAATGTGAAAATTATTTATATACTGTGACTGTGTTTGAGCTCTTATTTGTCTGAGGTCGTACACTATATAATTTGAGAAAGGACGCTTTTTCAATTTTGAGATGAGAATTTCGATCATTATCACTTTCTTTTCTTGTATTTATTTAATATTCGAATGTCTATTCCTATTATTTGAAAGTCAGTCCATTTGACATATAGTCAAATAGTCGACTATTTGTTGACATTCCTAGAAATCTTTAAGTCAAAAATCAGAAGAAGATGGGAGAAAACACATATTTACCTATGTTTGTTTATAAAAATCTATACTTTATTCAACTACTGTAGATGTATTTTTTCCACAGGTCAAAATTCCGCGGAATCTCTAATTTAGACTGTTCAATCTGCTGGAAGAATATTACACGCATAATCTTTAGACTCTCTTTATATGCCTTAAATTTAA
This sequence comes from Saccostrea glomerata, assembly GCA_003671525.1. Taxonomy (NCBI): domain Eukaryota; kingdom Metazoa; phylum Mollusca; class Bivalvia; order Ostreida; family Ostreidae; genus Saccostrea; species Saccostrea glomerata. Next base: position 484,205 of record PRKT01000238.1, read on the forward strand.
TATTAAGTTCGATTGTACAAATTTCCAAGGAAAATTTGTGGCTGCATACATAGCGTAAATTAATACCACGTGGAAAAAAAGTTCTTCTACAGTATGTTTGAACAAGTGTTTGAGAAAAATGTATCAGGGATGGTTTAGAGTATACTATACAGGTATATAAATTTTTAGGCAAAAGTTTAAAATTGGTATGGAGTAAGAGTCATCATATTTAGGTGAACACTGGCATTACAAAAGCCAGTAAGCTATATACTGTAAACCAACTATTATTCGCGACGACTTTATTTCGCGATTTACCAGGGATAAATTGGTTCGCGACGATTAATTTTCGCGATCATGCCCATTTTGGATATTTTTCAATAGACACATACACTTAAATGACCGGTTTGCGGCGAGAAAAATTCGCGAGTACGAGGCTCCCGCGAACTTCGCGAAAATTTCTCGCACGTGAATAAAAGTTGGTTTACAGTACTGTATATATTGCTGACTACAAAAAAAGAGTCCTGGACTAAGAATTTGGTCTACTACACATGTAGTTAACTTGACCTTAATAATATAAACAATACCATGATTTGGAATATGATAATGTCATATACCTGATCAGTGTCAGCTATCCACTGTGGTAATGTCTTGGTAGAAAAGTCAACATCCATCAGGCATTATCTTCAGGTGTTTCCACCAGTCTTGTTGGGGACATCTGCTGTTTCCACATTTTGAAGATCATTGTCCATCATGCTTGTCTGTGTTCATTGTTTCCACCAATTTCTTTTGGATGTAGCTGGTGTTTTCTTATATTGGAAAATCATTGTCCATCAAGTTTGCCTCAAGATTCATAATGGCCTTGCCACCTCAAGATTTATTTCACTAAGTCTTTTTGGAGGTATTTGCTGTTTTTCCATCTTAAAAGAGGTTCATCAAGCTTGTCTATTCCAGTTGTTTCCACAAATTTTCCATGTTGGCTGCAGCTGAAGTAAGAGTCAGAACATAAATGGAGAAAATATATCATTGAAGTTTTTTTAGGAAAATCCCCATTTAACTTTTTTTTCACAATTATTATGTTGTCTCAACAGTGGTTTAACATATGGTTTAAATTATTAAGCAAAAATTCAATATTGGTGTAAAGAGTTGGTTTATCTAGCTGAACACCTTAAGGTCAGACGAGATGTTCCTTGATCGATCAAAATCTGTTTTGTATATCTTCATAATGTAGGAAAAATACTCAAAATTTTAATAACATTCTGATTTCTAAAGCAGTTTCTAAATGTTTTTACAAAATCCAAACACTTAAACATTTGAAATTGGAAAATTATATTTCTTCCCAAAAGGATTATATATAAGGAAAACTACCCCTGGTATCTTACAGAAATGCCTGGTAAGGTAACTCAGTTTTTTTGTGAGTAAAGTGTAAGTAGCAATACTTCAATGACAAAATCTTTGAAAAATTTATCTATTATTAAGGAACATCTCGTCTGTCCTTAAGATATAAATCCAGCTAGTTAATATGACTTTGATAATAAAATGATCTTGAATTATGATAATGTCACATACCTGATAAATGTCAGATCAGTATCCTTTGGCTATTCATCATCAAGTTGTTTCTATCAGGTCGTTTTGGGTGCTGTTCTACTGTTTTCACCATGTACTGTTGGGTGGATTTGCTGTTTCCACATCTTGATAGATCAGCATGTACCGGCTAAGCATCATCCAGTTGTTTCTATCAATCAGTGTCCAGTTGGGTGCATCTGCTGTTACACATGTCTTGTTAAGAAGTTCTGCTGTTTCCACATCTTGGAAGATAAGTATCCATTGGCCCTGCCTCCTCCAGCTGTTTCCACCATGCCATGTCCTTGTTTATTATCATAAGCTTTTTTGTCTCTGACCAGTAGAGCTAAAAATAAGCCAGGCTAAAAATAAAAAGTCAGCCAGTAAATTTGACATGGTTAATTAGATAATCTTTAACCATGATTATCTCATATACATGTACCAGATCAGTGTCAGTTATCTCCTCTGATATGTCTTGTTTGGAAGGTCAACATCATCAGGCAAGTCTCCTCCAGTTGTATAATCCACCATGTCCTGTTGGGTCCATCTTCTGTATCCACCAAGTCCATTTGGCACATCTTCTGTTTCCACAATGTCCTGTTGGGTACATCTGCTGTTTTCTATAAAGTCCTGTTGGGTCCATTTGCTGTCTCCACCATGGCCAGTGGTACATCTGCTGTTTCCTATTATGTCCTGTTGGGTCCATTTGCTGTCATCACCATGGCCAGGAGGGTACATCTGCTGTTTTCCCCATGTCCTGTTGGGTCCATTTGCTGTCTTCACCATGGCCAGTAGGGTACATCTGCTGTTTACACCTTGTCCTGTTGGATGCATCTGCTGTTTCAACCAAGTCAAGTGGAGTGCATCTGCTGTTTCCACCAAGGCCAGTAGGGTGCAATATCTGCTAAAAATATCAACAGCTTTATTTCACTGCATGTATTTTACACTAAAATACTCTAGTCAGTCCCTTTCAACTAAGATTTTATTTCATTAATTTCTTAGATTTATGTAACTTTTATTCTGCTCCTTAATTTTTGGTCTTTAATTTGTTTAAAATTATGATTGCATAATAAAGGTGACCACTTATTAAAGTTTTATAGGATATTTCATTGGGAAAAAATAAAATGACCACCTAAGAAAGATCTCTGCTGTATATAGGTGATTACTATGAAGTTTGTTGTATATTATTGATTAGAAATAGAACATTATAAATCTGTAATCTAACAATAATACTTCATTTCAATTATCTATGAATTTTTCAATTATTATCAATTCAATATTTTCTATCTTGCCTTATCGATGATGGTTTAGAATTTGGCTTATTCCTCTTCATCTTTAGTGAATTGTCCAACTATAAAATACTAACAAAATTTTAAAATAGAGCTGAAATAATAGATACAATAAAACTCATTTAGTACAAACACAGATATAGCGAAGTTATCTTGAATCCCTAGCTATATGAATTTTATGAAATCATTACACGCATATAACAAATTATGGATAGAGCTAAGTAATATCATATGTCCCAGTGACTTCGTTATAACCAAGTTTTACTGTAATAAGAACCTCATTAATACAGGTGCTTTGGGTGAAACACACTGTTTCCTCATTATCCAACATGTCTAATGTTCATGCTTAGATGCTCAACGCAACAATGAACATTAGAAAATTTCTTAGGAATAGTAAACACAATAACAAATAAAGCTCATAACAATAATAATTAACAAAAAGTCATAACTATAACAAATAACTAAAAAAAAAACAACTAAAGCAAATAACTAAAACTCATAATTATAACAAATGACTACAATCATAACAACTAATTAAAACTCATAACAATAACAACAGTAACTAACACTCATAACAATAACAAATAACCAAAAATCACAACAAAGGCAAATAACTTAAGCTCCTAAGAATTAAAACTCAATCATAACTGCCACAATCATAAACAAATAACTAAAACTCATAACAATGTCAACTAATAAAAATTCATATAAATAACAAAAAACAAAAAAAAAAAAACATTAAAAAATTAAAAACATATTGTAACAATTCACAAATAAAACATGAAAATTAACTTTTACAACCCTCATAAACAAAAAACTAAAATGACAACCTAATAAACAAAGAACAACAAAAACTAACAAACAAAACAAAATAGAAAACAAAAAGTAAGAACTAAAATAACAAAGAGACCTAACATCAAAGAAATACAAAAAAACCTCCACTCCAGCGTTGTTGGCATGCTGTTCCAATCCAAGATGCTAAGTCCTCCAACGATGAAGAGCCAACTGCCTCCAGATCCTTATTCATCATCTCCAACGACGAAGTGCCAGCCACGTTCAAGTCCAGCCTCTCCAACGATGACATCCCGGCAAAGAGAGAACAGAGAAGATTAGACAAAGAAAAAACAACAGAACAAAAAAACAAAAGGAAAGAACTACTACAAATAATGTGCTGAGAGTGTGGTAGGGAAATGTTAGTACTAATTAGTAGGAGTGCAAAAATGATAATGAAACGTTCTCACCTCTGCTCTTTCTTAACGACTTAGCAATACCTCCACTCCAGGGTTGTTGGCATGCCGTTCCAATCCAATATGCCCCTCCTTCTCCAAGTCCTTATAACTCCAACTTCATAATGAAGTCCTGGGAAATTGAGAAGAAGGAATTAAAGGTGAAAAAAAACAAACAAACAAATGAACAAAGAAAACACTTTGTTACAGAATTGGGAAGGAGATGAAAACATAGGTAATCAGAGATTACAGAGTTCACCTCAATGAAAGTTGTTGTTTAGTAAGGCAAAGTCCCACAATTCACTAACATTCTAGAAGTTTTCATCCCAAAATGCAAAATTTATATATACATTTTTGATCTCATAGGGCTTGCAGATCGATGCTAAAAATGGAAATAGACTTATCCAAAAACTTAAAACTAGGCACCCATCAAGAAAATGTAATTCAAATCAAGCATCTGAAGCAAGTTTTAGATAGTTCATCCCTTGATGTATCATTTATGTAAAGGATGACTGCACTTAAGGATCTGCAAAATTTGCATGAACTTTCAAAACAGTCATTTTTCTTTTAATTGCAGGAATGATCAACATCTAATCTACAACTTTACTTAATTACAATAAATAAAAGTATTTATTAATGATATATCACATGACTTATAGGAAGCATGTTTTTAGGTAAATGGGACACTGTGCTCAAACACATTTAATAGTTAGCCATCGATTCAAAAATTCTTTCCTTACATGGATGATGACTCATTATGTTTTAAACCTTAAAGTTTGTATATAATGTACTTGAGCCATAAAGAATGAATAAGAAGATGAAAAATAGAGATCTTGTATTTTTTAATGCATGCATATGTCATTGTTATTCACCCAGTCTAATTTTAGATTCATTCTTACAATATGTTAGCTCTGCCGCTCATACGTACATAATATTTAATCAATCAAGGGCAGGTAAGTGTAAATTCTCTGAATTTAGGAAATAGTAAGGACAAAAACCTGAAATTATTTATTGCATTACAGTCTTAATTTATTTTTAACATTTAAATTGGGTGTCTAATTGAAGAACACTGGTTAGGTTAAGATTTAAAAGCAACAGAAGCAACCAAAAAAATACCCAAAACACAGAGGGAAGTACAGTCATCCTTTGGTTAATATAGGCCTTATAGTTCCTTGGTGTTTAAAACTTGCACCAATAACTTTTCCATGGTCCATTACCTGGAAAATGTATGTGGGATCCAGCATCCAAAGCAAGTCTATCAGTGTGCAACCTTAGTGCAAGTTTAGTCATCATAGGGCTCATAGTTACTAGCTTGGAAATGGGACATGAACCAAAACATTAACCTGTTCACTTATCCGGAAAATGTAGGTCAGAGCCAGCATCTAAAGTGTGCATCCTTAGATGTACCACCCATGCAAGTTTGGTCATCATAGGGCTCATCATTAGTTACTTGAAAATGAGAACTGTACCAAAAACATTAACCTATTCACTCATCTGAAAAATGTGGGTCAGATCCAGCTTCCAGCAAGTCCAGAAGTGTGCATCCTTAGTTATATCATCCATGCAAGTTTTGGTCATCATCAGACTTGTTGAAATCTGCCAGTCCTGTCGGCAAAGGCTGGTAAAAATTTTCTGGACCGATAAGCATTTAAGTTGGCCATTTGAACAAAAATTGAGCATAATTAGGGAACAACTATCTTCTAATTTGGGATTTGCGACCGTTAATGCTGATTTAACGGTCGCAAACTGAGTTTTAATACTGGCGACGAGTAAGCGAAGCCAATAAAACGGATGTTTGTGACCGTTAAATCAGCATTAACGGTAGCAAATACCAAATTAGAAGATCAGTTATTCCCATTCTAATGCAATCCATGCATTTTGTTTCTTGTTTACGTCTTATTTTGATGAATTTTGTTTTATGAAATACGTCATGGAGCATTGTGTTTTGCGTCGCTCTATTATGACGTCACATTGAAAAAGCTTTCATGCTCGTTAATGCTTGTTTTACTGCTTCAAACATCAGTGAATTAGCCAATCAAAAAGTGTTTTACAAAACAATTGCATTAGAATTCAAATTTAATAAAAGGTTGGGATCGGGATGCGAAGTTAATTAAAGGTCACAAACACAGAAAAAAATTACCTGATGTTTATATATGTACTAGTATATCATTGTGAAATAAAATTGTGTATACCTGGTATTATATTTTAAAAATGTTGTTTAATAGATTTCAATTACTAGATGTTAGGATGGATTGGTCACAATTATTAACTGGGTTCAATGGTTTCAAGTTTATTGAGAATTGAACTGTTTCAGAAACTTAAAATTCTTGTTGCCACATTCAAAATAGCTAGTGTTAATCAAATCCATCCAGTCTCTGAAGCAAGTCTAGTAATGATTGTCCATCCTTAAATGCATTAACCAGTCAAGTTAATTAAGTCACCATATTAAAGCTAATTAAAAGTTACTTTGAACTTTCTCCATAGATTTTTATTAACTTAATCACTTAGGTCAGGTTCGCTATCTGGAGCAAGCCTGATTGTGTGCATCCCTATAGAGCATCACTCAAGCATGCTTTTTTTTAATCGCATGGCCCTGTTTTTCTTTACAAGATAATAATATGAAGTTTATGACCACAACAGACAAAAGACAAATTTTGATCAGAAAAGATCACTTGAGTCTTCAGCTCAGGTGAGCTAAAAAGTGAATCATTATAACTTAATTGGGAATAACTTGATATAACTTAACTGGATATTTTAGCAAATATGTCTCTTAATTGAGAATTAGATTTTTTTCTTTTAAGGTACCACATGTAAAACATCCCCAATTATGGTCCTACCCTACCTCTAGATTAATGCACGATTTGAAAAATTTAGAATCTATAATACCTTAAAGGAAGCTTTTAAAAATTTGCTGTTTTCAGATTCGTTTGTTCTTTGAATTTTTAAAGTTTTCCTAAAATGTTTCATTTTAAAAATTTGATCCCCCAATGCGACCCTACCTGTCCCCAGGGGGCCATGATTTGAAAAAAATTTGAATTTATTGATCACTTTCCCATGAATTAAGCTTCCATTTCCTCTTATATTGCCCAGTGGTTCTTGATTACTTTGATCACCCTTTTTGCCCTTTTCTTTTTGTTTTCTTTGTAAGGGCAAAATTTGACCCTTGACTCTTTACCCGAGCTAAACAAGACAGTTTCTTTTCAACATCATTATTTTATTAAGATTTTTGAGTTGTATGCTATAAATTACTGTTGCTGATAGATACCCACTTTTCACAATGGGAATGAAGGATCAAAAGAAATTGAGTAAAAATATACATGGCTCCCCTTTCTCATATATTCAGCTTTGAGAAAGAAGTTGTTTTGTTTTCTTTCATTTTTCATTAATAAATATTGGTTTGGATTATTTTTTTGAAGTAGAGTGGACCTCTCTGGAAAAATTTCTTAATCTTCATATTTGAGAGTGTTATTTAAAGAGTCCTAATTTTGTTTAAAAAGGCATTAATTTTTATAACAAGGATTTGCATTGCTTAACTGCACACATAGTAAACTGTTACTCAATAAGAAATTCAAGTTATATTGCTTAAAAGTGTTCAAAGATGAGCAAAGGAATGCTTTTTTTTTGTATTCGGCTTTTGGTTGGCTTTTTGAAATCACTGACTAAAAATATTAATTAGTAGTGTATTCTTGCAATTTCATTCCAAAATTAAAAGCCTGTTTGTGGAAAAAATTCAATTAATAGCTAAATCATTCTATTTGGATAAACCAGAGAAAGAAATACATGCAGGTAATTCAATGTATGTGATCAAATCTAGTGATTGTAAAAGACCTCTGTAATTGATTCTTTTGCCTGACCATAGTGTACTCTTTGTTATCTTCATGGCCTTAGGAAAGCCATCCCCAATAATTTTGCTGATGTATATTATACTATAGAATACATACAGTATACTATATATATAGAAAACGTGTAGTAATACTATTGAAAAGATTGCTACTATATGTTCTGCCCCCTCAATTAAAATGCTCGATGACCTTTTTTGCATGCTTGTGAAAGATATTTTGGTGGTTGATAGTGCACCAAACTGAAAATATCAAATATGCCCTCAGGATTCCCGATGAGCCTGATCTTCATATTCCAAGTAACTGCCAAGAACTACTAAAGCAGTGTCGATTTTGTTCA
>PRKT01000238.1:494305-521558 GCA_003671525.1 Saccostrea glomerata
GGGGGGGGGGGGGGGGTTAGTATACCTTCATAATATTTTTTAAAGGATAACAGGCTTGGAAAGTATTTTACCGATCATTAAACATTGCCGTAATCACAGAGCTACAAATTCTAAATATTTGAAATAAAAACTAGTTAACTAGAACTAGTTAATGTTTCTATAGTAATTAAGAAGCACAACAGGAATAATTTTTTTCAGCATTTCTTTGTAATGAAGGATGTGGAGATGACGAACAGTCAACTTTCTAAGTCGAACTTTGAACATATCAAAGTCAATAAAACAGTACGAAATAGGAGCAGAGCAAACACGGACCTCCAAAACTTCAGAGATGGGATCAGGTGGAGGAGTGAGCTCTACTCCTTGTCATGATCGGGAAATAACGGATAAATCCGTCGCCAATTCAGTGTATGAATAATGGACTTACAATCAGTATGAAAAACGTCAGTCAGCATTTGATTACATGATAAATTGTATTTGCTGACAAGGTTATTGTATCGACCATAGAACTTACGAAATGATGAAAACGAGACTGCTAATACTCTTGCTTTATCAACTTGTTTATCAATACTAGTAATTTACCTCGTTTTAGAAATTGTTCTTACGTAGAGCATGCTGTAGCGTTATGGTTTTATATATTTGTCTTTCACCATAACACTACAGATCCTGTAATGCAAAAAGGTGCAATTTACGGCGCAATATTTTTGCTCACTTTTGGGGAGAATTTCTCCACCTCCAGCATCGGTCAATCAACGACCTTTCACACCCTAATTCTAGGTACATTATTTAACTAATCTGTATATTTTATCCATCTCCCAACCTTTCACTCAGCTTCATTTGACTTATGTCAGGGACTTCTAGATTTGATTTTGCTCTAGACACTCTAATGTTTCCGAGAATTCCACCTCAAAAAAAGGGGACAGACTTCAATTTCAGTGTGTGGTACTCGGTGAATTTAGGATTACTTTCATCTCAATCACTGTAGGAAAGCTAATCAGGTCAACGTACATTGCAAATTCCGCTTTGAAAATGTTCAAAAGATGACGACAGATCAAAACAGATTGAATTCCGGCACCAGAGTTACTGAGGTAATCTTTAAAAAAGAAAAGAAAATTCACTGTAGTATATTCACCGGTAGAATAAGTAGCAAACTAATCATAGAGGTAAGACACATTTTAACAATGTCTAAAGTAAAATCAGCACTGCAAACAGCACACAAAATAAGGCATTGATTGTACTTAATTAAGCTTTAAAATTAATCATTTAATATGCAAAGTCTAAAACATAAGCTAACATCACCTAAGTTTGGGACATAAAAATATCATAAAAAATATTTATGAATATAATTGCATTTAGTCAAAACCAAACGAAAATTAACATAGTTAAATGTAAAAAAATATTTTAACCTTTCATCGCCAACATTGAATAGATGAAGAATCCTGAAGACTGTATAAAAATCTATTCAAGACTTTGAGATATGTGATTTTTCATTGACATTTGCAAAACGTATCAAAAAATTAACCGGTGGCAACAGAGTTCGAAAAAGATTTTTTTAGCATATAGGTCAAAGTCAAGGTCACAAGGTCATCGATCTTAGTGTCATTTGAAAAAGCTTAATTAGTGGAGTAAGCATACCAACTATGAAGTCTCTATCTCTCATGGTTAAAAAAGTTATGGCGAAAGTTCTAAAAAGCTATTTTTATCATATAGGTCACAGTCAAGGTCACAAGGTCATTTACCATGGTGTAATTTGTAAGTGCTTCATTAGTGGAGTATGCATACCAAATATGAAGTCTCTACTTTCATGGTTCAAAAGTTATGGCGAAGGTTAAAGTTGACAACAGACATACAAACTGACAGGACAAAAACAATATACATCCCGGATCTATAGATTCGGGTGCATAAAAAACTAGTTTAAGAAGTTTGACTTGTAAAGTAAAAACTACAGTATATTTCAACACAGACTTTCACTTATGTGTAAAATTTGCACATTCACATAAAAGAACCTCGTGAATTCTTTTGATTTTAGGAAGCAAATTCAAAGTATACTATAAAAAAAATGATTGATTGTATATTGTTTAACACCCCTCTCGTAATTTTTCATTCATATGGAGACGCCAATACTTGCTGGTGGAGAGCTGCAAAGTTTGTCCTATTATCGGTACTTATTAGTTAGGGCCATTGAGCAGGGAGGGATCTTTTTCATGCCAGCACCTACGGCGACACTGATCTCGCTTTATACGGTCTCATTCAAAGGACCAGTCTCCACGTCCCACAGTGGAATTCGAACTCAGGACGTTAGGATCAACTTCTTACTTCGCGACTCTAGAGCATAACCATTGCGCCACACGGGCGACGAATCATTAAAAGAAGAAAACACCATTTTTTTTTAAAAAGAAAAACCCGAAACTTTACAACTGGTTATCAGTGACTTCTAAATATGAATATACTGTACAAATAAGAAAGTCCTCTATTAAATATTGTAGGAAAAAGTGTCAATATGCAGATGTAAAGTTAAGAGTTAAAGAGATCAAATCAGAAAATTATGTTCTTTAAATTTTTCTCTTAAAAACATGTAGCTGAGCAAAAAAATATATACAGTAGTACAACCATCTTCCTTGATCCAGCAGTTTTCAGTAAAATGAAAATATTGTTTAAAAGCTCACAAACTGAATAGAAGATTTTGAAAACATGACTTTTGTATTGTCATGACTTCAAAACAAAAAACTGTGTTTTTCAATAGGGTCTGTCTGAAAATTATCATTGAAATACAAGTTAGGTCGAATGAGCATAACTAATGAAGTTATGTAGAGCCTACTCGCTTTCGACAAATACCATTATACCCTTTTAAAACACATTTAAAAACAATTTTAAAACTTGTTCTATGTCTCCTTTATAAACAAACAGTTCTTTGAATCATTATACAATGCAGAAAAATAAATATGAACACAATGAAGCAATGCACTCAAATCGGATTAAAGAGGAAATCGGGTAAAACATGTCTTTATAACCCGATGATTAACATCTAATAACAAAAATTTGACATATTTTCACATTTAAAGTATAACCAAAAAAGAGAAAATAATCAAAACACAGATAACAAGTGTTCTTTCTATAATTATTTAAAAAACAATAACAATTTGATGAACAGAGTCTGTCAATTAAAACGTGATTAATTGTAAAATCCCACCACCACTTAGTATAGAGTTTTTGTAAAGATAATTGATGTGCATTTTTATAATTTCTAAATAATCCCATGCTTCCTCCTTCACTGGTCAAAGAAATACGCACGCTAACTCTCGATTCCCGTCTACATGGTGGAATCATTCAGTTCAATATAAATAGCAATTTGGCCATAAAATCTTTGTTTGATACAAAGGACAGTTTAATGGTAATTGATGAATTGTCTTAATACCAGCGCTAAACAGTAAATTATCCATAATCCCAGCTCTTGTAAAAGGAGGGTAGACGATATTTTCCATTGAAATCAAAGTTTCAAGCATCACCATATTTTGAAAAAGACTTGGATATGATTGAATGATCCTTATATCTTTTTTTATGTTTTAGGCAAATGATAAAACATAAATATATCAATAAAATATAATGTTTCTGTCGTAAATTCCCTTGAAGTTGTTGGAAAATAAGTATTTTTATCGTTTTTTTGTCAATAAACAAACCCCCCCCCTGTTTCACACAAAAAGCTTTGGTATGAGTTTGTGAAATAACGTTCCATATTACCTGTAAAAAGGAATTTTTGTGATACAAGGGGGGCGGTTCTCCGTTTTCCGTTGATTTCTATAGTGAAAAGTGAAAAACACTAGTTTTAACAAAATTTTAGAGTTATCTTTCTTTGTTTTCCCAAATATAAGTAATGTTTTATGAAAATCCATATAATTATCTATAAAAATTATTAAAAATTCATCGATTATGTTAACTTTTGATAATTGACTTGGAGATAGGTGGGAGAACAATACTACCGTTCGCAGTTCTTCCAGGAAAATGTTAACTGACTTCAATGACACTCTCTGGATTGCCCAACTCCAATCCACTTCACTGAAAAAGTGTTTTACAAAATGCCATTACAAATGAATTGTTTGATTTGGGGCCCGTTTCGCAAAACTATCTTATGACTCAGTTCTGTCTTAATGCCCTGTATTTAGCGTCAGAATTTAATTCGAATTAGCTTCGCTTAGCGTTCACACGGAGCTAATTGCGACTGAAGTAATTTAATGCGCAGTAAATTAATTCGAATTAAACTAATTCGCATTAAATTCTCCGTGTGAACGCTAAGCGAAGCTAATTCGCAGTAACTTTACACGTTTAATTCGATTAAACTCTCCGTGTGAACAGGGCATAAGATTGTACCATAGCCGTTTCACAATACTATCATATCTTATGATAATCTTAAGATCTATCATAATCTTAAGAAAACTACTGTACATAGGGAAATTCGCCAACATTTTATTTTCACCCCTTTCGCCAAACTCTCGAGCGGAAAATTTAAAATGGACAAATTCAAAATATACAATATAATTTCTTAAAACAAAATTGTGACAGGGCAAATTTAAAACGGGACAAAATTGTTTGCAAGTGTAAAAGGTCGAAAATAACATGGAGCGAAAATAACCCTGTATGTATTATACTATAGATACATGTATAAAGTCTAAAAAGAAATTGGTGACAATCTATATATTGGTTAAAAACTCAAGGATATTTAAAGAAAACGGTGTTTAGAGATAGAACAATCCTTTCGACTATATCGGACCTGTCGGAAACAATGACAACCACTACCCCACCAAAAAAGTAGAGAATAAAATATACGATGGGGATCATGGAACCTAAATTTTTCCACTTTATTCATTTCAAGGCATATTTTCTTTTGTTGATCCCCCTCCCAACTGAAATTCCAATCCCAACTCCCAAATGCTTCCTAAGGTTTAATTAGAATTCAATATCCACAAGAATATCACAATATCTTTGTCCAAGCGTTGCTAACTTTTGCATTTTTAGCTCACCTGAGCCAAAGGCTCAAGTGAGCTTTTCTGATCACATTTTTCCGTCGTCCGTCCGTCTGTCCGTCCGTCGATCCGTCTGTTAACTTTTCACAGTTTGACTTCTTCTCAAGAACCACTGAGCCAATTTTAATAAGACTTGGTACAAAGCATCCATAGGTGGGGGGAGTTTAAATTGTTAAAATGAAGGGCCAAAATTCCTCACAAGGGGAGATAATGAAGAAAATACAAAAATATGGTGGGGTCTTTAAATAATCTTCTTCTCAAGAACCACTGGACCAGAAAAGCTGAAACTTATGTGGAAGCACCCTGGGGTAGTGTAAATTCTCAATTATTCAAATCATGACCCCGGGAGTTGGGCGGGGCCGCAATGGGGAATCCAAGTTTTACATAGAAATATATAGGAAAAAACTTTTAAAATCTTCTTCTCAAGAACCACAGAGCCAGAAAAGCTGAAACTTATGTGGAAGCATTATCGGGTAGTGTAGATTTTAAATTGTTCAGATCATGACCCCCGGAGGATTGGCGGGGCCACAATAGAGAATACAAGTTTTACATAGAAATATATAGGAAAAAGCTTTAGAAATCTTCTTCTCAAGAACCACTGGACCAGAAAAGCTGAAACTTATGTGGATATATTTTTGATTTTTAACAACTATGAATGTATTGTTTTATTTTAAATGTTTTGCGTAATTTATTTTCAAATTGGATACAGGGTTTTTTAATACCTGTCCTATCTGAATGAGGTGCCTTGATTGATGTATCTGCCAAAATCTTGCCTACATCCTCTTACTTAATTTTGTTGTTTAGTTTTTTGTTTTATTTATTCACTTATTTATTTATTTATAATAAGGACTCCATCGGAAATAAGCAATTTTGCTTTCATGGGTTATCCTTAGGTTTATTAATTAATGTCATGATATCACGATGATTATAATGCATATATTTTTATTCAATTTAAAATTTATAAATGTCATAAATTGCTTTATATTTTAAACATTCGGAAAAGGACACCTGTATTTAGAAGTTTATATTTATTTTTGAAATTTTATTACTGTGATTAGGTTTTTCATTTTATGCATTATTTTATATTTGTACCACCCTGTATCATACATTGATTTTTACCTGAATAAATCTACTACTACTACTACTACTAAGCATCATCGGGTAGTGTAAATTCTAAATTATTCAAATCATGACCCCCGGGAGTTGGGCGGGGCCACAATAGGGAATCCAAGTTTTACTTAGAAATTATAGGAAACACTTTTAAAATCTTCTTCTCAAGAACCACAGGGTCAGAAAAGCAGAACCTTATCTGGAAGCATCCAAGAGTAATGTAAATTATACGTTGTTTATATCAAGACCCCCGTGAGTTGGGCGGGGCCACAATAGGAAATCTTAGTTTAACATAGAAATATATAGGAAATTTTTTTAAAATCTTCTCCTCAAGGACCACTGGGCCAGAAAAGCTGAAACTTATTCATTTATTATTATTTTATTTTATTATTTATTTATTAAGCTGAAAGCATCATGGTGTAGTGTAGATTTTAAATTTTTAAAATTGTGACCCGAGGGATGGGGGTGGGGGGTGAAGCCAATAGGTATTACATTGGGAGAAAACTGGTAAAGAACGGTATCACCAATGTTACTCAGGTGAGCGATGTGACCCATGGACCTCATGTTTTTAAAAATGTGTATCTTTCGATAACGCGTGTATCTCCAAAACTTTATATTTTAAAAATATTGTGTTTATCATATTTTACGTTTCAATCCCACACATATACAATGTATTATGATATAAATTTGTAATTAATGAAATGTTTTTATTGTTGTAATGCATGTAGTTTTGTTTAAAGAATTCACTGTACCCGATATTCTGAATAGTTCTGTAAAATATAAATATATTTATCAATATTCCTGTAATAGTGTATATTCCATTTGAGATCTGCAAAAATATGCTTTTATATTTATAAATTAAAAAGCATTCCTTCCCAACGATAGGAAATTTTTCTGTTCAAAGGATGAAATGCTAATTGATATGCATTAGATTCTGAATATTTTATAAAATTTACCCAAAAAAAATCAATTATAACTATCTTTTTATCCTCATTCAGATCGATTTTTCTGATATTCTTAGTGCATCTGAGCTAAATTTGTCATGATCATAACTCTATGCTTTAAAAGCTGTTACACAAATACAATATGCTTAACCGATATTGAGTTTCTATGGACTTTGCAAAATATACTCACTCCTTAATCATCACATGCATCAGTAAGATGAAATCTTTGCAAGGGACTATTCAAATTAGTTTATACTTATATCAGACCAAATTCTGATATCTAGGAGACGAGCACAGAAAAACAGGAATTCTTTGATTGATATAATATGTTTTCATTATCTTACAGCTATCTTTTATTTGAAAAATAAACTTTTTACTTCGTTGCACCCAAGCCACAGTACAATGAAAGTGTCTCTTTTAATAAAACTGTCAAATAAACCAAACTACAAACAATTCTCCCACTGAGATAAAATGTATATTTTACACCGAATGTTAATTTGGATAATTTATGAAACACCCAAAACATAACTAACATTGACCAGAAAAAATTAAAGTAACTCGATCGAAGAAGATTGATTGTTCTTCAATACTTCGTTACATGACCCGGCTGCCAATTTCTGAAGCTCTTATCTGGCTGAGCAAACTGTTTTGCTGCACATAACAAGTTCAGAAAAAGGACCCGATGCAGGTAATAGTAACATAAATCCGATAACCAACCTGTCTATAGGGGGTTTATTTAATTCTCTAATTCCCAAACCTGTAAATATACACAACACATTGTAGCGAGTACCTGAGCCGAATCGACGACAATCCTTTTGGTTGGCGGGTGTTTACACATTTATTCGATTTTAATCAGTTAAAGGATTCTATGCAGCCAGACGAAGTATGTCTATCTGATCAAGATGTATTCAAAGACCTGTCTTTGCTTTAACACCACATTGTAGCACTCTTGTCTTCATAGTTACCATTTATGTCTATTCAGCTATGCTAAATCTAAGAGGAATTTTTACTATTCGTTTTATATAGGAAATCTTTTTGGAAATTTTATGCTTTTTGGAATGGAGTGATCTCATTGTGTGACCATCAAAAATGAGCGCGGTTGCCCGAGACATTTGGCGATACCACCACTGGCCATCACAGAAGGATTTTTGGCACCGGCAAAATACGTCCCCCGGGAGATGGACTCACCGGTCGGCACCGGAGGAAATGCTTCAGGGGGTGAGCGGGGAATTTGTGGGCTTCGACAACAAAATCAGCCCCCAGGATTTAGAGAGGGTCCGCTACCATCACTGGCCGGAGAGACGTCAGAAACGAAATCCTATCTGGGATAACGTAAGTTCAACTGTTACTTATAATGGCATACTGATGTATGTCAACTTTCATGCTTGGAAAAGCCACATGTTTTCAATGAAGAATATGTTTCTTTTTATTTTTAAGAGTTGTTTTGTTTTGAACATATTTTATTGACAAGCAAAAGGATAAGAAACAAGTTCTAACAACTTACTAGTTCTTCTCCTTAACATAAACACATATAGTCATGCAAAAAGTAGGAAAAAAAACTTGTACAAATAAGAGTCAATAATATATCTAGTTAAATCTACAAGATTCATTTATAAAATGAACAGCGGCAAAAATGCCAATGTTTACTTCAATTGAAAGATTTTCGTTGCCCCATAGCAGTAGGTGTACATTTATGATGTCTACATCAAGTCGAAAAAGATAGTCAAAAAGATTACTTCGAGCATTAAGGTATTTTTTACAAACAAAGAAAAAATGATAAGCATCTTCCTGTTTGCCACAAGAGCAATAAGGATTTTAAGAGTTAATACTATTGCATTTTTCAGTACTTAGACCATTTCAGGAAATATAAACGCCCTTTAAGCCATTGCTCTGTTTTGTTGCTGTTTAGGATGTCAACTGTTTGTTCCGTCAAAATCGGATTGACACACAAGTTTTTAATTATTTTTAACTTTTATATGTTATCATTAACACAACCGAATGTTCCAATTCCCAATGGTAGTTTAGCTTTAAATCAAATGTCAAGTTTAAAGGAACAATTTCCTATAAAATGAATGTATTCGTTTGAATGGGCAAGTGTTTTGTGGATGTGGCAGTTCAAAGACCGTAAACAAACTGATTTTGAATCAGTAATTCTAAACGAAAAGGGGTTAAGTAAGGATTCTTAATTGGTTAATGTACCCCAAATCGCATTTTAAAGATCGCCTTATTACAGATTTAAGGCAATTGAACACATTTCTGAGAGCGTCATATGTAGAGCAAATACATTTGAAGTTGCTTTAAAAGAATTCATTGATAATCCCATGTATTGCAAAATAAACAAAAGGGTCCCTTTTCATTGTTTACAAAATTTTTAACAACTAATTTTACCTGATCAATGTCCTGAAACACAAAATTTACTTTTATATTCAATACTTTTGATATTCAGTGTTTGCCTCCAATCACCCTTTCTGTAAAATATTGATTGCTGAACATTGGTCCTTCTTATGTGGACAGTTAAAACTGATGCCAAAATGTCTAAGGATGTATTTTTTATTAACATATAATTTGAGGGTAACGTTGTTCATAACTTGATATTTTTTTCAGAGCATTGCATTACACGATATCCGATAAATTGATAGGAAGCTCTAAACATTGCACAAGAGTTCTAGTTTATTGTTGTTGTTTTTTTTTGGAGTTAGAGTGATCTACCCTTTGATGTAAAAAGTTTACACGCAGCAACAGAACATATAATTTAAAAAAAAAGATATTAAAGAAGAATTGTCGTTATACACGTATTAGAGCACGATAAAGTCATTTTAAAAAACATATGTATTATTTGTATTTTCTCTAAACGTAAGTAAAAACCAGAATTTTTCTTCACTTATAATAGGTTTTTGGGGAGACATATTTTTCTTGTACAACGTGGCAGGTATCATGATTTAATGAACTAGAAAAACACAAAATCTTCAGAGGAAAAATATTTAAAGCCACGCCTATAAATCATTAAGACGCAAGATTAAACAGAAGTAAATATTACGGAATAGGAATCAGCACCTTTTAAGATATCACCATACTTAACTCGTAGAATTCTCAACAATACTTCTCATATATCTTTGATTTTATATTACACTGTACTTCATTTATTTTGTGTCGGCTTGCAGCAATGTTTTTTCTTTATAAATTTTTATCAGTAGAAAAACACTATACATACTTTTAAAAATCATTTTTTAATATGAAATTGTAAAGGTTTTACTAACATCATATACAAGGAAATAATTATAAACCTGAGCGTGTGGCTTGTTATAAGGAAATTCAAATTACTTTGGGTAACATATGGTTATCAAGACACTTTCTATGTTTGAAGAAAGTAAACTTTAAATGCACTTTATTGTAAAAAAAATCAAGCCTTTTCATCGGTTTAAAGGATTATAGTTAATATAATAAGATGTATACTTCCTGTTATGAACTGTTTACAGCGAAAAAAAAATTAAATAATTAATTATGACATATACGAAATATACAAGTAAAAATATTTAGAAATTGTTGATTTTACAGCAGTCATCAAGATATAATTACGTTTCGCCTCGAAAACAAGTAGGTATTACGGTGACCGTATACGATTAGCACTATTGTGTAACTATTAGCTCCATCACATTTGTTGATTAGCTCCAGCACATTTGTTGATAAGCTCCAGCACATATGTTGATTAGCTCCAGCAGATATGTTGATAAGCTCCACAAATGTTTATTTGTTGATTAGCTCTAGCACCTTTGTTGATTAGCTCCAGCACATTTGTTGATAAGCTCCAGCACATTTAATGATAAGCTCCAGCAGATCTACAAATGGTTGTTTGTTAATTAGCTCCAGTACATTTGTTGATTAGCTCCAGTACATTTGTTGATTAGCTCCAGTACATTTGTTGATTAGCTTCAGTACATTTGTTGATTAGCTCCAGTACATTTGTTGATTAGTTCCAGTACATTTGTTGATAAGCTCCAGTACATTTGTTGATAAGCTCCAGTACATTTGTTGATTAGCTCCAGCACATTGGTTAATTAGCTCCAGTACATCTACAAATGGTTGTTTGTTGATTAGTTCCAGTACATTTGTTGATAAGCTCCAGTACATCTACAAATGGTTATTTGTTGATTAGCTCCAGTACATTTGTTGATTGGCTCCAGTACATTTGTTGATTAGCTCCAGCACATCTACAAATGGTTATTTGTTGATTAGCTCCAGCAGATCTACAAATGGTTGTTTGTTGATTGGCTCCAGTACATTTGTTGATTGGCTCAAGCACATCTACAAATGGTTATTTGTTGATTAGCTCCAGTACATCAAATAGCTATTTGGTGATTAACGTCAGCACATAAGCACATTGTCTTTTTCACTCTTTAATTTTCTTATATAAATATTTTAACTCAATCTACAGCAGAACTCGTTATTTTATACGTTTATAGTGAACATCTAAATTGAGAAGGAGGGATTAAAAGAATTCAAATTGACCAAGATGTATTTAAACTTAAAGCAAATCGAGGTAAAATTAAAGTATTTATAAATGTAATCGTTATTTTCTCTTACCAGTAATTTCAAGTTTTCTTTCAACAGGCTTTAAGATACATGAACGACGACGTTCCTCGTAGACAAGTATGTATACAACTGCACATACTCTAATCAAGAGCACATATAAAACAAATACGTATGGAATAATGCTTGTATGATTCCTGTATTTTCAACAGAAATCTTGAAAAGACGAGGAAATAAAGGCGTGTGAAAATGCAGAGAAAATTTTAAAGTACAAATTCACGTCAATCGAAAGTTGTAGTTTATCAGATTTATACATTTTTTCAGGAGACGCCTAAATACAATAATGCTCCCCGTAGACAAGTACGTATTTTAAGCAAAAAAAAAATTCAATTGCTCTTATTCAGTATCAGCTACTTTATCTATTCAACTAAGAAATTTTAATATATTATGAATGTTTCGAAAAGGAAAAACGGTTACAAATTTTTTTTTAAAACCATGTAATACGAGCTCTAATGTATTAACTATTTAAAAAACTATACGACTGTGGAGATTGTTCTCTTGTAAGATCACTTGATGAAAATAATTACAATGTGTATAAAAAAAAAGTAGCCTCCCTTGGTCTAGTGATAAGCATGTTCATTTCATTCTTCATTAAACTGATTTAATGGTTATCGAAGAGAAAGGTTTAGGCATCAATGGCATGTTTTACGTCTAGACCAATATAGAAGCTTAAAGAACACTTGAAGTCCTACAGACTTCAATTTATTTATGTTTTCTTTTCTAAATTTAATGAGCAGAGCAAATGCCTTTGAATTTAAAGAATTTGGTTTTTGAAAACTTATGTTCACTTTTTAGATGTATTTACCAATGATAACTCACAGTTCAATTTTAAACTTTGACAAGTCTATAACATTTCTAATATATATGTCCATCTAAACATTAAGAGATAAACCCAAATCTACAAACCTGCCAATTGTAAGCAATTACATATGACATCCAGATCTGGCCTCCTTTATTACTTGCAATAGCATACGTCAACCCGAATAAACCAAAACCCTTCTCTATTTATAAAACAGAAAATGTCGCCCTAACCAACCTTCTCTATTATTTGCAATTATAGCATATAACACCGGGACCCCAAATAGACTTTTCTTGAGTATCGAATGAAATGGGAGATGTGCACACCATATGAATGTGATCGCGGGATATTACTATATAATAAGGAAAGTTGACAATATACAATTTGAAATTACTAGTATATCGTTTGTCATGCAATTTAGTTGTCCCTTGTCGTAAATAATAAGTAAAAGATTCAAATCTGCTTCAAGTGGTTAATGATTTAGCCACCTTCGAAGTACAATATTCACTTCGCCCTTCGGGCTCAGTGAATATTGTACTCCTCAGGTGTCTAAATCATCGTATTGACCTAAAAAACAGCAATAATTGTGTAGTATTTCCTGACAAAGTCATTGAATGTATCGACCATAGAACGTACGAAATGATGTCTTTAAACAAGACTGCTGATATTTTTTATCATCAACTTGTTTGACAATTATTTACCTCGTTTTAGAAATTGTTAATATGTAGAGCATGTTCTGGAGTATCGAATCAGCTGAGATATTTAAACTCTGTATGCAGGTGATGAAGGTATATTGCTGCATAAGTAATATCATCGAACTTGGTTATTAGATTACCATTAACGCCTTTCTCAAATAAAATATCCAAATATGAAAAGATGTGTCAGACTCTGTGGTATCTTTCATATCAAGTTCACCAGGATATGTCGTATCGACATAAGAATGGAAATCATCATTGTTAATTGACAATACGTCGTCGATATATCTAAATGTCGAGTTGCAGGCCCAAGCAAGTGTTTTCTTCTTTTCAAGCAAAAGATTTTGCACAAATTTGCTTCATATGAATACAAAAATAGGTCTGCTAATATCGGGGCGCAATTGGTACACATGGGAATTCCAATAAATTGTTGGAAGACCTGGTCTCCAAATACATCATAGATATTGTCAATCAAAAATTCAAGCATCTTTCTGATGCCAACTTCAGAGTACTTGTGTGTACAATCAGAATGTTTTTTAATAAAATAATTTAGCAAATGACCAATGACAAGGTAAGTAAATTTACGAGTTTCATTCTTATTAAAAAAGCAGCTGTCATGATATAAAAAAGCCTGGACGTTTATTTATCGTGGGGAAAGAAAGAGGCTTAGTTGACTATTTACTGGAACCCGCTATGTATCTTTGTCAGGATTCTTACGACGTTTCGGAATCCAATATACCCGGTATATATGATAGTTAAAATGTATTTTGGTTCTTTGGGATATTAAAAATATTCAAAACTGACATATGATTTTGAAGAATTTCTTCCATAAAAAGGGAACTATGAGTATAAGTTGGATTACCACTTGTAGAATTAAATCTAAGTTCTTCTAAAATACAATTTTATATATGATGAGCCTTACAAACGAAGACAATGTTGTCACCTGCTTTGTCAACAGGGACCAGTGCGTACTGATCAAGACATTTAATCTATTTTATTCCTTTTTCTCTTCTTAATTATTGAATACAGCAGGATAGATGGTCATCATATTGCCCCCTCAATCTTTCAATTGTAACATAGATCTGATACAGTTAATCCATTGTTACAAAGTATCAACGTCTTCTTTTTCATATCTGGCCCATCGCCTGGCGATGGAGAAAATGTTCATATTTTGTGATCATGGCATTATTGGCCATATTGATTTAAAATGTTGAAAGGAGAACTAGACATTCTGTGAAGTTTCATGAAGATTCTCCAAGTTATCCAGAATGCAAGATGGATAAAACTAAATGTGTAGTAATGTCAACTACATTTTCTGTGACATCAAGCAGAATTTTCAATGCTAAACACAGTTTCTTGGATTCATGTTTATCTTGATTACTTTAATCTTGGCGAAACAGATCCTAAATAAATTGAAATTATTACATCTGTTAAATATGAATGCAAATAAACTCTAAATGATTTAACAGTGTTTAATTTAATGCATTTAAAATATGATATAGAACCGTTTACACGCTAAGATATATCTTACACATCTTGACATGTCCGATAAAACTTATCATATCCTCCCTTAGTAGTAAGACATAGGAGCCATGTGACTTTGACATAGCAAGAATAATGTTTTATTCTCGAAGGCAAATCAAAGGGGGTCGATACTCTATGAACACCGTTTTAAATTATTCAAACTTAATATCTGATAAATAAATGAAGTATAAGATCAGCTGTGACATTTTAAACGTCTGCTCCGTCACTCCAGAAAGAGCAAAGGCAAGCAGATAAATCATTTGGCAGATGCATAGACTACATTAAGCTTCGCAATTTATAGTTTCATTGGATGATACCCTTCCTCCACTAAAAGTTAAATACGTTATTAAACCGCCTCTTTGAAAAGTGGAATGGTATATAGTGATAAGGATGTCCGTCCGTCCGTCGGTGTGCTTCTCCTCTTATACCTATAATTGAAATTTAATGAGACTTTCACAGATTTTTATATCGTGCCATTGTACACCTATTCTTCTTCTTGATCCGACACATATTTCGGGTTTCCCGCAGCAAAACATGGATACTGTCATTCTTTCTATAATATTGTAGGGTACCCATCTCTTATCCGAAACTCCTCCTATACCACTGATTAAAATTTAATGATACTTTCACAAATTCTTCATCATATAATGCCAATGAGATCTTTTATTTTACTTTTTGATCTGCCACTGACCAGTATTCCGTGTCTCCCTGAGCAAAACATGGACTTTGCCATTATAAGCATATGAGAGACGAGGAATATCATTTACTGAGCCTAGTGCCTATAATACCCCTAGTTTAAATTGTTTATCAGCTGTATTTCTCTTTTTTTTTTAAATATTTATTTACTTGATATATAGGGATAACGAACTGCTTTTAAGATCAAATGTCCATAAAAGCAATACAAACCGAGAGCAGAGCATACACGGACGTTAAAGATATTAGAGGTGGGATTAGGTGCCACAGAGGAATAAGCATTCCCCGTCGACCGTTCATAAACATCACGTGCTTCTTGTGTGCAATCAGCTATATGATACTAGAAAGGTGTACTTACTAACATGGTCATTGTATCGACCATAGAACTTGATGATACTAGCTGTTGATATCCTCGTTTAATTAAGAATTAGTAGCATCGAGTATTTTTAAAATCATTACCGAGCTCTTTATGACTAATTTTATTTTCAATAACATTTTTAATGAAAAAGCGATCGTTGTAAACGTTTGGTCAGTCATCTTGAGACAAAGATGTTTAAATTTATATATTGACATAACTTTTTATGCCAACTAGTCATTTGAAACGTTAATGATGATTTTAAGCGATTGTTCATAAATTCCAGAAGGTTTTGGATACATTAACTATTTAATGCATTTATTTTTACTGTGTTCTTGTTCGTACATGTATATCATTTTAAAATAAGCCAAAGTATAGTACATTACCATGAAACACCAAGGGAAAACAATATACTATGCAAAAGATCAAAATTAATGCAAAACAAATCAAAATTAAGTAATTGTTGTTTCTAGCAACGAAATATACTTATTGAATTTTTCCGCTTGAGTTCAATCCACACAACAAGATGTGTCAATTTATCGTTTATATTTATTAACCATTGTTAAGTTATTGTTTTGTGATTGATAAAAGCTGTATAATTCGTTTTTATTTTAAATGCCACTTTGAAATATTGATTATTTGAACTGCCAATTTGGTTTTCCAATAATCTGATATTTCATTAAGGTTCTCAGCACGGTTTTGGGAAACTTTTTTGGTCAAGTTTTGCAAAAGAACTTACAACTAAGATCAGAATACACCTTTGTATTTTATTTTTTGATTCACTACATTTATTTAATAATAATTAATTTCAATGTGAACAAAAGGATTTCAGATTTTTGTAAAATACAATCTTTCAAAATTATTAAAGTGACAAAATTATAGACTTTTGTATCTTGTTTGGTTCAGTCGTGAATTTTTGTGTAAATCAGGAACTTACTTTCCAAAATTTTGAAGTTTATTTTTCTTACCGATTTTTTTGGGGATCCTAGAATTGTTTGTATGTTCAATTTTAGATAATTTTCTGAGGTTTTTAAGTTTCTCAACCATCAGACTCTACTTTCTGAGAAAGAGTCGTATACAGGGCGCCAAGTCAAAAGTATCTCGCCGTGAACCTTTAGCAGGCTCCAGCTAGATACTTTGACCTCATTCTAAATGCAATACAATCTTATAAAAGATACAAATGACATTTAATTCGGATATGTTCAACACTCTCATGAATTGCTATTATTTGTACAATCTTTTGAAAATACTTTAATTCTGAAATATAAATCGATGGTTCGCAGGCTGCATTGTATACTGTTCAGATGGAACTATGGAGAAACTTTCTCTAATCGGTAAACAAAGAGTACTTAGATACTTTCATTGAAGATCAAACAAAACTCTTATCATTCTGGCCATATGTATATGAAAAATCAATGTGACTATAAAGCATTGTTTATAAAGCATATTGACTTTTCGTGGGAGCTTTTTATTCAATAATATAACGATTTTACAGGAGTTACCTCCCTCTCCTAACTGCCGCATTGACAACCGTTTTAAAACTTTAAATCACCTGAGTTTTGCATTCTTTAAAGATCTTCTCATTGAAATTTGGATAACTGTGAATATAACAGAAAATTTTGTTAATGAAACGTGAAAGTTCTCAACTTTTAATACGAAACTACGGCTGACTCCAAGTTGGAAACGGAGTGACAGTGTAAACAGAAACGAGGCCACGGGTGACTGCTCGCTTAATCATATGGAGTAATAGTCGAAAGGAAAATGATTCGGAACTGATACCGTGCGCTAATATAACAAAAAGTGAATGGATGTCGTTAAAAGCTAATAGTTGAAAACCCTTAAGAATTTTCGACATCATTTTTTTTATTTAAAAAGGAGTGTATTTAAAGAGAATATTTTTTTTTTAAAAAAATGACAATTTAAGAAGAGAAATTTTACAGTTTAAATGTCTTTCTTGTGACGGAAATAAGGAACTATGCCGAAACTTGGAAGAAGGGTATGTAAACTTTTTATTTACGTGATTTAAATTAATCGCATTAATAGCTTTAAATTGTTACACAAAATTATTTTTTGTACTTCATTTCATTAACCTAGTTAAATAATAATCTCGGCACGATTAATCGCGGCAGTATGTATGTAGGTATTATGACATACGCATAAAATGCAGAACAAAATGAATTGTATTTATAAATGTGGTGTTAAAGAAAACATGTATTTAACAATGAAAGACTATAAAAGATCAATTCATGCGCTATTCCAGGGGAATATATTTGAATAGAGGACATTTATATCTGTCAAATTGACAGTCTGGTGTTCTTATAGAGTTTTTAAATATTGAATTCTAACGATGCAAAACGGAAATCTCAAAACTCCAAAGGAGCTACAGTCATGTCGAATAATATATAAGTCTGCTTTATTGGACGTTAGCAGTATTAAATTCAGTTCAGATGTCTATTTGAAATGGATCGTACTGTCACTTGCAGACTTGACAAATTAACAAAAGTTTTGGCTGCTTCGGCTGTTGTTAAGGCCTTGTCACCCTGTTGCCTTTCGTTTTCTTTAATTTGTAAAGGACTAGTACCAAACCTGATAAGCCAAGCCCGTATGGCCTATACACTGAGGGGGACCTTATCAATTCTCCCTTTCATTGTGTTCAACTTTCCCTGATTATTGGAGTTTTGTTAACTGCCTCCGATGATAGGATTTGGTTCTTACCAACCTAATGTGTGGTTTGTCTCTGATTGCCGAATTGTAAGTCTCTACCGCCACGAGGCGTATCCCCTCTCAAGACCATTTTAAGCTGATACATATTTCATTTCTTTTAAGTGAACGCACATTGACACGAATTCGTATTTGAATTTTATGATTTATTACCCAGGTTATTGAATTTTATTGGCAAATATGTAAATTTCCCATTTAAAGTTCCAAGATATAGATATGTTTCTCACAATCCCTATGAATGTCTTTAGAAGTTTACGATATGCACGATGCAGGTGCAATCATAGACACGCGTTCCAAAATAGGAATTTTGTGCCATCGCGACCGTAACAGGGTATTAGATGGGTTAATTCGCAATTATGCCCAGATAAATAATTCACATCCTTGCTTGCGTATGTGAAATATATCAAGTCGTTATTACCTGTCCTGCACAGGTGCTACGTAAAAGAATAGCATGCACCATTTATACCTTAATCCAGAATAAGCGGACAATAAGCATTTTGCACTGTGTAGGTCCCGGTTTAATTCTTTAAATAAATAAGGATACAGCTGATCCGGGGTAGTTTTGTCAATCGGTATTATGCCCTGTGTGGTAGATTTCCCATTTTTATTTACACCGGAACACTATTGGCACCCCAAAAATTTTAAATCGGAAAATAAAATACGACATTAAGATCCAACAATATTTTACACTTGGGGAGAAGTAAGTTTTGTTTAGCTTTGTGGTGAAGAAATGATATACAATTCCAATGATATTTGTTGTAAGTCCTTGAAAATGTTTCGCACCTGAAGAATGTTTACTTTGAGGGTTTTTAAAGAAGCCATTACCATATTTGAAGGGGTTGGGGCACTTATTATATACGATTAGCCGGCATTCTTCAGGTTGGATGGTCGGGGTTCATATCTGCTCAATCCGATGTTTGTCTGAATAAACATCATTGATTCTTGCTTCGGCAATTAGACCTTTGCTACTGGTTTTTATGACAGGTGGAAAAGTGTATCTCGCTCTTAAAATCTCCGGTGAACAGATGAAACGCGATTCTATACACAGAAAACAGATTTTAATCTTATCAATATTTGATAATCGTTTGTCAAATGGATAATAAAGTCACAAATTCTCAACCGGACACCGATTTAATGTTTTTTCACTTAAAATTAAAATTTCAAATATACTTGATAAAATTTCACTGCCTTACCAGGAAGAAAAATACAGTGACTGTAGAGTATCATGAAACGTTAGATCATCAACAAGCGATCACATGCAATGTAGAAGATCCCATATCAGATAATCAAAACTATTAAGGGATTTAGAGGGTGCAGAGAAAATAGTTTTGAAGAACTTTGATCTTAAAGTTAATTTTAATTTGCTACAAATCATTATGAAATTTACGTTAGAAATGAAAACGACCGTCTTTTCCAATACCTTTGAGCATTTACATCGATATGGTGATCAAGGCTCTTTTATTTTTTGTTTCTTTTTGAACTCATGTACCCTTTTTATGAGGGTTATAGAGCCCAAAAAGTGCAAGTTTCTGATGCACAACACTTTAAAGTTTAATATACATACGTTGTACCTGTCTTATGATTTTCAAAGAAAACAACCCCATTTGGTATATATAAGTCCACTGGCTTAATATGTTATTGGATAAAATGAACTTGTGACCATTTCGTATATTACTTCACTGTATTTTGATAAAGCAATATGTGTCAATAATTTTGATTAATTTAGTTCTCTTTATTAAATGTGTCAAATTTCAATTAATGCGGCGTTTCTTGTCATGAAAATGTCGAAAACTCTTACGTTTGGTATGTAAAGAGGGAACGATCGATTCAATATAGATGTATCGATTGTTCAGAATAATAAAACTTAGAAATAACATTTGTGTAATTGAGTTTATGTTGGAGTACCGGTAAATGTTTTAAGCTCTTTAAAGCTTTTATTAAAATATGAATTTAAAATTAGATTGTAAATCAGGAGAGACAGAGAGACTGTTTAAATGGTTTTCTTTCTCTCCATCTCTTGTTAAAATTTTCCAGCAGTAAAGATCCACTGTATTCTTATTTTGTACAATAGTCAATACATTTCTTAATTTCTTGTTACTTAATAAACAGTTGATGTTAATAAACAAAACCCGAACAAACAATGACACAAGGTACGATTTTGTATTGGATTTTAGCTTTTGTGTAAAAAGCAAGTCCATATACCTAAGATAGCGTAAAGCACAATTTTGTCTTTTCCAAGTCATTGTCAAAGAATATCTAAGTGAATTTATACATGTTTTCCTAGTTCAAACACTATATCTGCTGGCCGTATGGTGATGAATTATAGTTCTTGATGTAAGCACCTACTTAGCACTTATACATTGATATATCGTGATCTTTGAGTGTTCTTTGAACGTTGAAGGGTAGTATTTGTTCATATGGACTACATCATACATGAGTTTGGTTGGGTTGGGGACTTATTTTGCATACTTAGACATAATATAGATCCGCATATTCTCTTTTACCTTGTGCCATATATTGCATATTTGGAAAAGAATTATTATTAGCCTTTCCACTTGTATTACTATTTTCAATTTTCTCCCGTAGTTTAATCCTAATAAGCTTTTCTAAAAAATGTGCCTTGAAACATCAAACGTGGACAGAAAAATACAAATCAATTTATGTTTTAACATTGCATCAATTATTAATTGAAATAGCATGCCGCATGATGATAACAATGCAATGAATGAAATTTTATATATTCTATAATCCTACCAGCATGACACAATATGTTGGACGGTGATAGAAATCAAGAACTGCATCTGTTCTCATAGACCCGCTGTAAATCTAGTGTTTCAAAGTTCACCTTTTCAAAATGATGATCTTCATCATAGCAACTTTGATCACAAAATTTTGGAAAGTTAAGGGAGAGAAAATTGGCCTCATATACCTGGCACACTTTAAAAAAATCAAAGAGGTTACGCATAAAATAGTCAACATGATAAATTTATCAGCGGTTACCAAGAAGGATTAGATACCTCATATTGATAATGACACTTACCCTAATGTAATGGGGGCACCATGGCAGGGAAACGCAAGATTCCATTGTATATATAAAGTAGGAAATCAGCGCTGCTGTCTGCAACGAAAGGTAGAAGAAAATAAAATTTTAATGATAAAAGTCTGTCCAATTATTCTGTCGCATACATATCTTCATTAGGCAAAGAATCGCAAACTAAAATTTGAATGACCATCATTTGAACATATTGCATGGCAGGTAATAGATATATACATGAAACATGAAGAGATAACGCATAGTGTTCAAGATCAAACGTCCATAAAACAAATACAAAATAAGAGCAGAGTAAACACGGACCTCCAAAAAATCAGAGTTGTAATCAGGTACCATGGACTAGTGAGCATCCCCTGCCGACTGGTCACACCCGCCGTTTGCTCCTTTTCATGATCAAGAAAATCCGTTGTCAATTCAGTGTAAAATAATGGACTAACAATAAGTATGGAAAACGCCAGTCAGCATTTGACTCAATGATAAGTTGTATTTGCTGACAAGGTCATGAAATCGACCATGGAACTTAGGAAATGATAATTTTAAACGAGACTGCTGATATTCTCGTTTCAACAAATTGTATGTCAATAATTTACCTCGTTTTAGATATTGTTCATAACTAGAGCATGCTCTTGCCTATCAAATCAACTGAGATATATAACCTCCGTATGCAGGGGATGAAGATTGCTGCATAAGTAAGGGAAGTTGACGATTGAAAAGTTAGAGTAATCATGTTTATCATATAGAGCTTGGTTGTTAGATCACCACTAACGTCTTTTTTAGGTAAAATATCCAAATATGAGACAGATGTGTGGTATCTTTTATCTCAAGCTCACCGGGATATATCGTATCAACATAAGAATGGAAATTACCATTGTTTATTGACAATACGTCGTCGATATATCTAAATGTCGAGTTGAAGGCCACAGCAGGTGCTTTCTATTTTTCACGTATAAGATTTTGGACAAATTCTGCTTCAGATGAATATAAAAATATGTCTGCTAAGGTAATAATGCTCTATTGGAAGCAGAGCAAATACAGACCTCTAAAAACAGCAGAAGTGGGATAACGTGCCATGAAGGACTGAGAATCCCCTGTGGAGGGGTTACACCCGCTGTGATCAGGCAGGTGGGCCGATTTACAGTCAAATTCAATATAAAAACAAATGCCTAACAATATTGGTATGAAACATGTACCTGGTCTATCATATTAAAGGTATTCTCATGGAGTTCAGGAGCCATTTTGAATGACGTAAACTGTTTCTTTGTGTCTTTTTATAATGGTTATCATACCAAATGCTTTTGCTCTTTTTTAAGTGATCATTAATTGGAGAAAGGGCTTTTTTGTTTCTTTTGATATTTTCTGCAGCATCATCTTTTCTTTGAATGAAGGTTTGGATGATCATTGAACAACATTCAGCTATTGTTTTACACATATGCCATTTAACGGTGATCGTTATGTTGATTTTATTGTTAGTGTTCCCCCTATTGTTGTGACAACTTCTTTCACCACTTTTAATGGTTTTAGACCAATTTACTGATTTCAGACAAAAAGAAGACGATGGGTATTCTGCTATCAAATTTCAGTTTTTACATCATTGTCAGATCAATTGATAGACTGAATGACTTGATGGCATGTTTGAGAAATTTTCAATAATTCTCGGGATATTGTTTTGAAGGTGACCATTTTCTGCAACCTCGAAGAACACGCGTACAAAACTAACTGCATGGAAAGAATGTTTGGAAAATAAAAAAAATATTTTGACAGAGAAACAACTATTTGTTTCAAAAATTTTGAAGTACTTTTTTCCATGATCGTTTTAATAACAGTCATTTATCTAGTGGTTTACATATTTGCTGTATGAAAAGGATCATGCAACTAGGATGCTTTCATGCACGATAAGCAGCAAGTGTCTCAAATTATACAGTAAGGTAACTTTTTTGTTGTAACAGTTATTCACTTTCCTCCGGTATATAGGGTAAAATTCCAATTTCCATATCTTTTAATGACAACCTTCCCATAGTTAGTACGCGCTAAAGAAATTGTAGTTTTGAAGATAGAATTTGCGAAAATCTTATTTATCTTGGTGTAAGTTTAGAATAGAAAGAAAATTTGAGTTGTTTTTTTTATCAAAAAAGATCCTTCAAACCTTAAATGTATATTTTCTATATAAATTCATTTTTCATTAAGTTTAATTTAATGGGCTCTGTATTTGCTATATGCATGTAGCTTTCTGAATATAAATGTACCTTTTAATATTTAATTTTGTTCGTTAACCAAACCCTAGATACTCTCTCTCTCTCTCTCTCTACTTTGACGCAGTATCGTAATACCTTATAGTTAGATAGGGTACTCTAAAGTTTTAACTTCCATATTAACATACTAAGAAAAACAAGTGTCCTAGATTCGGACTGCAAAGAAAGCGACAGGTTCGTCGTTTCTTTAGGCCATTTTACATTTTTCTTTCGTTTAGCATCCACTCAAAAATTAAAAAGGGAGACCCATTCTTTTTATTAGGAACTCCATCACTGATCAAATAAAACAAAACAATATCAATCATAATATGTATTATTTTTATTATTATCAAGCCAATCAATTCTTTGCATTGAACAGAAAATCCTATAATTACATTTTCATACTCGAAAACCAATCCGTACGCTGAAGTTAAATATAGAAGGAAAAAAACTTCATTTCATGTTTGTTATAAAACAAGACATAGATTTAAACCTTGTCGTTTATCTAAAGTGGAAATCCGAAATTAATCAAATTATTGAACCATCGGTCAATCAGGACATGTCAATTCTAACAAACACCCTCTAAATTAGAGATAGTGCATGATAAGATACTTTTTACGCGACAAATCTCTCTTATAGGTATCGATTAAAGAGGATAAAACAAACATTTCAATGACGTAAAAGGGTGTCGCAGTCGAAGATCGAGAAAAATAAATTCCTAGTTATAAGGTCAAGTTAAATCCAAATGCACCATTATTAAATATTAAACATAAATTGCAGAAGTTCAAATCATGACTACTCTAAAGCGGTTTTCTTTCCTTTGAAGAAAAGAAAACTGCTCTATTTCTTTTA
The DNA here is from genome assembly GCA_003671525.1 of Saccostrea glomerata. Taxonomy (NCBI): domain Eukaryota; kingdom Metazoa; phylum Mollusca; class Bivalvia; order Ostreida; family Ostreidae; genus Saccostrea; species Saccostrea glomerata. The sequence goes on from PRKT01000238.1 coordinate 518,881, forward strand.
TATCCATTGCAATGATTTTCTACCCTGCGTAGTACACGAGTACTTCAGCAATACTCGACTTTCGGGAGATATCGCCCTTTATCCTAAGTTAATGCACTTTTAAAAGTCTTTCTTTTGAGGAAGAATACGAAAACAAATTCAATATCGTTTTTAATAATATGATCATCTCAAAAAATTCAATCGAGAATTGTAAATTTTATTGGTTCTCATCACCACAATAGAACTTAATGGAAAAAAGAGTTCTATAGATCAGTAGGTATTATATGGTTAGTTGAGTAATTATGTTTGCTCATATTGGAGAACGAATTCTCTTTGTTATTTTTTGTCAAAACTGATATTTGCAAATAATCTAAATGGGGGATATTTTAAAATGATTTTTTTAATCCCACTGATCAAGTTTCAAAATATTCGATTGATAAAGTTGGGTGTTATTTGTAAGCATAGTAGCATGCACTAGAATTTAGTCGCTTGTTGTACTTCAGATACGTTATAAACAAACCTTTTCTTTGAATATATACATGTATGAAGCAGAATTAATTCAGGGACTTATAAGTGCGAAGAAGAGTGCACTTGCGGTGGCCTTCAACTTGACATTAGGATATCTCGATAGCGTGTTATCTGTTTTATATTGAGATATTTTACCAGAAAAAGACGTCAATGGTATTCTTATGAAAATCGTGATGACTTCAGTCTTTCGATTGTCATATCCCTTACTTGTGTAGCAATATCCCTTATTATCTGCATATTAGGTGCATGTCTTTCAGTTGATTCGACACGCAAGAACATGCTCTATGTAGGAAGAATTTCTTTAACGAGGCAAGCTATAAACGAGCAAGTTGATGAGGAAAAAAGGATACCAACAGTTTCGTTTAAAGTCTTCATTTTGCCATCAAGTTCTATGTTTTGGTGCAATGACATTGTCAGAATGTATAATCTATCATTATCAGAATGTACAATCTATCATTATGTCGAATGCTAACTGACATTTTTTCATACCAACTTATTAGACTATTTTGACACAATGAATTATATACTGATTTTTCCGTTTGTCCCACCGCGACAAGGAAATCGGCAGGTGTGACCGATCTACAGGGGATGCTTATGTCTCTATGGCACTTGATCCCATCTCTGATGTTCTAGAGGTCCGTGTTTATTTGGCTCCTGATTTGTATTGTTTAAATGGTTTTTCGAGCTTGATTACTGTTTCTTATCTTCAAAAAATTTTCTTGCCGCCTTGAAATTTAAATTAAACATATGAAAGCTGAATAAAAGTCCTCAATACACCCGTATTTTATCGTATAAAATGATATTACAGATTAACAATTTTAAATCGTGTTGGGTTTGCTGGGACGAAACAAAATGTTCTCTTGACTTTCTACATTTATTTATATATTTGAAATTAGATTTTGAAAAGTTATTTCCATTTTTTTTATAAGGTTTTGCTTGACTTCTTGCATGTCGTTGATAATATTGACATTTTTTAAAGGAAAGAACACAGATTATATAATTACATTGCCAAAGGTAATATATTGGAAAAGAAACTGCTGTAAATAAGATAATGAACGACTCTTTAGCTTTTCCTGCTACATTGTACATATATGTCAAACCTGGGCTTTTAGATGTCTCATTAATGGTTGCAGAATTCCTGCAAAGGAAAAAAAATTCCATGTTGAATTATTAATCATCATCTGGAATAAACAACAATTTTCTTGACAGTAATCTAAAAAAGAAGAACATACAAGCATAGAAAATGACAGTAAAGGCTTTTTATTATCCTTTTATTTTCTGAAAAAGATCTTTTGGCTATAAAGTGTGATGACCGATAAAAAGGGAATGTTTCATTCTAAATGTCATGTTAGTGTGAAAATATTGGAAATAAATCTGAATACTGATCGGTTTTGCCATGGGGTTGATGGTTGCAAAAATTTCACCGCATCTTTACATTTTTGAAAATTTCCCTTAAGGCTTATAATTGCCCAAGAAATTTTGTATGATAACCTGTATAAACGCTAAATTTTACCCTAAAGCTAAGACATTTATAGACTCTAACCATACGTAATGGGACAAAATATAAGATTAGTAAAAACAAAATTCTGTAAGTTATGAACTTTTCGAAGGCGGTTTTCGTGCATATCCCTTGAGAAAAAGTTGATGTTTTTCCCCTCACCTACATATCAATTCAGATTTTAAGTATTACTCACAGTAATATTGAATGAAATTGAGCGCTTTACATGTCTTTTCTTTTGACGAGAACTCAGATACGTCACTTCCTCTTTATAACATCTTTTACTCAGTCTGAAGGGGTCGGTTAAGTTATTTCTTTGCGGTGAAAAAAGTGCTTCTTGAGTAATATTGACATTTATGAATGTCATTTGAGAATATTTTTCATTTAAAAGTTGAGATAATCTCATTTAAGATTATTTTCTTTTAAATCAGGTTTAAAACGTTGTTATCCCAGGATAATGGCATTCAAGAATTTTTTTATTTTGAAAGTTTAGAGTCTCTAACATTTACCATATTTACAACTATTTTTTAACATCTATTTCGTATTTTAAAGTCAACATTTATCTTTAGTGTAAATATTTCTTTCTTAAAACATTGAATTTTAAAGTGGTTTCAAGAATATTGGAGGAGTACCCCCCCCCCCCCCCCCCCCCCCCCCCCCCCCCCCCCCCCCC
>PRKT01000238.1:521689-578181 GCA_003671525.1 Saccostrea glomerata
GCCCCCCCCCCCCCCCCCGATTGCCACATCCGCTGTTAGCCCTATATACATATATTATAAATCATATATAAGGGGAATTCCGTAGTCAGATGATTAAGTATAAAATCTAAGGCCTAATAAATGAAATACGACCTTACAATTGGTAATTTTTAAAAGAAAGATCATTATAACGTCCATAGGATTTACGAAATGCTGTCTTTAAGCGGGGTTGTCTGAGTTTCTCAAATCTTGTGACATTAACTTATCTGTCAGTAACCTATCTCTGTCTAAAATAATTTTGAATAACTTGGCAGACTTAATCAGCGAATAAAGAGCATGTTGTACGTATGAACAGTTTCTAAAACGATATAATTTATAGACAAACAAGTTGATGAAGCAAGAATATCAGCAGTCTCATTTAAAGTCATCATTTCGTTGGTTCTATGGTCTAAACAATGACCTAGCCAGCAGATACATTTTATCATAAAGTCAAATACTGACCGACGTCGTTCATACTGATTGTAAGGCCATTATTTACACTGTTTTGTCGACGGACTTTCCTTTATTTCACGACAAGGAGCACGCGGCGGGTGTGACCGGTCGGCAGGGGATGCTCAGTCCTCCATGACACCTGATCACATATCTGATGTTTTGGAGGCCCTTTTTGCTCCGCTGCTATTTTGTAATGTTAAATGGACTTTTTAGCTCTAATATTGTTCGTTATCTCCACGTATTTCAGATGATATCGGAATATTATTACTTAAATAAGGAAAGCTGACTTGGAAAACTGAATCTAACAACCAAACTCTATGATAAACGTGATGACTTTAACTTTTCTCTCGTCAACTTCCCTTACTTATGCAGCAATATACCTTCACCTGCATACGGAGTTTATATACCTCAGTTGATTCAATACACAAGAGCATGCTCTTCGTATGAGCAATTTCTAAAACGAGGTAAATTATTGACAAGCAAGTTGATGAAACAAGAATATCAGGAGTGTCTCGTTTAAAGTCATAATTTCGTAAATTCTATGGTTGATACAATGGCCTTGTCGGCAAATATAAGCTTTAATTGAGTCAAATGCTGACACGTTTTTCATACTACATGTAATTGTAAGCCCATTATTTATACACTGAATTCAAGACGGATTTTTACGTTATTTCCCGACCATAACGAGGAGCACCCGGCGGGTGTGATCTGTCGGCAGGGGATGCTCACTCCTCCATGGCACCCGATCTGATGTTTAGGAGATCTGTATTTGGTCTTCTTCTATTTTGTATTGTTTTATGGACGTTTGATCTTGAATACTGTTTGTTATCTCCATTTAAATGTTTCATTGTTATACAATTAAGTTGTTAGTTAGGCCATTGTGGTTTATAGTCAGTAAAACATTCAGATATGAAATAGATGCGACAGAAGCTATTATGTCTTTACACCCCCCCGCTTGAAAAGCGGGAGGCTATATAGTAATCGTTATGTCTGTCCGTCCGTCCGTTCGTCTGTTACGCTTTAGGGTACCCATCTCTTATCCCCAACTCCTTTTATACCACTGAGTAAAATTTAATGAAACTTTCACAGAAGCTTTATTACATATTGCCATTGTGCACCTCATATTTTACTTTTTGATTCGACACATATTTTGGGTTTACCGACCACGGCAAAACATGGACTTTGTCATCAGTTATAACTATATAGGAGGCGGGGGTATCATTTAGTGAACTCATTGCTCACAGTACCTCTAGTTTATTTAGAGTTCACTAGTCGACATGGAAGTAACTAATTTAAGTAATTTTGAAAAAAGAAAACAACAAGTCAAATTTTGAGTGCTAGTCACTGTTTTAATTTAATATTCTTCACATATCAAATTTAAATTCCATATGTGTAAAATAATAGTAAAAGTTATATGAATGAAACTATGTAAATTATCTCAATTGTTTTGTTGCCTTTTGTAGTAGAAGCAAGCGATAATTTAGTTCCTAAAAGTGTTCCTTGTAGACACGTAAAGGGGACTTTTGTCTCCCAGAAGATAACAAATTGTGACCCCTATTGATTTTCAATGGGGGAGAGGTTTGGTCCTCACAATTTTCAATTACATATTTTGAAGACTCTTACGTTCACTACCAAGGATGCTCAGCTGGAGATACGTGTTATAATCAAAGGCGCAATACCTTCTGAGAAAACATTTTTCTAATGGTTTCAAGATTAATGTCAAATATTTATGCGCTGTAAACTTAATAAACTTAATATATATTACCACTCAATAATGATAAGAAACCATTCCTATCTGTGAAGGAAAAACAGTGTAATCTATAATTCTGATACTGCAAATTATTGGTATGTTACAAGAATAGAAGGAACTGCTGCATCATTTTTGAAACTAAAAATCATATGATTTCAATCATAGCTTTTGGCGCAATGGTTAGAGCGTTTGCTCTTGAGTCGCGAAGTAACGAATTGATATTTACTTCGCGGGTTCGAATACCACTGCGGTTCATGGAGACTGATCGACCTTTTGGATGACACTGTAAAACAGGCAAACAAACATATCATGATTATATGTAAATCTGAACTTGTGAAATAATACAAGGAACACGAAGCAACAACATGCATTCCTTGAAGGAAAGAGAAAATGTATTGAAATAAATTATAGTATACAGTCATGTAATACTGTAATAGCTCTATTAAACATATGTGCATTGCATGTCTCCTTACTAGAGACTTGTTAAAGGTCCTCTTGAAGGAAATTATACACTTGTAGGTATCTCTGGTTTGATATTCAGCATATCTTCAATTCAATTTGGCGTTAACCTGAATGACAGAAAAGAAATAATTTTATGCCCCCAATCTATGTGATTGTATAACCTATTTTCAGTTTCATCCCTCACCTTTAACACAGAACTTTATTTAAAATATTTCATTTGTAGTTTCAAGTATTTTCTACTACAACACAATGGCATATGATGTTTCATTTTACAAAAGCGACAGATATCGAATAACAGTAATTAAACGAAATAATCACCCGTTGGTGTTTAAAACTTGGTATATAGGGAAGATTTTCGTGATATTTCCCCCCGTTAGGTATCAAATTCCGCCCTTACCATCTAACCTGTCCGGACCTGCCCTTAAGTCGTTAAAATCCCCACTCCATGGTCTCACGACAAATTTCTCGTAAACGTGCCCTATGAAGTCTTTTATCAGTTCAGCTTATGTCATTTTATGACTTATGGCACATTTACTTTTCTTTTACCTTTACATTTTATTCTCCTTGTCTTTAAACGTCCCTGCATCGTCTGTTAGGAATACGAAATCTACATGGATACAAGTAAAAAACACTATAGTATTTTGTGTTTCATTTTAATAAGAAGAAGAAATCTTGTCAAACTGGAAGCTGAAATATTGTTTGAATGTTTAGAGAAAGGTTGATATATATTTTTTGTACTGTCACCTAAGATATTTAATCTTCTATTGAATGAGAGTGACAAGTGTTTCCTTTATGTTTAAATGTCCGGGTAGGTTGTATTTAAGCACAAATTGAATTTGTTCTTAGCATGATGAAGACATATCTTAGATTTAAATAAAGCGCCTTCATTTCATATGTGTATTGGAGTTTTTATGATATAAAGAAATCACAAATTATTTTTGTAATGGATTGAAATATTCTTCTTCGGCGTCAAATAATTTGCATTTAATCTAAAGGAAGGTTTTATTTTATTTGTGTACGAGTTTTATATGAAGTCTATTATGGGGGTAATCATAACCATTACGGAAGCATCCAATCGGTTAATAGTATAAAACACATTTTAGTTTAATACCCCTATATATTCAAAGGCTGAGGTTTCTTTGTAATATTTGCAATCAAAATCAGCGAAGCCGGAAATAGGATGCAATTTTCGTGTTGTAGACATCAATTAAAGAAAATTTTAAAAAGATTCCATTTCAACTGGTTCTTGATGAAAGGTTTTCCTTATGTTGCTTTAAAGAGATTTTTGGATACGGGACATGGGATATATATTCTAAAATTCCAAGCTTTCATTTTAAGGATAAAAAGTCTCTCATCATTGTAGGGAAAGGGATAAATAAGGCTATTCCTGTTGCCCAATCTGATTCACTTTTTGTGATAAAAATTTTGTATACATTGTAAATGATTTTCTTTTTTGCCAATGAATTTTTCTTATGGTTTATAATCTATAAATAAAGTGAAAACAAGGATCAGTGGTGAAAAAAAACCACCCACTTAAACAGTATCTATGAACAGGACATAAAAAGTGCCCCTGAAAATTCCAGAGGTGGGATCAGATGCCGAGAAGTAAGCACCCCTGTCCACCGGTCGGTCACACCCGCCGTGAGCTCTTTGTATTGATCAGGGAGACGGAATATTCCGTAGTCGAATTCATAACTTAATAATTTATCATAATTTAATCCATAATTTTCAAATTAAATTTCAAAAGCTATTAAAAATATCATTTAAGAAAATATTTTTGTTTTCTTTGAAATTTAAATTCCTTTAAATCTTGAAATGTTGAGAAGTCTATCTGTGATTGAAAGTAATAATAAAGAGTCTTTGAAAATCTTTTTTTATTATTTGTCAATTTGGCGAGCGTTCAGGTGACATTATTCAAGTTCGTCTTCAATGGGCTTTCTCTTTTCTTTATTCTTTGTAAATCCAAATTATTCAAATGCATGCTTCAAATCTATGGTTTTCAATACCTTTCTTTGCCATTTCAATACATATGATCTTCGAGATGCATATGTATGGCAATGGGCCCCCAAATCAATATAAAGCAATTGCCAAAAACATCGATCTAAATACAATATTAAACGGGTCTAGAGCGACTGAGAAAGTAGACGGGGTTTTGAAAGATTTCTGGTTGTCTCCTTTCGTTTGGACCTACAAAAGCATTGGAAAGGAATTGAGCGCCTCGTTCTGTTTATTGAGCTGTCAGAAGGTGTTTGCGTGTCGTACTAATATGACATTAGGGAATGGTGTATCTCTACTTTGAGGTAGTTGCTATTGGCACTGTTTTTAAAGGGATTTAAATCTAAATTTGTCTTCGTGCACGGAAGAAGTTTTGCCTAAGGGGAGGTTTCTTGCTGTGTCTGTGACTGATTTCGACCCATCATGGCTTGGGTTTGGCCGGAGGAAGTGGGGTCCAAAAGTCGCCCTAAATCCGCTACTCAGGCGACTTGGCCCACACCAGAGGAGAAGGTTAGGTCGCCCTTAAAGTCTGAAAATGATGTTCAAAAGGTTGGTTCATTAATTTCGTTAAAATATATTTAGCCACGCGAGTTCCAATATTTTTTGAGTAAAATGAAACGAAAATCATTTTTTTTTACTTGTGTAAAGATGTGATGTAGTTAAAAAGTGTATCTTACAGTTGTATATACCGGACGAGAAAGCACGGCTGGTGAGTTGTTTTGCATGTTACTGTCCTTGTAGCAGTGTTCAGTGCATGGGAATGTAGAAGTACAACATTAGTTATGAATATATTTGGAAAATACTTTGCCATTGTTGAAGTTCTAATAATATTTTTTTCTGGTTTTGGGTCTTGTATGTAAACTTGTTCCTTTGCAGCTATTGAAGCATGTGTATGCCTTGGTGTGCAATGTGAAATCTGAGCTCATCCTTTTGTACTCCACTCGTCAATTGTTTTATTGCAGGGCAATGTTTAGTCTTTATTTGCTCCATTGTTGACAAAACATTTCTATTCTTTTCTATTACGACTTTTTTCCCTAGAGGAAATCTGTATTTTAACATTAACTCAGTAAGGAAATTAATGTAAACAATAAAGCTTGTTTTCACTCCGTAGAAAATAAGACCAAAGTTTGAAAAAATTCAACAATTTTGTTCGTTACCATGCTATTGAAATCCTTTTATTTACAATGAATTTTTAAACCTTCACCTTTCGACATACCTCTTCTTTCAAGAGCACGTTCAGCTTGTTTGCCTTGCTCTTGAGAGTCTAAATATTGTTCTTAAAATTAATACGATTTAACACTTTTTCCACAACATAGACGTACACAATATAATTGAGTTTTAACCATTATATCAATCATGTTTGTTCTATCACTGCTTAAATTTTAAAATAAACTTAAAATCTAGTGTATCTAGTAATATTTGACCATTATGGAGTTTTCTTCTCGGTTGCTAGGATGGAAACGTAGGTATCGATCAGACAAATAACCGATTTGAACTTTTTCGTTTCTGGTGCTAAAATTGAACATCGATAATTTGAAAAACATTTGCTGCATTCCTATTATAGGAAGAGAAACGTGAATCCATTCCTATATAACATTGCTCGTTACTATGACGGCAATATAGGGTGAACAAAAGAGGTAAAACTAAAATGAACCAGAAGCCTTGAACAGCGAAGGCATCTGAAATTTAAATTCTATAAAAAATAAAGCCCTATCGCTTTAATCATGGATCTTTTTCCTTTGCCATTAATAATGTAAGAAAAATGTATTCACCACGAGTTCCATATCAATTGATCTGAATACGTTGCTCTTCCTATATGTACAATAAATGATAACTTCAGTTTAATAGCAATTCTAGAGGGATGTCAAGTCTTGAATCGTCATAATGATTTTATTTTTAAAACAGATTACATAAGCCAAAGAATTTGAATAAAATGCATCGTCATACAGTATCACAGAAGTCAATGATGTCCCTTTTGATCTGATTTATACCAATAGATGGCTCTTATTCGAATTGACGTCATAATGTGCCACATTACTCTTGAATGTGTACCACAAGAATGGTCAAAATCATTTAACTTCTTTAATATCGTCAGGCGTGTTCTTTTTAGATGGGTTGTTGGGTAATGGTCTCATTCAAGCTTTTGCCAAATTAAAATGTTTGGTAAAGGAAATCCAGTGTCAGTGACAACAAAACTAATCATTTCTTGAATTAAAAGTTGTCATTTCGACTACAACGATACTGGTAATTTTGACGTCTTTGTGCAAGTTTGAACATTTCATTTAAATATGTCACATTTAATACTACAAATCGCAGATAATTTTGATATATGATACATACTCTTTGACATACGCATGAAGCAAAATCTCCATAAATAGGATTCAATTAGATTGCACTAATAGAGGGTTTTCAATTTAATAACTATTTTTCTATATATTTACGACAAGTGTTTGTTATCTCGAATTTGATCTATTTAAGTGTGCGAAACAACGTTGTTATCGATTTGAACTGTAAGGAAATTTAAACCATTTTTACATTGTAAAAAAACACAAATATCAATGTTTCGGTGCTCGTAGATCAATGGCGTTCAATAATGAGAGGGCCGAACGGTTGAGTTCGAAAACCTTTCACCAAATGCAATATTCGCAAAAGCATTCATGGAAAGTAATATAATGTACAGCATATTGAAGCCAGGCTTAAAATTTGCCATTACTTGATTTTGTTATTCTCACTACTAGACGGGGTCGCCATGGAGAGATTACTATTAAAAATTAATTAACATCAGGACAGATGAATGATTTATTATAAGTTAATATAATTATACTTTAAAAGGGTACAAACTTAGCCAGACAGGGTGTATAATTGTAATGTAATAGATCACTGATCGGTCAGTCTTTGACATGAAACATAGTTTTGACAAGTTAAGTATCATTGTCATTTTAAACTCGGTAAAACAGAATGTTTAATGATAACATAGGTGTGGTAAAGGAGGTTCTCTGATCATTTATAACTACTATACCTTTTGTGTGTCCATTTAACCCCAGTCAACGTTAGTGTCATGATTAAAGGTCGAGAAAAATACTTTTATTGAACAGCACTTGGTATGAAAATTATTCATCTTATCGACTACTTGCTGGTTTTGTATGTACAATTATCTATTCATTCAATTGTGCATACATGGGATTAAAAATACCTTGATAATAGCTTTCATATATATTAAACCGATATGAATCTACCTATTGCTAACCTTAGATTTTAAATGGTCACTTACTTTATTTCAGAGTTCATGATCGTGTGTATTAGTCTCTAAAAGTGCTAAAGTTACTTTATGGGGCATGCCTTTTTTCATACTTTATTGTCCTATCCTATAAAAAAATTGTGAATTTCATATCCAGAGTATAGAAGAGATATGATGATATGCATTACCCGCGGACTGTTTCTATCTATATTCTGTATATCTCATTTTAAAAAATCCATCTCTTCTTTTTTTCCCCCAGAGTGAGCGTCAGGAATATGACTTTATGCACTCCAACAACATCACGACGCTTACGGCGCCATTTGGTACCAATGATACTCCAAATATATCCTACAAAATTATTGGCAGTAAACCTGTTCATGTTATAGAAAGCTTGAAGCCACAAAGGTGCGTATTATCATTGATCCTTGATGAAAATTATCCTTTCTACTGTATTATTTAATATTTAAAGATATGCAGTAAAGTGCATTGAAATATTTTATAAGGTGGAATTATCAAATCACCTTGCATTAAGTTTAGAGACTAAAAGTTAAATGGAACACAGCCATGAATGAAATCCTTAAAAACATAGTGTTAGCTTTTGAATTCCCTTGACCACTGCTTATGCTTAAGTAGGTATTAGCCCTATTTTAAAGTCAGTATTGCAGAAAAGATTTTGAAAAATCTTAAGACCTTAATTACACTCATTCCATACTTTAACGAATCGTTCAAGTTCTTGGCAACTGGAACTTTGTTGACAGTCGCCATATTCTTTTCTGAATAGAAATTTCCTTTAACTATAATACATATTTCTGTAATTAATTTTCAAGCCTAGAAGATTCAACAATTTATACGGGACCACGGATTCATAATTTAGACGGAGTTACAATCAAACCAAACCAGGTTAATCCAAGGATTTTAAACGAAAAAGCCAAGGGATATTATAGTGCACAACAGGTAACGGAAAATATCTCAGAATATTTTGGAAGACTTATTTCATTGCTTAGGACAAAAGGCTTTGTATATATGCATTTTGTCCTATACTATCATAAAACATGTGTCAGTGAAGAAAGTCATAAAATTATGTTATGTTTTAATTGAATGTTCATTGTTTCATGAAGAATTAACACATTTACATGCTTCTCTGACACTATTAATTTTTTTGTTGTTTTAAATGTTATACAATCGTTCAGAAAGGGCCCTGCCTGTTATTTCTTGCTTTATAAATCATTTCTTGTTCACCTCGCTATTTCTTCCCAGCATGACGGTTACACTGAGGAGGTAGCGTATACTCATATATCCACATGCATCATTATATTATTTGCACTAATTACTGCTTGGGCGTGATAATTTAGATACTGATTCCCAGGGAGTGATGTCAATTGGTTGATAAAAAATTGAAGGGATAGCATGGTTTCACGATATTTTTTCCTGTTATGGGTGGTCAATTGCATATGTCACCTAGCTTGTAAATATTTGATAATACGATCAATAGTATTAAAGTTACCGATATGTTTAGTCATTAATCAACAAATAGATTCTTCCAAGGCAACTGGTTTTCTGATAGGAATGTTTATAAAAGGATTCCAATCGTTAACAATACTTTTTCAAATTCTCAATAGAGAAGATCTTTATCAGTGGTAGAAAAGGAAGGCATTTAAAACTAACCCTCAAAAAATCAATTCTAACCTTGGTATCTACTGGCTACTACCATTTCCTACTGTCAGATTTTCTTTACATCCCTTCAAATTTTTTCTTTTGGTCTTTCTTTCCAAAAATTATCGTTGCATAAATTATTTTATTTCATTCATAAAAGCATTGCACAAATAAAGTCCATCTTATATACATATCAAGATACATATGCACAAAGTATGCAGCTATGAAATCATTAAAAAATATAAAGAAAATGTCCCAAAATAAAATGCTAACATTGCAATTTGAAATTGCATGCTTTTTGCCTAATGATATAATAATAATAACTGGGAGTAAGATGGTGTGTTGACGGTTATATGTGTTTTAGAATTACACTGGGCTTCCTAAGTTAGTGACTTTGGTGAGTACATTTTAGTAGACTTTCACTGCTTTCTTTGCGTAGTTTTCACCAAGTTTGTCAATCATTCAAGTAATCTTTTCAATTCTTTTTTTTACATAATTGTTTCTATTAATTTTCACAGTTTCCCTTATTTCACTATATTAAAAGAAGCATTTTAATCAGATCCAGACATATCTGTAACATTGGTTTGCATTTTTGATGATTTGATATACCTCAATGTTTTGCATCTACATCTGCTATGACCCAATTGATTTTGCAGTTGAATTTCTATTTTTTCTGTTATATAATGATATTTTTAATGACACTGAATCAACGCTTTTATGTCTATAAAATGTTCAATTTAGTAATACCTACGTAATGTGATCTATTTTCTTATTTACTGCAGCATTTTCACAATTTATTTCAGTTTTTGCACTGAAAAGCTTAATTAATAAGCTGTACATCAAACAATTTTAGAGTTTTTAGAATAAAATTTTCCAAAAAAAAAATGTTCCACGTTAGCAATTTTGTATATTTTTCATTCCATGTTTTCCTTGCAGGACCAATTCTCGTCCCACGTACATGGTAAACCTACATATTCAAATCCAGTCACATACAGAGGTCAGCGACCAGATTCTAAAACACTAAATCCTTTCCCCAATCTACCTCCTATAGAGGCCAATCGCGGCAAAAATCAGAAATCCACCGTTTTTGAAAAAGAGGCTTGGATTCCATCGAATGGTCTGGAACCCAAACTTTCCACACATACTGAGTATAAAGAACATTTTGAACCAGGGCGACCAAGCAGTGAACGATACCAACCCACTTATCAAAATAATTTTGACCGTGTGATTCAGAACAGTCCTAGGAAATCGTACAGCGAAGTAGGAGGTCCAACGATGGAGAGATCATTTAAAGACTCAATGTTACAAATGTTACCACCAGAGCCATTCTTACCCTCTGATCCTGTGAAATATACGGGTGAACAACGTCAGAGGCTGTTAGATATGGCGGCAGAGGAAATGAGAGGAGTAACCACCGACAGGCTGAAGGGAGCCTACCATCTCTTGTCCAGAATCGACAGACAGCTGAATGGACTCTGCCAGTTTGAAAACGTGAAAGACATCTTGAAGCAAGAAAGGGTAAGTGAATTTCATCCCTGATGGATTAAAAAAATGACTCCCGATTATGTGTTTGGACTAAAATAAAATTAAATGACATTCGGGAACCTTGATCTTATCAATTTTCTTGATTTGCCCATCATATCAACATGATCAAATAGTATATATATTTAAGATAAAAGAATAGATTTAGTTTAAAATGAATGAAATATACTTTGAACTAAGATAGAAAGAATACAGTCTTTGATAAAAAAAAATCATAGTCCAAGTACATTCTAATTCTTTGTGAGGATAATGGGTAACATATTTTTTTGTTTGAAGGCTGACCCAACTCAAGACACTTTGAGGCTTATAGCAGCTATGTGTGTTGTCCCAAAAGTGCAGAATATGGTTAACTATGAAGACATTATTACATTTTTAAACGATGCAGTCAAACTTACACAGAATGGGTAAGTTATTTTTCAAACGTCTTCCATATCTGTACCTTAGTTTGACAAAGATAGAAGATTTGATATAATAGGCTTTCGAGGCTAGCATTGATGTAAAAGTTGATTGGTCAGGAGTATGACTTGTTAGACAATTTAATACTTGCGTTGTATCATTGGAGCTTTACCCCCTAAGCAGATTGACGGGTAACCATTTTAACAGAAAAGCAAAGACCTTTACAGTATACATTCTAAAAAGAGGAGTTAATGTCTCTAAGATCACGGTGGTATAATATAATATTGTGTAATTGACACATCGATCAGGAGTGTAATTTTTATATTTTGATCAATAGATAACGTTAATTGAGGGATATCTTCAAGTTTTGTACACACTCCTTTTCGTAACCTTGCAAATGTACTTGTATATTGAAGATATAATTTCTTCTTTGAAATCATGTTACATTGATTCCATTTTCTGCTAAAACCAATCTGTCATAAAACTAGTAATTATAGCAACTGTTCCTGTCTTTCGATCTTTTGATTGCACAGTCCCGATCTTTAAATCAACGAAAGGTGAAATCTAATCGTTTTTTAAATGTTCGAAATAACGAAGCATAATTGTTGGCAAAAAGCCCAATCTCTCTTGTCTGTATTTTGTTTTACACTTTTCCATATTGCAGAGATATCCTTCTGTAATACTGTCTGCTTGCAGATTAACTGTTGCTATCTGTTCTGTATACATATATAAATGTTTGTGGGGACGAATTTTCGTCAACAAAAGGAGATAAATCTCAGTACTTGTATAAATCCAACATGTCAATGGAAAAAAAAATCCCAAGAGTTTGACGAAAACTTGTTCTCATTAATACTCATAACAGAATAATGTATGTTTAGTAACATGGCGCTTACTGGCTTTGTATGGTTGTAGCCCATCCGACTCTAGTCGTCATCAGTATTACCAGCAAGGAGGGCCCTCGTAAGTCCTTAGCCTCCTACACTCCTCCACTGACTTCTGCATGTCCTGTGTTTTCCTCCTTAGCATTTCCACTCTTTCTGTTCGTCATTTTGAAAGCAGTATATCAACTGATAAAAAAAGTCACATATCATAGCAACCATGATAAAGTTCTTTTGGAAACACGACAAATTTACATCCAAATGAAAAATAATTTGTTTTAATTGGTTGTCTTGGTAGTGATGCTTTTTTATCTAATCAGAAGAGTTCTATAGTAGATATAGAGGAACTCGAAGGAAAACCATAAAGATATACTGCCTTTAAAATGATTTGAAAATTGAAAGTTCCCATAAACTTCCTTTCTTTCTTTATGCATAAATCAGCACTCGATCGTTGCGATCGTTGAAAAATAAAAAAAAAAAATCACAGGGGTGTTTTTGAATGCTTTATGACAATGACTTTCAGTGAATCAATAGAATACCATATTTTTAAAAAAAAATAGCAAATCTACGTAGCAAATCCAACAATGTATTTATAATTACTACCTCTTCAGCAAATATATACATGTTCAAATATCTTTTTAGCAAAGGAGTACATCTTCAGATATCTCTTTAGGAAATGTATAACTATCTCTTCAGCAAATATACATGTTCAGATATCTCTTCAGCAAAGGAATACATGTTCAGATATCCCTTCAGCATATTTATACATGTTCAGATATCTCTTCACCATATTTAAACATGTTCAGATATCTCTAAAGTAAAGGAATGCATGCTCAGATATCTCTTCAGTAAAGGAATACATGTTCAGATATTTCTAAAGCAAATGAATACATGTTCAAGTATCTCTTCAGAAGAAGGATATGGAGATAACAAACAGTATTCAATGTCAAAGTCCATAAAACAATACAAAATGGGAGCAGAGCAAACACGGACCTCCGAAACATCAGAGGTGGGATCAGGTGCCATGGAGGAGTAAGCATCCCCTGCTGACCGGTCACACCCGCCGTGTGCTCCTTGTCATGATCGGAAAATAACGGAAAAATCCGACGTCAATTCAGTGTATAAATAATGGACTGAGAATTCGTATGAAAAACGTCAGTCAGCATTTGGCTCAATGATAAATTGTATTTGCTGAAAAGGTCATTGTATCGACCATAGAGCTTACGAAATGATAACTTTAAACGAGACTGCTGATATTCTTGTTTCATCAACTTGCTTGTCAATAATTTACCTCGTTTTAGAAATTGTTTATACGTAAAGCATGTTCTTGCGTATCGAATCAACTGAGATATATACACTCCGTATGCAGGTGATGAAGGTACATTGCTTCATAAGTAAGGGAAGTTGAAGTCGTAGAAAAGTTAAAGTCGTCACGTTTATCATATAGCTTCGTTGGTAGGTTACCATTGAGCAAAGAAATACAACTTCAGATAACTCTTCAAAACATATTATAGATCTTCAAATATTTCTTCGATTAACAATTTCAATTATAGTAACATCTTAAAGTTTTAGAAGTGATTGGTGTTGGATATTTATGTTCATAACTGCACAGGTTTGGTGTGGGTTGTGTGTTCAAACAGCACATTATTTTCTTATACTTAATAATGTTCTTATTCCATCGTATTGAGTTCATCTATTGCTAACAATAATGTAGTAACATTTTTAGGATTACATTAGAAATAAATGACGTTATATGGCAATGGCCTCCAATTTATTTATTATAAATTCCATTAAACATGTCCACGATAGGGGAAAATGAAATGGATAAAAAAAAAACATATGTTATGGTTCATTGGTTGGATTTCTTTGTATTCCATTCTAATTTTCTAGATTTGTTTTCTTATAGAGTCAAAACGAACATTTCGATCCCCCGAGAGAAAGAAACAGCGATGTTGCTTCAAAAAACAGCTCAGCAGTTGGGAACTAGTAAAATCGACATAGAAAGTTTAATCAGAACTTTTCAACTTTACGATCACGAGCGCACAGAAATGCTGTCCGCTCTTGAGGTATATGTCTAAATTGGTCAAAATAAACAGTCCTTTCACTGTCCTATTTTCCCTCAGCTGTGAAAGGGTTGCCCCATGTCCTTCGGACAAGAGCAGTTTTAGTATTCATCCCATGGACCTATTCCTTATCTTCTCAGATATGCTGAAAATGTAATATTTATTTCTGAATAAAGTAGAATAAAAGCTCTTACTAACAACGTTAAAAAAATACTGCTGGAAAATATTTTCATCCGTGATTTTAAAGATAATTCTAGTTATTCACATATTCAACTATTGTCTTTTTCAGATTAAGAATGTTTTATTTGACAATAAAATTCAATTGACCGAATCATTAATCGACGATATTTTGGCAAAGATGACAGATGCAAACCGGGACGGCAAATACAAGTAAGGGATTTTATTTTTTGAAAGCCAGTAATTATTATAAAATCAATGATTTTTACTACAAGCCAATACTTCAAGAGCAGAATCCATATTCATATTTATTTGATTGAAAAAGAAGAATGCTATTGTATGTCTATCGTGTGAAGTCAAAGTTGCAACCAATGTTTGTTTTCTATTTCAGTTGGCGACGGTTTGTGGACTTTCTTGAACGCGTACAGCCTGCCAGAACGGGACTGGAAATCACATACAACAAACGACCCCTTGAATACGCAAAACAGTACCCCCAGCCTGTTGAGTCCTGGCCCCGGGCGAGGGAATCTCCTCGATATTCTTCCCCCCCTCCTGTCAATAATTACGGACCGGTTGGTAGTTTTGTGAAAGCAAAGGGGTAGAATGGTTGCAAATGTTTATGATTGCTGAGCACGGAAAGTTAAACTGCATGTTCGGATAAGAAGATTTCTATTTTTATCATTTTATTTTAATGCATAAAAACATCAGTTTTTCAATGATTTATTTGAAATGTTTGACATTTGCACCGTTTGAAATTGTTGCATGGGATAAATGGGAATGATTTTTGAGTTAATGAGTAGAATTAGATGCATTAAGAGACAATGTGATGCTAGGAATACGATATAGTTTAAAATGTTCATAAGAATTTGTTAACAGATATCTGTAAAAAGACATAGAGTTAAAGACTCAGATTCAATATAAGTGGATAATTTCAATGCAGATATCAATTATGTTTAAAAATTCCACAGAGATCGCCATTATCTCCAAGAAAGAACATGAGTTACTCAAACAGTCCTCGGTTCGGAGGTCCCTCGGGCCCCAGCAATGATATCTGGCGAAAAATCCAGGATATCGAGGACGAAATTAAAAATTTAGAGCAAAATAATCAGGTACAATATCATCATGTCATCACAATTTTCATAAGTTGTTAATTTGTACATCCCTATATCTTATGTCTCCACAGCCCAATACAAATCGCCAATCTCAGAAGGATATTTCACATCGCATTGCTACAGTCCAGGATGAAATCAATGAGTTAGAATTCAGCAATAAGGTAGTCCTAGCCAAGGCTAGCCCTAGATCTGTATACCCTGCTCCTACAGTTTTATCAGAAGAATGATTTCAGAAACACCATACACCTTGACCCAAAGAAACAATTTGAAATCTTGACAAACTAAGAAAATACAAAGTGTCTTGAAAAAAAGAGCAGTTTTATATCCTTTTTTCCCTGCAGTGAATATCATGACAACAAATATGTTCACTGAAAAGGATTTGAGTTCTTACCTGTTACTTTTTGGATAGTCCTTTGTATTTTCTAAAAAGTATTTGTCTTGTGAGCACATCGTTTCGAAAGGTCAAGGTTGGTGGTCTCTGAAATCATCTTATAACCTGTCCTTGTTTTATCACTTGTCTCCATTGCTAAGTGTTCTTTTCTCTGCACATGAGTTTGGATTTTGAGGCACGTTTTCTGAAGGTTTCTTGTTTTTATTCTGTCTTGATTTCTTCTCCTATTTATGGAGGGTAACGGATTAATGGAATATTGCAAGTTAAAACCGTTTAAGAAAAGCTTCCAGGTATCCAGGTAAAATATTAAGGATCATCTTGTTTTTCATGCTTTTGTTCATTCGTGTTTTATGTCTTGTGCTATTATTTTTTAAATAAAAAAATCAATGCTTGTGGCAAAATTTTAATTTAAAAAATCTTTATCTGATAAGAAATATTTTTCTAACATCTTTCCATCTCCATCTCTTATTTCTGTTTTATTAACAAGAATCTGAAGTCCTCTTAACCAAATATATAGATTGTAGACTTCTTTAATTACAAAATTAAAATACAATATTTGTTTCAAAATTTTAAATAATCTTAAAGACGAAAACCTTTTATGAAAAATCTTATATTAAATATCAAACTAATTGTATCACGATCGAGGTATGTTCATTTTCCCTGTGACTCTTTGCAGTTTTTGCGACAAGGCATCGAGTCAAACGCCAGGGGTGATTCTTGGGAGGCGAAACTCATCCAACTGGCAGGACAGCTGTACCGCCTGAACGAGACACGCTATAGATCCAGTGGTAAGGGGGAAATACCATAATTTAATACATGTCGAAAAAACGTCTTTATTCAGTTGTTTTAAGGTTATTCAAAAGTGTCTGCAATTTCATATCAACAGTAAGAGGATTTGACGTGACGTTTAAATCTTGACCAAATTCAAATCTTCAATGGATGAATATTAATGATAAATAGCTGAAATGATTTTTTTTAAATTAAAAAATTGAAAAGATGTTAAATGTCTGAGAATATTTTATAAGTCAGATACGGTTATACTCCTCTGCTTATTTGTGCACTAATCATATAATCATTCCAAATTAGGAGTTCTGCCGTTTGAGACAATTGTGGACCAAACGACGAAGTACAATGAAAACGCCAGAATGGGATTACCATATGACGTCATATATCGACTTGCTCAAAGACATAGCAACGATCGTAACCAAGTAGATATTGATAGATACCTGAACGACTTAGGAGATGATAGAACATGGTACATGAAATAACCTTTGGAATTGTAGATTGTCAGTGCTGCCAAACAACATAGAATGTCTCTGTCATTACGTCATTTCTGATGTCATCATGTCATGTCCACTTTAAAAATTTATAACTTTGTAACGAACATAACATTCCAGAATGTATATCAACAGATTTACAAAGAATTTCGAGATTTTTGAATTGATATACTGCCAAATGGAATAGGGAAAAGGAAAGAATGTATATTACTCTTATTGCAACTGGAATCTTTGGTCAAGGTTTTGATTTACAATTAATCGTAAAGTATATCATATATTTAAACATATTCAAAGTTCTTTCTATATTTTCCTAAAGGCTAGAGGAATGATCAAAAGAAAGTTCAAGTTGTAATATAATAGTTAAAGGGATGGAACACAAACTTCACTGTTCTCCAATAGACTTCCTTGATCAACATTCGATAGACGTCAATGTAATAGTCTGTGATATTTTGTCTTATTTGATTCTGTCTGTTTTAGATTAGAATTTTAAGAAGGTATATTCTTCTCATTTTTTCGCCAAGGAGCTTTAGAATTTAAAGGAAAGTGATATATTCGTACGTTGCTGTACAAGAAAATGTGAGAAAAATACTAATTGTATACATAAAGCTATTGATTAAATCTGTGTGCAAAGAATATGTTGGGATGCGAAGAAGAAAGGTGTGTGATAAACATGTATGTAATGTGATATCAGCAGAGAACTAAAGCACAATCGTAAATGATTTATATATTTAAAACTATTATTCCACGTCTTGTACAGTAGTTCAAAGTTCTGTGATATTTTGGATATATTTATATTTTCATTAATTATATTTATTGAATAAAGGTTAGATTTTACATCAGTTATAATTTTGTTTGTTGAAATGATTGAAATATAAACTAACAGTGACAACATTTAAAGAAAATTCTTTAATATGAAGATGGGGAACAGTGACCGATACCATAAATCCAGTAAACAAATCGCGAAGAGGGCGAAAATGCGGATCAAACCCTGGATACACCAAAAGTGAAATCAGGGGCCTAGAAGGAGTAATCATCTTATGTCAACTATTTATTTTTGGTATATTGATCAGACGGACAATGAACTCTGTAGTTAAATTCAGAAAAAAGTATTAACCTACCAAAAGGTATGAAACAGGCATACAAAATACGATCTAACGAGCCCCGTTGGGATCCGGGTTAGAATAGGTCCTCAGTACCCCTTGCTTGTCGTAAAAGGCAATGGGGCGGTCCTTCGGATGAGACCGTATAAACCGAGGCCTCGTGTTACAGCAGGTGTGGCACGATAAAGATCCCTCCCTGCTCAAAGGCCTAAGTGCCGAGCATAGGCCTAAATTTGCAGCCCTTCACCGGCAATATTGACGTCTCCATATCAGTGAAATATTCTGGAGAGGGACGTTAAACAGTATACAATCAATCAATCAACGATCTAACGATAGGATACAGACAAGTACAATATAATCTCATAGAATTTGCATAATTAAACAAGGTTGTTCTAACGGTAGGATACAAACAAGTTAATTATAAGCTGTAGAATTAGTAAATTTAAACAAAGTTGTTGTAATTCCTGTAACATCAACTTATTTCAGTTGTTTGCCTTTGTATTTAGAGCAATCTCTTTTGTATCAAATCATTTGGACACACACAGACACACACACACTATTTGCAGGTGAAGTTAGAACGCTGCTATTTTATAACAGGAAGATGACGATGGTAAATCTAGTTATCCCATATTCAAATATGAGAGAAATAAGGCAGAGTCTGTAGTGCCTTTCCTTTGAGTTCACTTGGATATATCGAGTCGATACGTGGATACAAAAGTAATTATCGTTAATTGATAAAACATCATCTATACATCTAAATGTTCAGTTCAAGACTACAACAAAGGCCTTTTTCCTTCTTGAGAAAAAGGCTTTCGAATAAATTATACTTTATAGGAATATAAAAACAAGTTGGTTGAATGAAAAGAACAGGAACCCCAATGGATTGTTGGAAAACCTGGTCTCTGAATACTATTAGTATATAGGAGTTAAAGCATAATTTTTTTATACCAGCTTCGGAGTACATGTAGGTAGAATCAGAATGAGAATGGTTTTTACAATTTTCTAGATGACCGATCACATTATATGAACATTTCTGAGTTCCGTATAGTACTAATAATTAAATAAAATTAAGATATAACGACTGGGGAATATCAATCGAAAATACAGGTATATATAAACAAAAAAAAATTAAAATTGAAGGGATTTTATGCTTTTATTGTTGCTAATGTTTATGACCGTTTTACGTTTGTTACCAATTTTAAGCTAAAGGAACAAACGGGTTTATTTGGAATTTTCAGTTTCAGTAATAGACTGGGGGTTATAAATTTTATGTTGGGCATTAATCATAATCCATCAATAAAGGAGCAATGCGTGTTATGTCAGAATATTCACTTGTGTACTGTACGTAATGGTTATAAGCCGAAAACTGTCCATTATGTCAGATATTAGACGACCCGAGGCGCGTTAGCGCCGAGGAGAGTCTAATATCTGACATAATGGTCAGTTTGAGGCTTATAACTTACTTAAAACATTTCACCACTGTCGAACACTTCCATTGTTAACTTATTGGACAGCCACAGGTAAGGTCTCGTTCTGCTTGGATGACTACCTGACACTGTTCATCAAGTTAGGCCAAAGAAAAACAGTTTTGGTTTTTCTTCTGTCTTTATTAATAGTAGGAATCATCGAGAGGTGTTTTATATCGGTAAATATGAACATTAACTTTGTTTAGTCTTATTTATCCGCATTGCGACATTTTTTATATATACTACGCATGCGTAAAAGTCAGTTCTACTAAATTCTTTACAATTTATTCATTTTACAACGCAACGACCACGGATGACGACGTACATTTTAATTTCGAAAAAGACCTTCAGAATCGGATGTTTTGACGATTCCATTTATCGATTACGCCAAGATGCCTCAGTTCAAGTTTTCTACTGCGAAATCAGGATATATATTCTTATGTTTCGGAATTTGCAAGAAACATTTCCCGTTAACAGGTAATTTTTGTAAAGCAATAGGATTTGAAGGATTTTACTCCAATAACTGTTTAAGCATTTTCTATGATATTGGAAGATTATTTCAGATGTATTTTTTAAAAATGCAACAGTTTCTCTTTTGTGTGCAGGTTTCGAACTCGGAAGGATTTTACTCCAGCCACTCCTTCAAACAACGACAGACACTCGCTCAAACGACGCCAGACTTTGTGGACAAATGGTCATAAATCACCGAACCAAATTACAGATTCCGTTGATATTACGTGAGCTAAATTTTGTGCTAAATGCGGAAAAATGGATAATTCAAGAAACAAAACGCCCAAGGTTGTGTGTAAGAAAACGCACGCTTCTTATTCATCTTTTGTGTCCATTGGATTCTATATATGTTCTGTGAATCAAACATTGTGAAATGAATCTATTATATAGCAATGAACGGTGAATTTAGGAAATTCATGATCGGAGCCACGGATGCGTCTACAATAATGAATCTGAGACATTCAATTCACTGGATTATTTGTGCCATTTTCAGTAGGATTTTTTGTGAAATATTAACATGTAACGCCACTAATTTCTTACATTGTTCATATTAAATTGTTTGATTTGTCATTGCCTTTTAAGTGCTGTTTACTTATTTGCCTCGCCCTTTGTTCTGATTTTAACGTTACCTGTACCTGTCCAATAAGTTGAATCTTATTGGACACCTACAGGTAACTTATTGGACGGGGAGCAGGCATCGTCTCAAGCCACGGTCCGGAGTCCGCATATAGCTCTCTCCTACCCGTGGCTGCTTGATCACAAAAAGTGTCGTAATCTTGAATATTCACGCCTCTCTATTGTGACGTCATATTCAGTCAATGACAAGTTTTGTTTCCATCGCAATTGAAATCAACAACTGATGTCAACAGTATACAAGAAATATTTCTTTACCATTGTTTACTGCGATTGGATATTGAAAGGTCGCGATCAAGTTCATCTTCCGACTATGCTTTACTCGCATTGGTCAATATTTTAATGAGCTACGAAGAATTCTCGCCTCGTTCAACCACGGCCAGAATGGGAGAGGATCGTACATTTTGGCCGTGGTTTGCGACGATGGGGAGCAGGACAATAATAAATTTATTGAACTAGGTTTAACAAAAGATGACGTCACAAAAATGTTTTAAATTGACATTATGCTATTTTTAAGTACTTTTCGGAGATGATAGTATATGGGTTATTTAGTTTATAACCAGGTAGCGCGTCTAGAGTATCGATCTCTCCAACCGTCAGGTTTGATGAAAAACGTCAGATGCCAACGGATGGTTTCGGCTTTTACTCATCACATGAGAAAAACCAGCCGTGAGTGTCCGAAGGAGACGCGTCTTTTACTCATGGGACGAGATCAAAAGTAAGTTTCTGAGAAGAAAAATTTTACTCATTAAGTTTGAAAATCTCTTGAAAGTACACTCTCACTAGTATTCTCACTGGGTTTTCGTCATTATTAATTATACATTTACATCTAATACATCCTCAAAAAAGTATATTTGATAAACAATTCTTGAACCTTTATTTTCTTCATCTTTGCATTATTAATGATATATAACTCCAAATAATCCTTAAAAAAGTATGACCGATAAACAATTCATGAACCTAAATTAATTATCTTCCGATTATCAAGGATTATTGCCCTGTACGTTTGTATGTCTGTTTGTTCGCAAAACTTTAACATTGTCAATAACTTTTGATTGACAGAAGTTATGGCTTTTATATTTCATACTTGTTTTCCTTGTGGCAAAACCTTTCTTTGGATACCAACATGTTTGTCCTCTTTATTATGAAAATCAGCTTTTGAATTTTTTTTTGTACCCACCGCTTGCTATATTAAGACAAGACCTTTCTATGGGTATAAATAATATTGACCTGCTTTTAAAAAATCTTACCTTGACCATAACTTATGAAAAGTTAGCAACAGGGATTTCATATTTAACAAGTTCAGAGTTAACTAAATCATCGTATTTTTGTTGAATATTTACAGCAATCATAACTTTATTTCATCCTTTTCATTCGCTCGTACTGCACTTTAAGAAAGACATTAAAGGTTAAAGGGAGGTAAGTGGTACTAAATCTATTGAACATAAATCTTTTTAAAGTTAAATGCTTAAGCTACATGAGTAAAACATTTTTAATTCACATCAACACCCATACGTCCTAATACATGTATCAGCATTTATGGGGAGTAGAGGTACTGTGAGCACTATGCTTACTAAATGATAACCCCGCCCCCAATGATTAATATGGCAAAGTCCATGTTTTGCTCTGGAAGACTTGAAATAAGTGACAGATCAAAAAGTAAAATAGAAGGTAACAATATGACATTATTATTTGTAATAAGTATCTGAGAAATTATCATAAACTTTTTTTTCTGAATGATCGACTAATTAAATTTCATTTCAGTGGTGTAGAGGAGTTGCAAATAAGAGATGGGTACCCCAAACCGTAACAGTCGGTAAATAGATATTATATCGTCAAAGTTATAATTTTTTTTTGAAGCTACATTGGCTTCAGCTTAAACTACCATTTATAATTATTGCACATTACGAGCTGTTTATATTTATTTTTGATAACAATTACTGTTATCATTCATGCTTCTAAGAAACCAAAAGAAACTGAGGTACTGTGAGCAATGAACTCACTAAATGATACCCCCGTCTACCATACGGTAATAATAGCAAAGTTCATGCTTTGCTCTGGGAGACCTGGAATAAGTATCAGGTCAGAAAGTAAAATAGAAGGTGCACAATGGCATTGCATAATGACGAATCCATGAGAATATCATTAAGTGGTATAGGAGGAGTTGAGGATAAGAGATGGATACCCTTCAATATTATAGATAGAATGACAGTGTCCATCTTTTGCTCTCGGAAACCAAAAATACTATCTGATCTTAAAGTAAAATAGGAGGTGCACAATGACACAATGTAACAAAGATTTTGCGAAAGTTACATTAAATTTCATTCAGTGGTAAAAGGGGTGTTGCGAATGAGAGATGGGTACCCCAAAGCGTAACAGACGGACCGACATCCCAATCACAATATACCCTTCCACTTTTCAAGCAGTGGGTATAAGATTGCATGGTACATGTAAGAAACATTATTTTTAAAGATTCCGATTTTATATATAATGGAAGTGTCAAACATAATCACATTTCCCCTCTAAACTTGGTAAGACATAATTTGAGGACTCTTGGATGACATGGATTACAATGTTAACGGATCTCAAAGTTTAAAACATACCAATTTGGACAATTTTGAAATTGATGCAAAAATGATCTACAATATTTCAGAGCTGAAATATGATTTAAACATTTCATACTAAACACATTAAAAATTGTCAGATTGTGTTGTTACCCCTGAAACAAAACATTGAATTTTTCTTTTTTCATAATGGATATTCATTAAATATTTCATATCATTTACAGAAGATAGTACATACAAATTATTGAAAATTAACATAAGATTAATGTTTAAGGTGAAACATTATCAGTTACATTACCGTTAGAGAAATGGAACCATTAAAGGTAAAACGTTTCGTAAATAAGTCAATAGTATTCATCAATTGTAAAGAAACGAGAGGTACTGTGAGCAATGAGCTCACTAAATGATACCCCCGCCTCCCATATGAATAAAATGGCAGTGTCTATTTTTGCCGTGGGAAACCCAAAATATGTGTCCGATCAAAAAGTAAAATAGGAGGTGCACAATGGCAATATGTCATAAAGATTCTGTAAAAGTTTCAGCAAATTTCATTCAGTGGTATGAGAGGAGATGCAGATAAGAGAGGGTACCCCAAAGGAGGGACAGACGGACGGACATCCCGATTACTATATACCCTCCCGCTTTTCAGACGAGGGTTATATATAAATCATTATATAACAAAGCCTTAATGATATGTCTAATTTAATGACATATAATCCATCTCCATTTAATGACTATTGAACAGTCTTCTTAGAGCCTTTTAACTTTATGCTACATAACTTAATAAAAATCAAGTAAATATATTTTTAATTTAATATAGCCAACGTATAAGCATTTTTTTAAGTTTGCCCTTTTCTGCACGAAGTTTCAAGAAAAATCATGATAATGCGTACCTCATAATTTCAGTTCTTACAGAGGTCTAAATGATGTTTTCTTTTATTTGAATGTACTGCAGTGGGGAAAAATGCTAAGGTAGTGGGTCTCGATTGAAGAAAAAAAATGTAAGTGCATTACCTGTACATAAATACAAGTAATAACAATGAACATAACAGAAAGACTGATGTCTGCTTCAAAAATTTAAATCTCTTAGACCGAGTTTAAAAAAAATAAAGAGCCAAATGCACTATTGATGGTATTTTTTTTCTTCTTCAAAAAAACAGCTTTGATGATTTTCCATCTGCTGTTGTTCGCCGTTTGAGCACATTTATCATTTTAGCTGCTTTTCATTTAGCCTATTGACCCAGAGTCAAGGCTCCCAGGATACACTTAAAAATTTTCGCATTGAAATCTTATCACATATGTTTAAGTCTTCTTTACTTTTTCGCATTGAAATCTTATCACATATGTTAAAGTCTTCTTTACTTTATTTAAAAACATGAGACAGGGAACACTTTGCAAAAATCGAGAAGATCATTTATTCTATCATGAAAATTTTTTTTTTATTGTGACTCAAGGTTTTGACATTTTTAAATAAACATTTCATCAGACCAGAAGTCTCGGTCGAGACTGAAGCTCTATTGGTTTGTACTTACGGCAAAGGAAGAGGTGAAGTACTTAAGCAGTTGGGAATTGAAACTTTATAACAGCAATAAATAGAATAATGATCCTTGATTAAGCCTCTTTATGTTCTTAGTGTAGTCTACTTGCATGCCACATTGTATTATAATCAGACTAAAACTGTATTTGGAGTAGCATTTTATCTATTTTAGTAACCAATGTAATTACATGTATATTCATCGTAGTCAAAAACCCATAAAAAGAATTTTGTATCTAAGTGTAGTCTACTTTTGTGCCAAGTTATATTAAAATCAGAAGTAGCATTTGAAAGAATTTTACAGAAATTTCTATTTTTAGTAACCACGGAACACCGTTCATCCAAATCAAAATTGATATATATAAAGAATTATGTTCCTAAGTGTAGTCTACTTGTATACCAAGTTATATTGAAATCAGACCAAAACTGAAGGAGGAGTAGCATTTGAAAGAATTTTACAGAAATGTCTTTTTTTAGTAACCACGGCAACACCTTATTCAAAATCAAAAACCAATAAATAGAATTATGTATTTCAGTGTAGTCTACTTGTGTGCCAAGTTATATTGAAATCAGACCAAAACTGTAGGAAGAGTAGCATTTTGAAAAAAAATGTTTACAGACAGACGCGGACAGCTAGACAGACAGACAGACGGACGGACGGACGCCGGATGCATTACTATCGCATAAGCTCTTCTAGTCTCTGACCAGTAGAACTAATAAAACTATATTTGGCCAAAAATAGAGAAGCCCAAAGCCTGGCTCCGGGGAAATTAATATTTAGAAGAGTCCCTTCTTGAAAGTCTCAGTCCCACTGTAATTCTAATCACCAAGCCATCATTGCTCGTTGCAAATGATTTTACAAGTGTTTTCCCTTTTTTGTTCTTTTCCAACAAAATAAAAATAGAAAAAAAATGTGAAAAGAATCAGCAATTTCAACTACTAGTACTTTCTGAATTTGAAGAGGTCGAATTTTGTTATATTTTTATTTCTTCATGGGGACTGTTTTGATGTGCAATCTTTTTGCTAACTTTTTTCTGATGATGATTCGATTGTTTTGTTTTACATGTACTTTTTTCTAGTCTTTTTGGGGGGACCAGGCATTATTATTATTACGTAACTGATAATCAGAGCTTGTGAATATGATCCTCTTCATTTTTCACGTTTATACCGCCATTTTAAAATAAATGACATTATTCATCTTTTTGAAAGTGTTTTATCTCATTTATAATAATTTATACAAAATACTAGTAAGCAAAAACAAGCTGCTGTGTGCTTGCCTACAAGCATTAGAAGACATAAAAAAAAAATATTCGTTCGTGGGGACGTAATTTTGTACACTGTATATATATATATATAGAATTCAATGCCATGATAGTTGCCAATGTGTGATTATTTGGGAGTCGGGGGAAGGGGCACATTCGTGGGTAATGGTAACCTACGAAAGTCATTAGTCCCCAACGAACAACGATAATTCAACAGTCAATGTTTTCTTCTGTGCTTGATTTCGACAAGCCTGGGTTCTTTTGTTAGAAGATATTTAAATATTTCTTTAAAACTTGATTGGTTTTTATAGAAATCTTGACCTTGTTTCAATTCATTACTAGAAAATGGCCATCGTTCCCCTCCTGCAGATTGTGTGAAATTCTTGCCCTTTAGAACAATCAGTCCGCATCAATTTATACCGTCAACATCTCAGTTTTCTAACTGAAGTCGTGTTATAATTGCGCAACATTGATAGTGTATATAAAAGACTTTAAATGTCTAAATAAATTAAAAATTTAAGAACAGATAAGTATTGTGAATTTTAAATTGTTTGGCCTTTATTGATATTCACGGACCATGCATAAGCAGTGATGAGTGAAGTTCCTTTCACTTAGACCATTTACATGTAGGTATCGACAACAAAAAGTTTACGGAAAACATACTGTATAGAATTCAAGGGAGTTTTTTTATGTACGGAACGCGGACATTCGTTCTTGTTTGTGTAGGATGGATGTAAAAACCCAGTTCTAAATGATCCATGGCACCCATAAAGTGATTGAAATCATCAGAATCTAGAGTTAACTTGAACGGTGAGGAAGAAAACACCAGGAGTGAGCACAGGAAAGTATTTGCCAGACATGTCTGATTTTAAGAAAAAACCCAGTCGAACGAAAATAGATCCTCCAACAAATAACAGAAATTCGTCGACTAATAGAAGAGATCCGCTGACAAATAGAAGAGATGCGCCAAAAAATAACAGAGATCCGCCAACAAATAAAAGAGATCCGCCAACAAATAACAGAGATCCGTCAACAAATAAAAGAGATCCACCAACTTATAGGAAAGATCCAATGAATAAGAGAGAAAAAACAGGAAGAGACGGTAATAGATCGGTGAGTCTACCGCCTCTGAAAACAGAGAGAAGTTCAAGGAAGGTAAACCGTGCTCCAGAGTGGCAAAAGCGGCCTTGGAGCTTAGAACCATCCAGAGACATCTATAAAACTGAACAGCCAAGAAGTACTCGAGACAAGATGTCATACTTTAAGCCTCACACCACTTCCCAAAGCGATTTGTGGTCTATTTACAATGCCAAACCAAGGTTTCCCACACCTTACCGCCCTGACAGCTCTTTTTCGATGAAGTCCAATTCCTCCCGCCCTGGTAGCAGAAGTTCGAGCATTCAGAAATGGCATAAAGATACCGAGGCTGCCTACGACACGGTAAGCCAGAGGAGTCTGCGCTTTGAGAAACATGTCAAAAAACTTGCTTCCGTCACAACCAAATTCGATAGAGATGCTGAGAGAGCTAGGAGAGAAAGGGAACGTAAGAATAAAGAAGATAAGGAAAAGCTTTTGAAAGATTTAAAGGAAAAGAGAAGGGACTTTGCAGTGAGAAATTATAAACGTGTTCACCAACAGTTTGTTTCGCCAAAAGTTTTAGAACATGAAAGGGATGAAAGAAACAGTTATGGCCTTCCAAAATATTTATTGTTTGATGTCAAGCATCCAAAAGCCAAACCAAAACCAGACAATTCAAAATCTCAAACTCCAAGAGTTCAAAAACATTCACAACTTCCTGCCAGTACAAAGATTGCCCTCAAAACGGACAAGAAAACTCAACAACAGAAAAACAGTTCAACAAACAGGTCGGGCGATTTTCGATCTGCAAGTCGACAAAAGGAGTACCAGGAACTGTACAAGATTTATTGTATCCCGGGCAACAGCAGACTCCGGGACTGGGCCAAAGAGGAGAATGCTGCTCTTGCAATAGGTAACGTATCTAAACATTTCTTGTTTACCGTTAAGTTATAAGCGTGTAGATGTAGATTTTTACGTAATTAATGTCAAATGGCTCTAAAATTGAGGTGAGGACCAGTTTACCACATCTATTCCCAAATATAGGCTAAAACTCGGCCCTATTTTCAAAATCCTTAAAATACAAACAGTAAATGTGTCAAAGTTAGAGTCCGTTTCTAATAAATCTAATTCAAAATAGAATATCATTCCGGTTTACTCATTATCAAGATACGTTGCTAACTGTAATAGAATTAAATCAAATTTGTGGCTTTATTCATTTTTTTATGTGAGAAATTTATGACGTTTATTTTTAAATGAACATACCTCTCAAAAAATTAAAATTAAACACTTAACGAGGCCGGGTCTAATTATTTCTGCCCTAGGGATTTTGATAAATTTTTGATAAATAATTTTTACTGGATATATTTATTGTTTTCAGATTAAAAAATAGAATGTTTACCATCCCGATCTCTTAGGGGGTCATCTCAAAAGTTAATTTTTACTATTGGACCCTATGGGAATTTGCTAGAAAAGCGCCAAATTATCACATTTTTTCGAGATTTTTTGTATTTCTGCCCTAGGGATTTCTTTTTCATACAAATCGTTGAAAGGTATTGTAAAAAGTCACCAAAATGTGAAATTTCAAATCTAGGTTGGTCTGGGCATTAATTACTAAATTATTTTTTTTCAAAGCCCAATACCGCTAAAATTGCCATATTACGGTATAAATAGATATCAGTGCAGATGTATTATTGGCGCATATCATTTTTTCGGTAAAAATAGCAATGTTTAGATTGTTAGTATGTTTCTTTAGATGTTCTGTCATCAGTTTTTAGTATAATATCCATGGACGTCTTGAACATACAAGCGAGTCATGCGTCTTTCTTCAGCGTTATGTATTGCTCACAAAATCCGAAAATGGTGACGTCGTTAGAGCCATTTCAGCGTTTTTTCCCCTAATTATTGTCGTGTAATCACATTCCCAGACCAGAAAGATTACAGATAATGTTAATTTTGTATCAAAATCAAAATATTTGGCAAATGTGTACTGTCGCACAAATGACTGCATGAAATTAAAAAGCTGCGCAAAGTCATGCGCACTCGAATTAGACGCGGCCTCGTTAAAATATTTTAAATTCCTGAATAAAACATGCCATTAATATTGTAGAAAATGGATAAAGACTAAAACACTGAAAACTGTAGGAAATGAATCTCTACATCCAGTTTTCTGTTCATATATATGGATTTTATGACTTTTTCCTTTTATTATATACATACCAGGTATATCAATTAGTTCACTTTTATTAATTTACTTCAATTTACTGTCGTCCCTTGCTGTCGACTTTTAAAAACTTGTCCGTAATATACCTTAGGATTAAGAACGTCATTCGAGGTCAAATGTTTATACGGCAAAATAAATACAGATAGATGAAATGTAAATAAGCTGAAATTAAATGTCGAGTAGCGAACTCAGGAACTATGTAAAATTTAGCGATAAATAATGTGTCGACTAATCTTGTTAGCTTAATAAAAAGTATTTAAATGAAAATATAAAATTCTGGCAGGTTCGCCAAATAAATGATAGATAAACAACCCAAAACAAAAAAACCCTTAATATGAACCGTTATTAATGTTTAGGCCATATTTTCTGCTTTGCACAAATAAAATCATGTATAAGGATTTAGAAGAAATCAGACGTATTCTAACGGCGCGATTAGGCCATCGTTGAAAAATCGCTTGCCCTCTCCCGACTGACCAAAGATAGTCCGACTCAACGTTTTAACCTCCAGGAAACAATCATTTATAAAAATTAAATTCTAGGTTCTCTTTCCATGTAATATAAAAGTAGTATCTATATTAACTTCATATTTACCAAATGTTTTTAGTGAACAAAAACTCTATTTACATACGTCACCATATACGGGTGTAGGGCTTCAAATTTAGACCCTTAATTGGCACTTTTGGCCATCGAACACTGTGGGACCTTTTCGTGCCGATGACTGCTGATGGACCTCGATTTTTAGGTCTTATTCTAAGGACTTGCAATTTTTAATTCAAACTGCCGAGCATTCTGTGAAGGAAAAGTTTTTTTGGGACTCCGCTGGTCAGTCGCAACCGGGATTTGAACCAACGACCTACCGATCACTGAGCGCTCTAGTAATTATACAATAAAAACAGTCTTCAGTATTAATATCAGCTTAAGAGTACAGTCATGTACTCTGTATTTATACAAATCGCCTTTCAGAAATCTTAGAGTTTTGCCTAATGTATATAGAATATAGAAAAAGTACTACTGTTTGCCAATCACAAAATTTGAAAATGTTCGAGTTCCTTTCTCGTGAAAAAGCGGTTGATTAAATAATTATGAAATTAAATGTTTCAAGTTCAATTTTCTACCAGTATTAAGAGGTAAAACTTTTCTATATAGAAATAGCAAAGTAAAAGAAATATTTCTTTTACTTTGCTATTTCTATTTAGAAAAGTTAATTCAAAGGGGCATCAATTACTTTTTTTACAGAACAGAAAGAAATATATTTAAGGTATGAAACATTTTTTTCTTTTCATTCTCAGCATTCAACAGACGATCACGACACATAGAAAAACCTAGACCAAGCACTCTACCATCACTGAGGACGAATATTTACAATTCCCCGTATGTAAACAACAACAAATCACAGAGACTCGTGCCAGTTCATTGAAGAAGAAAGCAATATAGTCTCTTGAAAACCAATGAAAACAGCAAAATACTCTTTTGAAAACCAATGAAAACTGCAAAATAGGCTCTTGAAAATCAATGAAGACAGCAAAATAGTCCTTTGAAAACCAATGAAGACAGCAAAATACTAGTAGTTTTTCGCAAACCAAAAGGTACAAAAGGAGGACTGATTTGTAGAACTGAAGCTTTTTTTTATTGCTATTTGTTACAGTTATCTAATCAAGAGCATTTTGATGCTGCCCATGTAAGCATGTCAGACAGAATGTTTTAATGTATTTTTTCTAAATTACTAACATGTAGAACAATAGGTAATTTAACTTAATTAATACAGAGTGTATTAGATAAGGAACACATTTTTTAGTTGATAAACTAAATAAATCATTCATTGTTAATGAAAAAAAAGCTTAAATTATTTTTTTTCGAAACTTCAGAAAACATCTTATTTGGTAACATTACTCATTTATTGACTGGTTTCGATGGCAACATGCATTTTGTCAGAGAATAACGCTTAAACCAGAAGCTGCAATAAATGTTTTTTCTTCAGCAAGAACCTAGCACAATATTTGCCTATGTGTGTAAGGACAACAGATCTGCCCCTGAATAGTCACAATTTCCTTACAAGATATAGTATTTTTTGTTCTGAAAACATAAGGCTTTTTATACATTTACATTGTTCATCTTTATTCAGGACTTAAACTTTATGAACTTTCTATCCAGTATAGTGAATTTTTCTAAACAAGAAGTAATGATTTAAATTTTTAACTGATAATATAAATCATACTGCGTACTAAAAAATGCTATAGTTAACTATAGTGATTATTTTGACACTATGAAAACTTTGATTTACTATTATAATAGTGATAACTTTGACACTTTGATTAACTATAGTAATGGCTTTGAAAACTTTGATTTACTATAGTGATCACTTTGACACTAAATTGATCACCAGGAAACATCATTAAAAAAAGATTGATATCTTTTCGAAACCCATGGTAATGCCTGCCTATTTTTGTTTGTAAACATAAAATGGTGCATGTACGAGGGGTGATCAAAAAGTTCGCGAACTAATTGAATAACTTCCATAAAAGAATCAATGTTTGGTTTCAGTGTTGATTATATTTTAAATTAGTCCTCTCCGATTTTAATGCACATCTGCCGTCGTTCTGCTCATGCGCGAAGCACATGCTATAGGAGGTCACGTGACCCCCTCCGTAGCGTTCTGTCACAAAAGCTGAAAGATTTTTTCAGAGTTTTATATTTTTTTCCATGTAAGTTAATTTTTTATAACAAAAATAATTCATTTGTCAGAAATGATCAAATCTCGGCAACAGAATGGGTGGATAAGAATATCATTTCCCAAAATAAGCATGACGACCATCAAAACCCAAATATTCTGTCTCGATAGAGACGTTTTTTCAAGGTGGATAGAGAATAAGTGCCTCCTTTTTATCATATCTAATATGTTTGAAATCTAAAGTAAACGATATCTTAGATTTTTGATAATTATATTATTAACATATTCAACTATTTTTCAAAGTGTAAATTGGAGGTCTTTGGTAGCAAATTGCTTATTATATAATTAAAAACACATCTCTTTTTAAATTTGCCTTCACTGGACAACATAACATAACAAATATCAGTTTAACCTTCTGTCTTCATTCACTAAAACGATCAATCCAATCATTGATTGAATTTATACATATATCTGTTTCTCATCTTCATCTGAGTTTACGGTAAAGAGTGAAATCTATATGAAGAAAAGATAAACTTCTAATGTAAATTGATACATAGTGTTGCAATGGATTCATCAATTCATGAATAAATCTCAAAAAGGGGACATACATGTACATGTATAAGAAACTCCTGAAACACGTATACAAATTTTCAAAATACCATATGCATATATTCAACTAAATAAATACTTTTAACATTTTTAGAATGATTAAAATAAATTTTATAGCAATTAATATATAAGTTTAAAAAAATCATTATTTTGATAAATCTCTAACACATGATCACTGCAGATTCAAGCATTAAACGGCGTGTTTAAATTCAATTTTTGCAAAACTTTCAAAATACATACAAGTAATTTGCTGATAAGCTTTATATAAATCAAACAAGTAAACAATAATTTATGCTGAACATATCAGATCAATATCCATATGCTGACGCTCCTTTTACTGAATATACTGTAATACATGTACATATAGTAATATTGTCCCTGGCCACGTAGATTTTTTTTTGTCAATTGTGCTGCCTTTACAATAAACATTATTGATCAAATCTTCATTTTAATTTTTTCTTCGATCCCATAGAAAAAATGACGTTCTTTGAAGCATGAGTCACATATATACGTATAATTGTTATCTGTAAGCTATTTGTGGGATATTTTATCAACCAGAAAGTAAATAACAGATCTCGTTTAAATCACGTGTAAAATATTGGGTGGATGTTCCAAAGTCTTCTGTACAACATTCATTTATTGGACAGTCGTCGTAGCATTGTAAGTCTGCTACCATTTTTCAAATAGTTAAGAATTTAAAATCATCTATCTTTTAATCTGTCAACATTATTTTTTCTCAATATCATTTCAGCCTGACAGTATCAAAGGCGATTTTTGAATCTGACATGCCTATACATTTTCATTTATACAACGTAGGTTTAAAGGGACATGGACACAGATTCAGCTAAAAAAATCAAATTTATTTTTCCATTTTTTATGTTACATATACTTAAGCAAGGTATTTTTTAATGGTTATCAAAAATTTGAATTTCAACTGTTAGGATTCAAGATATAATTAGAGCTCTAAACCTTTGTTATGTGAACAAGGCTCGTGCCATAAATTTGTTTGAATATAGCTTAAATATATAAATGTATGTTCGTTCAAAGCAGAATGTCTTAAATAAGGAAGTTAATTCTAAATACAATTAAACATTTTCTAGTAATTTGTTGAATCTTGTTTTGTTGTAAAGATATATTTTTATGTAAACAAAATAGAAGACACAAGCCGTGTTAACATTATGTAGAATTGTAAATTGTATCTCCGTTGTAAATCAACAAATGATTTCAAATATTTGCCGATCATCTGAATTCAATTGATTAGGAATTGTATACATAAATGTTGATTTTTAAAAATATCAGTTGAAACTGTGTCCATGTCCCTTAAATTGCTTTTTCTTAAGTCTGTTTGAATAACTTTAGATGGCACAGTCCAAACCCAGAGTACCTGGCACAGCTCAGCACTTTTTAGAGTGTGACATTAAAGACTGTGAGAGAAACTGTGAATTTTACTGCAATCCTTGCCACCAACAGATGTGTAAACAATGTAGAGATGAACATCTGAGAAATCCAGAAACCAAAACCCATGAAGTGGTCCTATACCAACTAAGGAAACGACAACTCCCTGTTAAGAAATGCAAGATCCACCCCACCAAGGATATAGATCTTCTCTGTGAGGGATGTAAAATTCCTTTATGTTCCAAGTGTGCTGCCACTTCAAAACATAGAGGCCATGCCTTTACAGATTTAGAGACTATCTATGCAGAAAACTTGACATTTTGCAAAGAAGAAAACTTCAAAATTCAAGAATATTTCCTTCCAACATCACAGGATTTACAGAAGGAAATTAAAGAAGATGCCACGGAAATCAAGAGGTTAATAAACGGCATAAGAAATTCCATGAACTCTGATGTAGAGTCAGGTAGATAAATTGCATTCAGAGAACATGAAGCAGCTAGACCAGATAGAGCACTCACTTCTTGAAGATTTAAAAACCCAGGATCAAATGTTCGATACTTATATAATGTATCTCAACAATCTCATAAAAAAGTTCCATGGATTTCTCTCCCCATCAGATCCAACAGAATTAATAGGTCTCTCTTTGTTGGATTTGAAAATCCAACCAATACCAGAAACGACTAAAGCGCTACAGCTAGTATTTACTAGTGGTAAATATGGAGAAGAAGATGTTGCTAAATTAATGGGTAAAATAAGTATTGCAGAGATGAAACCAGAAACAAGAGAAATAAAGCCTATGGAAATTCCAAGAAAAAATACAGATAAACAGTTTACCTCTGAAAAAGTGAAATTTCCAGTGGGTCAAGCACATCCTTTAACTTCCTCCCAAGTCAGAACATTCATTGTACCAGGTGTAAAAGAGGTCTTCCATATGTCACTGGATCAATCAGACAGACTTTGGGTCAGCGACCTGCGTGGTAATCTTGTTCAATTAGATTTACAGGGAAATCTGTTACAGAAGATACAGACTAGTAAAGGGCACGGTTACCACACAGTGACACAGACTGGGGATCTGATCTTTACAGACAAAGAAAAGAAAGTCATCAATAGGATAACACTGGATAAGAAAAGCAATAAATTCATTAAAACAGGAGCCTGGAGACCAATCAGCATACACTCCTCTAAAATCAACGGGGACTTGCTGGTGGGGTTGGTATTTAATGAAGAGGCAAAAGTGACCAGGTACAACAAGAAAGGAAAAGAATTACAGATCATACAGCGGAATAACGAAGGAGAAGAATTGTTTAGTTTTCCATACTACATTGCAGAAAATATCAATGGAGATATATGTACATCAGACTTAAATAAGAAGATGGTGGTTGGGATAAATAAATTAGGACAGCACAGATTCTCCTACAGAGGTGATAGGTTAATGTTCTGTCCTTTTGGGATCTGCACTGATGTCCTTGGTCACATATTTGTGTGTGATAAATTCCTAGTTCATGTACTTAATCAGGATGGTAAATTCTTATCTCTTCTACTCACAATACATTTAATGATTGATCCCAGCAGCGTGTGTTTGAATAAGAACAACCTTTACATTGGGGCAGATAGCGGTGCTTCATTTGTAATGTACAATTATCTAGATCGGTGATTTAACTTTCTTTCCTAAACTAGCAGATATGTGGATGTCTTTTTATACTTTTAACAATAAAAAGTTACCATAGTTTCATTTCCAAGAAGTGGAATGTCTTTCGACGGGAGAAAAAAATCTTTGTAAAAGATATTATGTACATATATACGGATTGTTTACATATTCAATGCTATCATTAAAAGTCACATGACATTGACATACTATAGTAAATCTGTATAAACTTTCTTTTCCACCATTTATCATTTCGCAACCTTTGCTTTCCT
Organism: Saccostrea glomerata; assembly: GCA_003671525.1. NCBI lineage: Eukaryota > Metazoa > Mollusca > Bivalvia > Ostreida > Ostreidae > Saccostrea > Saccostrea glomerata. The sequence goes on from PRKT01000238.1 coordinate 558,051, forward strand.
CTAAAGTTGTTTTTTTTTTATTGAAAACTTCATTGGATATCCTCAATTTTTAATAAAATGTATCACCAAAGCATGTGTTACACCCGAAATACGTATATTCTTTAATTATCATAAACAGATGAGTGTGGTTGATTGATTGATTGTATGTTGTTTAACGTCCCTTTTGAGAATTTTTCACTTATATGGAGACGCAACCACTTGCCGATGGAGAGCTACAAATTTTGTCCTCTACTCGGCACTCAGAGCTACCAAGCAATGAGGAACCTTTTTCGTGCCAGCACATATATGTTATTATGGTATATGGTACCTCGGTTTATACAGTCTGATGAGAAGTACCGGTCTTCACGTCCCTCAGTGGGATTCGAACCCGCGACGTAAGGATTGACTCCTTACTTCGCGACTCCAGAGCAGACATTCTAAAATCATGTCATTCTTAACACAATTACAAAGATTTTGATTATTTTTCTATTGCTGGGTGTTTTCTATTCAAGACATATGCTGTAGTTATTAATTAGAACAACTATTACATAATAATTTCCCCAAAATGTTGCATTGTTGTGTTCAATCTGTAACTTTGTTTATTGCATTTTTTAAAATTAATTAATAAAGGATGAATAATGCTACAGCCTTATATAGCATTTACTAGTAATAGCATTATATTTTCTTATCAGACTTAAACTTAGAAACAAAACTTATTTTAGTGAAACAGGACACTCGCTCTCCATTAAGTATGTAATATAAAATCAATTTTATAACATTACAACAGATTAATTTTGTTAATTAAAGAATAGTAATCAAGAGTATTTTTGTTTGACATATATTATCAGTTGTCTGAGATTAAGATAACGTGTTTCTTTAAAGATTATTTAAAGATGCTATAACAGGGCTTTTACAACTTAGCCACAACAGCTTTCAGATTCATATGGTCGTCAAAATGTGATTGCTATACAACAGCAAACTCAAAATCTGTGGGCTCTCTATGTCAAATTTTCAAAATACGTTGCTACTACAATCCTTGTCACCAACCAATGGTTAAAATGGTCATAAAGGCCGGGTTTTTATTTTACAAAGTACATGTATATTTGAAAAACAATCTGTGTTGAAACTTGTGAAACATGTATTGATTAAAAATAAATTCAGGAAGAAATCTTATAGCCTTGGTTGTTTGCAATCACTCAATGTTTTGGAAAAGTCTGAATTTACACATTCTTTATAATCATCTGGACCATGTGATGTGCGACATCTTTTTTTTACAGTAAATATAAACCTAGGATGTTTTATTACTAAACATGCAGCTTTTTGTTCGTTTTGATCATATTTTATATTATCAAACAATTCTAAAAATCTTTCAAATACCCTTAGTATAAAAAAAAATTGATACAAGTTTTTGCAACGGAGATAAACCTTCCCTCTAAAATGCAGAGAATAATAAAATATGAAAATAATGATTAGCTTTCATGCTAAAAATTCAACCGAATAATACAAATAAATTATAAAAACTTTATTTCCGTATCAAAATGACTTATTCTGATTCTTTCTGGCTGATTCAGAAAAAAACCTTTTATCAGTCGGAGGATACTAGTAAAAGGCCCGTGGTTATATTGGTATTGTCCTTTCTGACATATTTTATTGTATCAAATACTCTGCATTTTGCAGAGTTTTTTAATAAAATAAAATGACAAAAAGGACAGAATTTTGGGATGATACAGGATGTCATATGGAAAATGGTATGCTTTTGTCCTGTTTATAATATAAATACACGTAGTAGTAAAATATACTTAAACACATACAAATGAAAAGCACTGACTGTCTTATAATATCAAATTTAAAATTAAGAAAAACGGGTACAAAAATGTGTAATTCATAAGTACATGCATATCGTTTTTTTTAAGATTTAATCTACAAGGGTATGGAATAAAAACTATAAATTCGTATCAGCCATGGAAGCTAATACACCATCTCGGACATATCGCATAAAAAACAATATTAATGTACTCTATAGGTATGCCTATATTTCAAAATGTTAGAAATAGTATACGATTTACAATTTTTTAGTGGGTAATTTTACAAAATTACAAGGTCTTTTTCACACTTTATATGAAATTTTTTTATTAAAGATAATTGTTCAAACCTTATCATTATTAAGATCAACGTACTAAGAATGTGAAGATAGGCAGACTGGAATTCAGAAATTCTTATGATAGGGTTTTCAGAAATGAAGTTATAGATGTTTTCAAAGTGTTTTGTTTGATTTATTTGTTTAACGTCCTTCTCGAGAATTTTCACCCATATGGAGAGGTCACCACTTGCTGATGGAAGGCTCCAGCTTTAAACTTATAAATACTCAACAGTCAGGGCCATTGGGGTTTTCTTGCCAGCACCTACTGCGGCCTTATTTCAAACGGTCTCATCAGAAGGAGTGCCTTCGCAGTAGGATCCTGGCCTTCGATGTAGGAAACAACCCCTTACTTCTCGAATCTAAAGCAAATGCTCTAACCACTGCCGAGGCTGAAAAGTCCATTGAAACAATACAAATTGAGAGCAGAGCATGCACAGACACGGACCTCAAAATACTATCTGAGGTGGGATAAGGTGTCATGGAGGAGTAAGCATCTTTTGTCGATGGTTACTCCCGCCGTATGCTTTTTGTCATGATCGGTAAACGAAAAAATCCATAGACAATTCTGACTGTAAATAATGGTCTAATAACTGGTATGAAAACTTTAGTCAGCATTCGTCTTAAGGATAGATTTTTCTAACTATCAAGGTAATTATATCAACCTTGCAAAATTATTATGTAGAGCATGCTTTTGTGTATTGAATCAACTGGGAAATAAAAACCGCATCCGCCGGTGATAAAGGCATATTGTTACACATGTAAGTACAGTTGACGATAGGAATTTTGAAGGCAACTTTAACTTTTTTCCTACTAAAATATCCAAATATAAAACAAATGTAAAAGTCTATTTCAAAATAAAATAAAGTGTAACGAGTAAGATAAAACATCTGTTCGGTACAAATACTTTATCTAAACTAAACACAGTTATTTACATGGTAACAATATACAATACAAAGCAGTCAATGATGTCATTACTGTTATGACGTCATCACGATTGTGACGTCATAATCCAGGAATGTACACTGTACATTATATGATATAAGTTTTTTTGTTATAGAATTTATAACATAAGGAAAACATCCTTTTGTTTAGAAACTACCCGTTTTAATTTGAATTGAGAAACTATTCATAAGCCATCTCCATCTGAGTGTTTTACCTCGGCCATCTTGGCTAGCTCAGCCCAGTCCTCGAGCTCTTTAATATAGCTACACATGATACTGTCAATCTCAATCTGTAACAGAAATGTTTATCAATCTATCAAATGATAATAAAAAAAAATGCTTGCTATGATTAAGTACTCTGAATGAATAGACCTTAATTAAAACTGCATGCGATAATAAATTGAAATATTTGTATTCATGGCTTTTAAAAACAAGTGGGCAATCACAGAATGTTTGCCTGTGAAGTAAAATCTAATTTCTACAAGGCACATGATGAAACTTCCAAATACAGGGTGTCCCATAATATATGATACCATTTAAAATCATTGTCAGAAACGCATGTCTTGACCAATTTCTTTCATTTGTCTCATGAAATATTTTAGAACATACAGTTTTTGCCAACAAATAATTTCAGTTAAAAATTTTCACATAGTTGGAATAATGAAGCTACATAATTATGTCAAAAAATTGCTAAAAATTGTATTTCTATCAGAATGGATTTATCAAACAAGCTGGGTACCCTCAATTCAAAACTGTATCAATTCCAGTATCAAGATATTGTTATTGACCATAAATCTAAATCTTTCATCTTCCTTTTCATGTCCCTCAAATTGTGTGAATAAAAATTGGAAAGTACGAGCTAATATAGACAGTGTTTATAGTGCATTTGTTGTAATTCAATATTCATTACATTATATTTTATATATATACATGTATGGTGATATGGTTTGGATCATTAAATTGATTTTATTTGTGTACCTAATAAAAAATGCGAAGGAAAAATAATAATTCATTTCTAATTGTATTCATTTTATATATTTCAATGAATCGTTATCAAAATCTGATATTTCTGCAACAGGAGCAGATTGCTTGATTAAAAAGTCTTATCAAACCAAATGCTCAAATCTTTTACAGCTATAACAATATAAGATGATATAAAACATGATTTTTACCTTGTCCATGGAAAATGACTTGGTCAGTGCGAATCCCCATCCAGCCTCGAATGCCCGCATGATCATGGTACTACTGGTGGTGGGCGTGGCACTGGCCAGACCAAAGGGATTGGGGAACTTCAACCCACACATTTCTACGCTCATGTCCACCTTATCAATGGGGGTGAAGAACTTGGGCAGAGATGAAGTGGTCGGTATTGGAATTCCATGAAAAGCCTGTAAAAAGTTAGTGTCTTGTAGAATATTTTTCATCTGTGCGATACTTTTTTAAAGATAGGGTAGACACAATTGTAATCTTTTAAGGTACCTGTGGGATATTTAAATATGTTTTTACAATCCAGGAAGTAAATTAACAGATCTCGTTTAAGTTCTCGTGTAAAATCTTGGGAGGACATTCCAAAGTCATAGATACAACAACATTCATTTCTTGGACATTCTCAGCATCGTAAGTCAATAAACAGTCATTTTTGAAATGATCAGAAATTTCTCCAATTTTCTGACAAGATTATTTTTCTGAACATCATGCGTTTAGGGGTGGCAGGTATCGAAAAAGGTTTTTTAAATTAACATGTTCTTCGGTTGAACAGCTTTATTTTATTTCATTAGAATTAATTGCTCTTTCAAATTCTGCTTGAATAATTTCAGATGGCAGAGTCCAAACCTAGAATACCTGGCACGGCCCAGCATTTTTTAGAGTGTGGCATTAAAGACTGTGAGAGAAACTGTGAATTTTACTGCAATCCTTGCCACCAACAGATGTGTAAACAATGTAGAGATAAACATCTGAGAAATCCAGAAATGAAAAACCATGAAGTGGTCCTATACCAACTACGGAAACGTCAACTTCCTGTTAAGAAATGCAAGATCCACCCCACCAAGGATATAGATCTTCTCTGTGAAGAATGTAAAATTCCTTTATGTTCTAAGTGTGCTGCCACTCCAGAACACAGAGGCCATGCCTTCACTGATTTAGAGACCATCTATGCTGAAAAGTTTTCATTGTGTCTGGAAGAAGTTACCAAAGTGCAGGAGTACTTTCTGCCAACATCACAAGACATACAAAAAGAAATTAAAGGAGATTCCACAGAAATCAAGAAGATCGTGGACACCATAAGAACCTCCATGAAGGCTGAAGCTGAGTCCCTTAAAAGTCTGGTGGACAAAGTGCAATCCGAGAACGTGAAACAACTTGACCAGATAGAGCACTCACTGCTTGAAGATTTAAAAACCCAGGAAAAAACATTTGATGAATACATCAAACACCTCAACAACCTCTTAAAGGAGTTCCAGGATTTCCTCTCCTCGACAGATCCCACAAAATTAACTTTGTCACTCTCTTTAGTGGATATGAAAATCCAACCAATACCAGATACAACTAAACCAGTAACACCAGAATTTACATTTGCTAAATACAACAAAGAGGATATTACCAAAGTACTGGGTAAAATAAGTTTTCCAGAGATAAAAGCAGAAACAAGGAAAATAAAGCCAATGGAAATGCCATCTCTCTCAACACCAAAGAAACCTACAAGTAAACAGTTAAAATCGGACAAAGAGAAACATAAACAAACACTGTCTCTATCTTCCTCTGTCACTGAGGTCAGAAAATTCACTGTACCAGGTGTTGACAGAGTGTTTCATATGTCACTAGATCAGTCAGGCAGACTCTGGATTAGTGATGGTAAAGATAACCTTGTCCAAACAGATCTACAGGGGAATCAGCTACAGAAGATACAAACCAGTGGTGTGAATGGTTACCACACAGTGACACAGGATGGGGATCTGATATTTACAGACATGTACAAGAAAGTCATCAATAGGATAACACTGGATAACAATATCACCGAATTCATTAAAACAAGATACTGGATACCATTCAGCATACACGCCTCCCACATCAATGGGGACTTACTGGTGGGTATGAGGAATATTGGAGAGGCTAAAATCACCAGGTACAACAAGACAGGGATAGAACTACGGAACATACAGTGGGATAACAAAGGACAGAAACTGTACAGTCGTCCACTCTACATAACAGAAAACATCAATGGAGATATCTGTGCATCAGACCAGAATAAAAAGGCAGTAGTGGTGGTGAATAATTCAGGACATTACAAGTTCTCCTACACAGGTCAGCAGTCAGAGTTCTATCCCTTTGGAATCTGTACTGATGTCCTCGGTCACATACTGGTGTGTGATGATCACAGAGTTCACCTCCTTGATCAGGACGGTCAGTTTTTATCTCTGCTAATCACACCAGGATCAGGGATTGATCCAACCTCTGTGTGTGTTGATGATGAAAATAATCTTTATGTTGGAGCTGGCTTTTCCACAGTTCAAATGTACAAATATCTTCAGTGATTCTTATTCTTAAATCTATTAAATTTGTATGTCATTGTTTTTACTTACAAGAAACAGAATTAAGTGTATTGCACATTTGATTTTGCACTTCTTCTGATGCATCAGAATTATCAAATGTAAGTTTAAGATTAAAAGATAACTAAATATACCATGAGATTGTACATGTCAAAAATTCCTGTTACTTCTTTTTTCTAGAAAAAATCTTTGTTTCATAGAGTGATTGTTTATTTGAAGTATACATAAATGTAATATATTTCTTGCAATTTTGTTTGGGCCATAAAAAATATATCATTTCAATGAATATGACTTTTCTTAAACCACCAACCTTTGAGTGACTTTTGAAGGATAAATAATATTTTAAGATTGGAAATCTACGGTATTCTCTAAACCAAAGCCATCATAAAATGATTGATTGATTTTATATTGTTTAACATCCCTCTTGAGAATTTTTCACTCATATGGAGATGACACCACTTGCCGGTGGACAGCTGCAAATTTTGTCCTTTACTCGGCACTCAGGGCCATTGAGCAGGGAGGGATCTTTTTCGTGCCAGCACCAACTGCGACCATCACAAAATGATTCAACTTGAGAATTTTCATGATAATAGAGTTCAGGGATATTTTAGTGTCTTTCTGGGCCAAAATTCGGCCAATTCAGAATGCTGAAAAGTGCATGTTTTTCCTAAATTTGTACCTAAAAATTCCTAAAATGAAAAAAAATTTAGTTGTTAATTATCAAAATACTAGAAATATGTCCATAAGACATGAATGCCCCGCCGAGGGTATATTAGTAATGCAACATGAAAATTTGTATTAGTGTATGAAATTTGATCAGAATATCTTAAATAGTGATGCAGTTGAATTGCATTCATCAGAATGTAGTAGCGTATGAAGTTTGACACTAATTCCATTCAGGTAAGGTCAAGGTCAACGGAAATGCAAAGATCAAAACTGTAGATGCAGCTGAAAAGCTCTCATCAGTATGTATCAGCATATGAAGTTGAAGAATATTATAAATGGTTTCCTAACCACATGAAAGGTCAAGGACAAAAATGTTAATACAGTTGAATTGCTTACATCAATATGTATCAGCATATAAAGTTTGACACTACCAGGGTAATTTAGGAAAAGTGAGGTCAATTTCAAAGCAAAGGTCAAGGTAAAAAAATGTTGATGTAGTTGCATATCTCTCATCAATATATACCAACATAGGAAGTTTGACAAAAATATCTAGAATGATTTCTTTATTTAAAACCGACTTCAACAAAATATGATAAAGGTGTGGTCAAGGTCAAATAAAAGGTCAATGTAAAAATGTTGATGCGGTTGAATAGCTTACATCAGTATGTATAAGCATATGAAGTTTGACACTGATTTAGGAAAAGTGAGGTCAAGGTTAAAGAAAAGGTCAAGGTCAAAAATGGTGATGCAGTTGAATAGCTCTCATCAGTATGCACCAGCAAATGACGTTTGATAAAAATATCTTGAATGGTATCTTTAGAACTGAGTTAAACACTAATTAAAGAAAAATTGAGGTCAAGGTCAATTGAAAGGTCAAGGTATGTTATAAAAAAGTGACTCCCATCAAGCCACGAACCCCGTTTTCACTTAGATCCGACACTAATTTAGTGTTTCGGCGGTGTGATAACAGACCAAATAATGAATAAATATTCTAAATAACTAATTATAATTAGTTACATAAGTCCGCCATCATCAGGAATCCACTTATATATGTAAATCAAATATTGTTTATTTATTCTATTTGATTTATTGTATACCGGCAAGTTTTTTCAATCGTAGAACCGGTCAGGGAATTTCCCAAGGTCATGCTATGTTTATTTATATTATAAACGCCGAAACACTAAATTAGTGTCGGATCTAAGTGAAAACGGGGTTCGTGGCTTGATGGGAGTCACTTTTTTATAACATTTCAAAATTTCTTCACCACCTACAGAAGATCTTCTGTGGTTGTTACAAACAATATTAGAGAATAATGTCTTTGAATTTAATTCTAAGAAATATAAACAAATTATAGGCTGCGCAATGGGTTCAAAATGCAGTCCTGAAGTGTGCGACATCAGAATGTATGAAGTCACTTCAGAAATTCTACACAAATTTCCATTTGAACAAAATATTGTTTATCACGGTCGATATCGAGATGATGGATTTATAATCTATCAAGGGAAAATGGATGAAATTCATCAATTTTTCCAAATAGCAAATTCGCATCATCCTCTGTTAAAATTCACATACGAAATTTCTGACAAAGAAATGAACTTCCTTGACATCTCCCTATTCATGGGAGAAGGTTTGATTTAGAAGGGATTCTAGATGTTAAAACTTTCATCAAACCTACTAATACGTTCCAGTATCTGGAACGCAATAGTGCACACAGCACTTCAGTTTTCAAGGACATTATAAAAGGCGAAATCATTCGTCATTTACGCAATACAAGCGATTCTAAAATATTTTACAATGCTGTCGAGAAGTTCAAAGTTTCTCTGTTGAAAAGAGGATACAATGAAAATGAGATAAAAACTCAATGAACAATGTTCTGGAAAATTACAAACCAGACCATTTAAATTAGAAAAAGAAAGTTAACAGTAACTCTGATATACCATTGGTCATGGTTACAAAATATAACCCAGCCATTTGTAATATCCAAAAGAAATTACTGAAATACTGGCACACTCCATCAAGAGATCCCGATCTCAAAGAAATATTCAAAGACAAACCAATTATAGCTTATAAAAAACATAAAAATTTAGGAGATCTCCTAACTAGTTCCAAACTAAAATGAATGTTTTAAAAAAAAAAAAAAAACATCACTACTGGTCAATTACAATGTAATAAACCAGATCATTCACTGATATATCACTTATTGCAACATTCCTGCATATTTCTGCAAACAACTTTCATCTCTGTTTATAATATAAATAAACATAGCATGACCTTGGGAAATTCCCTAACCGGTTCTACGATTGAAAAAAACTTACCGGTATACAATAAATCAAATAGAACAAATAAACAATATTTGCTTTACATATATAAGTGGATTCCTGATGATGGCGGACTTATATAACTAATTGTAATTAGTTATTTAGAATATTTATTTATTATTTGGCCTGTTATCACACCGCCGAAACACTAAATTAGTGTCGGATCTAAGTGAAAACGGGGTTCGTGGCTTGATGGGAGTCACTTTTTTATAACAAAAGGTCAAGGTAAAAAATTTTGATGCAGTTGCATACAATGTATCTCTCATCAATATGTATCAACATATGAAGTTTGATAAAAATATCTTGAATGGTATCTTTGAAACTAGGTGAAACACTAATTTAAAAAAAAGTGAGGTCAAGGTCAAAGGAAAGGTCAAGGTAAAAAATGTTGACGCAGTTGAATAGCTCTCATCAGTACGTATCAACATGTGAAGTTTGATAAAAATATCTTGAATGGTACGTATGTTTAAAAGTGAGCTAAACACTAATTTAAAAACAAAGTGATGTCAAGGTCAAATGAAAGGTCGAAAAATGTTGATGCAGTTGCATAGCTCTCATCAATATCTATCAGCATATGAAGTTTGATGAAAATATCTTGGATAGTTTCTTTGAAACTTAGCTTTGAACAGAGCTAAACGCAAAATGTGACGGAAGGACGAAAGACGGACATGACAAACACTATATGGTACGGCCATGTTCATGGCGGGGCATAAAAAGTTTACGATGACAACAAAGACAACAACAACGACAAAAACGGACAAATATTGATCAGAAAAGCTCACTTGAGCCTTCGGCTCAGGTGAGCTAAAAAGGAATAACTTTAAATTTAGAAATTCTGTAATTATAAACCTGTAGATATTTGTGGATGTGCCAGGATGCTTGTTTTCCATCATTGACAGACTCCACTGTTGTCTGGGCCACCCCTGCTAGATCCCCTCCACAGAATACCCAGGGTTCACTGGTCTGCATTGTCTTGGAATCCACCTCAGGTAATCCCCATCTGTTCATCTTGACAGTGGATTCATGGCCTCAATAACAGAAATCATTATTGGTCAATTTTAACTTTAGAATGAATCACTTGAACTTAAGAAAGAAATCATTATTCGTCAATTTCAACTAGGAATTGAGCATGACTGACACGTTGTAAGAATGTGTAAAATCCATACAAGCAAACAAGGGAATTACAAAGTGAAGCTTTCTCTAAAAAATATAGCTCATCAATTCCGATACAAATTATCATTCTGTAAACCTTCTATTGTGTGTGTCATCTTTTATTCGCAGTCTGTCATTTCTTTACAAATACTGAGCATTGCCAAAATGATAAATATTGTCAAGTGAAAGTATGTCGCAGAACTCCCATATATTTCTCCCATATGTGTATAATTGTTGATGTACAGCAAATTACACAAACTCACAAGTAAATAACTAAATCCCCTTCAATGTAGCAGAGAGGATAGATAAATCTAGTGACTTTTCGTTCTGATATGGTAAAACTTAAATTATAGTCATTCCATGTGGCTTACCCAGAATATGTCTCATTAATTATTTAATTTAGAAATAAAAATTTTTAAAAATCCCTGACTGAAGTTTTACAATGGAAATTTACGTAAGCTTTTGTAAATTAAATCTATCAGCATTTTTAACTATATTTAAATCTTTATTTCACATATAAAATTAATGTAAATCACTTGTCTAGTTTGTTGGGTATGCAGCTTGGAAATGCATAAAAAATAACTTCGCCATTGTGCAAAATATCTCACATTTCCATCTGTCATTGATGCCGTGGCATACTGAGTATTTGACAACTAGAGTGATTCCTTAAATAAATACCATCTGGTTCCGTCAATCCTGAGTCGAATGCTGAGATGATGTAATTTGCCTTGATGCGGATGATTTCTTCCTCATCTTCCACCCAGTTCCCTCCATCATCCATCTCTGTTCTGACAAACTCCATCCCCGTAATCACTCCATTCTTTGTCATCACTTTTCTGGGGGCCAGGAAGGGCAAGAACTCACATTTCTCCTCTTTTGCTAGCTCCAGCTAGGTGGAAATTCGTAACACTGAGCTAATAAAGATAATCAAAACTATTAAATATAAGAACAATTTCTCACAAAAAATCTAATTGAAGCAGGCACTTTTTCGCATCCAAATCTTTAGATTTTAAGAAACCTATTGATTCCATTATGTCAGCAAATATCGGAATTTTCTTCAGGTAAGGCATTTCTGTAGAAATAGTGAAAAGAAAATCATCACAAAAAGATGTGTTTGTGAAACAAACGGCCCGGCGGCAACAAATTTAAAAAAACATATTTTTAGCATAAAGGTCACAGTGAAGGTCACAAGGTCATTGATCTTGATGTCATTTGAAAGATCTTAATTAGTGAAGTATGAATACCAAATATGAAGTCTCTATCTTTCATGATTCAAAAGTTATGGTGGAGGTTCAAAAAAGCTATTTTTAGCATTCAAGACAAAGTCAAGGTCACAAGGTCATTGCTCTTGGTGTCATTTGAAAGATCTTGATTAGTGAAGTATGCATACCAAATTTGAAGTCTCTATCTTCCATGGTTAAAAAATTATGGTAAAGGTTCAAAAAAGCTTTTTTTATTAGCATATAAGACACAGTCAAAGTCAAAAGGTCATTGACCTTGGTGTCATGTGAAAGGGCTTCATTAGTGGAGTATGCATGCTGAATATTAAGTCTCTATCTTTTATGGTTCAATAGTTATGGCAAAGGTTAAAGTTTGCAATAAAACCTCTATTTTTAGCATATAGGTCACAGTCAGGTCACAAGGTCATTGACCTTGGTGTCATTTGAAAGAGCTTCATTAGTGGAGTAGGCATACCAAATATGAAGTCTCTATCATTCATGGTTCAAAAGTTATGGCGAAGGTTAAAGTTTGCAAACAAACAGACAGACAGGACAAAAACAATATACGCCTCGGATCTTTCGATTCGGGCGCATAATTAGAAAAAAATTAAATTGTTAAATTGAGGATATAAATCAATCATTTTCACAGAGTTAGACTAAGTATACGCAGCATAAAGATTTTAAATGATAATACACTATATGAAGGATAAACACATTTGAAGAAGATATCATTTAATACCTCCCAAGTGAAAAAAAAATCCTCAAACAAATCACTTTAAGAAATCACTAATGAATCAGTGATTTGAAGATGATTTCTTAGTGATGCAAATTCCCATGCAAATGAACTAACAAATCACTCTTAATACATTGTAAGCAAATCACCCTGAAATCAAAACGAAATCACTTTGAATAAATTGTGTAGAAATCACTTCTGTTGAACAAATCTCAAACAAATCACTTTAGTTTAACAAAACACTTTCAAATCACTCCAGGTGGATACACACTTGTATGCATGATGCTCATGTGTAACCATCTCTCAAATATTTGAAACACATGCATATTTGTTGTATATTAACAAAAAACTTTTGGCAAGAGTATTTTAAGATATAAACTTTTACTAGGATGTGTCCTCATTAAGATGGTATCATGTATTTCAGATATACAATGTACACACATGTACTTGACTCCAAATTCAAAATATAAGCATTAATTGTTGACTTTTAGAAGTTGGTTAATGTTTTCTTATCTGAAATACATGTAAATATTTGTCTAGACACTTTGAAAAAGTCAGTACTTTGCTGAAGCTTATAGCTTTACATAGATTTTGTTTTAAAACATTAATTGCCACCGACTTTGTTGTTGGTAGAAGAACAATAAATTGCATGTATACATATGGAATAGAAAATGAATCTAAGGAGGAAATGATAGCATAATAGTTATACATACCTTAAAACTGTATTCTGCACGGTTATGGAAAAAACATCAGTTTAAATAAAAGAAGAGAGGTATGAATCTAGAACAGCACAATCTAGCTCCTTTCATTTCAATTCAAATCTGATTAATGAAAATTAGCGGTAGAGTTTCTAATACTGACCAATCAGCAAGCCAGGCGGAAGTAAAGAAGTAAATCATTTTCAAATCACTCTGAAGAAGGACCATGATTTCAACAACTCATTTTCAAATTATCCAGAAGAAGGACTAAGTTAACAAATCATCTTCAAATCACTTCAAAGAAAGATTAAGTTCAAGAAATCATTTTCAAATCACCTTGAAGAATGGCTAAGTTCAACAAATCATGAAGAAATCGCTGTAGCAATTTCCTAAGTTTAACAAATCACACATAAATTGTCTGAAATGGGAAAGAAATCACGAACAAATCACCCTTTCATAACAAATTGTAAGCAAATCATAGTCATCATTTTGGTAGAAATTGATTTGTGCATGATTTGTTAAATGAATTGCTTACAAATCACTGAAACAAATCACTTTTAAGTGAGCAATTTGTAAGCAATTTGTAAGTGATTTGTTTAAAAAAATGTCACTTCGGTTATTCCTAGTAACTCAGCCTCATGTGTATCCTAGGTCACATAAGTTGTTTGACACACATTCACTTGGTTTGAGACTAGAGATGCAGTAAACATGTAAATGACCTAGAAGGGCCTATAACTAGGTCACTATACATCCATCATCCAAGGCTCAATATAACTTGTCAACAAAAAACATCAGCCAGGTCTGATCAAAGGGGGAGAAAATACATTTAGGACAAAGAATTACTACAAGACTTGTTTTGACCATGACCTTTAGCATAAAACTTGAATGGAGGCCCAATCTTTTCATTAATTACTTTTTGTTAAGAACCAAATACTTTGACTTAAACTGCAGAAAAAATGTTACATATTAAACATTTAAGTTTATCAGAGGGTAAATTAAAATGCATATTATAGTGGTCTCCACTCCAATGTCAAGCAAATTCCACATATTGAATTCAATTAAAATGGAATATGATTTTTAAAGGACACCTAAGTACGAGGGTTGTTCGAAAAGTTCGCGGACGATGTCAATCTTCGTTATATTACTCACTAGAAAATGAAAATAAGCACATTATAATATGCAAATATATTTAGTTTGTTTATGTGTGAAGATTCATTCCATTTGATTTATCACAAATTAATTAACTTCATTTTAAAATCAACATGTCTAGTACCCATGGAGCACACTTAACGGCAATGTAACGTCAAAACATAGCGTCGAGAATTTCTAAAAAATACAATCCTTATACATTTCACACAGCGTAATCAAATATCTTTTCATTAAATCCTTTTTCTAATACTTGACAATTATTTTTTAAGAATATCTCTCGTTGAATAATTTCCTTTGTTAAGGTTTTAATTTCTATAATGACTTAACTGTGCTTTCACAGGATAAGCAACTCCGAGACTCATATGTATGGCACGCCAAATTCACAAAAATGAGATAAACCTAGTTTCACAATTGATAAACTAGGTTTATCGACTGTAAACTATAGTTCACAAACCGTAAACTATAGTTAACGATTCGTTAAGTATAGTTAACGATTCGTGAAGTATAGTTTTCATCTGTAAAACTATATTTAACGGTTGTTAACTATAGTTTACGAATGATAATCTAAGTTTATCTGTCTGTAATAAGCGTTAACAATAGATTTTGTTGATAAACATAGATTCACGTTTGTAAACTATAGTTTACAATCGTAAACTATAGTTAAGAGTTGTTAATCATAGTTTCACAAATCGTGAAACTATATTTATCAGATCGTTAACTATAGTTAACGGTTTGTAAACTATAGTTTACAAATCGTGAAACTGTATTTATCAGATAATCTATGTTTTGCAATCGCAAATGATTGTTTTCGGTGTTAAGTATAGTTTACGGTTGTGAAACATAGATTATCGCGTTAACTATGGTTTACAGATGTAAAATATAGATTAACGTTGTTAACTATAGTTTACAGTCCGTAAACTATAGTTTACAACCGATAAACCTAGTTTATCGACCGTGAAACTATGTTTATCTCATTTTTGTGAATTTGGCGTGCCATATTTATCTGTCTGTAATAAAACGTTAACAATATATTTTGTTGATAAACATAGATTCACGTCTGTAAACTATAATTTACGATCGTTAACTATAGTTAAGAGTTGTTAATCATAGTTTCACAAATCGTGAAACTATATTTATCAGATAATCTATGTTTTGCAATCGAAAATGATTGTTTTCGGTGTTAAGTAAAGTTTACGGTTGTGAAACATAGATTATCGGGTTAACTATACATGTAGTTTACAGATGTAAAATATAGATTAACGTTGTTAACTATAGTTTACAGTCCGTAAACTATAGTTTACAACCGATAAACCTAGTTTATCGATTGTGAAACTATGATTATCTCATTTTTGTGAATTTGGCGTGCCATACATATGTCTTTCCTTGACGTTCCCACTTTTTAAACTTTTGTTCAGATTTTTACAATTTAACAGTTTCTTCACAGATTGTCCTCATCCGATACAGAGTCTCTGTCACTCAAATACTGCCTGGACTATTTGTACACACATGCACAACTTGCTTATGACATATATTCTTGATTCCTTTAACATTTTTCGAGTTTATTCAGGATTTTCATGAGTAAAAAAACAAAATTGCATCGTTATCTGCTGCTATGTGACGTTCTTAAACGTCATCGTTTTTGTCGTTTTCAATGAGGACTACCTGTCTTCTCAAGCTCATTTCTTTTCAACAAAGCAAATTATAAAACCATAATTTGGTATACCAATTGATGTTACAATTCTTAATTTGAATTTTTATGTTCTTTTTCGTTTTTTCTCCCTCTTACGAAGAATTTGACTACATACATTATTTAGTGTATTGTCTACTCACTAAATTTGACCTGCTCCGCGATCCGTTGTTTGCCTTTTAAAAATTTGGACAAGTTTTGAATAAATCGTAATATTTAAAAAAAAATTGTACAAATTATTTAAATTTATTGTTAAAATATTTCTACCAAATTTGGATATCATATGACGTCAAAGAAAAAAGATATAAGAGTTATCCACGAACTTTTCAAAAAAACCCTCGTAAAATAAGAACTGAAGGAAAAACTAACCTAGAAATCCCATCATACCCCTAGGGGTCATGATTTGAACAAACTTGAATCTACACTACGGGTACCTGAAGATGCTTCCATATAACTATGACCAATCATAGCTTTGCTGTTCTTGAGAAGAAGAATTTTAAAGATTTTCTCCATGTACATGTATTCCTATGATATACTACACTACTAATCTACACTACCAGAGGATGATTCCACATGAGTTTCATTTTTCATGGCCCAGTGGTTCTTGAGAAGAAGAATTTTAAAGATTTTCCTTATGTATTCCTATGTTAAACTTTGACCCCCATTATGGCCCCATCCTAATCCAGGGGACCATGATTTGAACAAACTTGAATCTACGCTACCTGAGGACGTTTCCATATGACTTTCATCTTTCCTGAACCAGTAATTCATGAGAGGAATTTTAAAGTTTTCCCCATGTATTCCTATGAAAAACTTTGATCCCCCATTGTGGCCCCATCCTACCCTGGGATTCATGATTAAAACAAACTTGAATCTACACTACCAAAGGATGATTCCACATGTTTCATTTGTCATGGCCCAGTGGTTGTTGAGAATTTTAAAGATTTTCCCTATGTATTTCTATGTTAAACTTTGATTCCCCATCATGGCCCCATCCTACCCCTTGGGGTTATGACTTGAACAAACTTGTATCTATACTACCTGAGGATGCTTCCAAATGAAATTCATTTTTCCTGGCCCAGTGTTTCTTGAGAAGAAGATTTTTAAAAGATACCATTAATTTTTCAATAAATCATAATTACCTCCCCTCAGAAGAGGGGGTGGCCCTTCATTTGAACAAACTTGAATCACCCAAAGATACTTTGTGGCAAGTTTGGTTGAAATTGGCCTAGTGGAAAATGAAAATGTGAAAAGTTTACGACGACAACTATGCCAACAACAATGACGATGTCAGACAACAGACAAATTTTGATCAATTTCCATTTTTAGCTCACCTGAGCCAAAGGCTTAAGTGAGCTAAAAATGGAATATGATTTTTTTTTTTTAATATACTCAAGTACATGTATATAAGAATTTCAGGAAAAAACTAACCTGGAAACCATAACAGACAAAATGATTGCATGCAAAATTTTATTTTATTCAAAGACTAGATATGGTTAACAATCAGAACATGCAGATTTGTACATTTGTCCTGGCCTGAGTAATACCCTTATTCTATGTAAATACATTCTAATTAACTTTAAAATGTAGTTATATGTGCATATACTACAACATACAAAAATACATATTTCCCTCTATGCAAATTCAATACTAAATTGTATTAAATAAACAATACAAAATTTATATAAAATGGATTTCAAACACAAATTTAAAGTTAATGTGACAAAACAAAATGTTGACATTTGGTATACATTGTAAATAATTTTTTGTTTGGATTGCGTATTTTAAGAAGTCTGCAGAATTGATAAGCCTGCAATCTATTGTATAATACTTCACAAACATTCATGTTCTTAATAAAAACAGAGATAGAATTACAGTATGATAATAAGAAACATATAGCACCTATGACACCAGCCATATTCGGAGAAACAAATACATATACATGCAAATTTGATATTGAATTATTTTATACTAAAAAGTGCAATACAACAAGTACTGTACTTGCAAGAAAAAAAATTGTCATTGTCATAATTTGTTGTTTAGAATCTCTAAACACTTATAAAAAGAGCTTTATGGACTTGGAGAAAAAATACATATTGGGATTTAGTTCATAATTTCAACCCCCCCAAAAAATAAATAAAATATACAGATTTCTGGTGAGTAATGAAGTTTCAAGAACATGATTTTGTCTTTAACTACACATAGAAATGTCTACATTAATTTTTTTTAATTCATGATAAAATCTTAGAATAACACTTAGAAAATCTTAAATACTAATTACAAAGTTAATTATAGACTAGACTTAACCACAATTTTAAATCCTTTATCAACTAGCACATCTTATATAAATGTGAGCCAAACTCTTCAAATTTTCCTTTCAATAGGTTTGTTCAATTAGTCTCCAAGGTGACTCCTGGCAGTAGGTTTTTCCCTGTGTTCATGGGTATGCCTCGTTTTGGTATGTAAGGGGTTGTCCTGGGTACCATGGTGATGCAGTCAATAATTGGACACACAGACAGACACAGAGTGCAGCCTGTCAATCCAATACAATGTAATATGAGACAAAACCAAGATAAAATTATGGTTAACTTTGCTTTCTTCCTACTCAAAGATCATCCTTTAATTAACTAAATTAAAGAACATAAAAACAGAAATAACACTCTCTCTCTAAGTTCAGAGGTCAGATGGTTCTGGATGACTTACCTGTGCAATCATCTGTGACTGTGGGAAGATGGGTCTGAGGATCAAACTTAATGGCCTGGTATCCAGAGTCATTACAAGTCATATAACACTTTCCACAGTTAATGCACATCTCCTAAAATTTGTATGGCAAAATTGAAATATATAAAGCATACATATACATTCCTGGTCCTTTAGAATTCATTTACATGAAGACAAACCTCATCAATTAAGGCCACCACTTGTTCCTTGTTGTTCAGATCTCCATAAGTTCCAATTCTGGACAAAGCCAGACCAATCACATCCTAAATAAAGTGTTCATATTTAGTTATTTAGTATACTAGGCTTGAGAAAAATAATTTGACAATATGTAAGTGTATTGCCAACATATTTTCAATTTGTTCATAACAATTTTATCATGTAAATGGTTCTGAAGTCTCATTCACAGACAGATATCTATTTTAATCCAATTTCCGTTCGCTTATTCACTCTTTCTCCAAGCTATCACTGTCCTGCTGTATTATAATCAAATAGAACTAGAACTGTCCAATAGGGACAAATACCCCCCGCTGGGTTTTTCAGAGAGGGTGCCAATTCAAAAATACTTTATGGATCTAGAGGTGTTCACTATTTACTTATAAAAATTTACAGTAAAATATAAGTGCTCATTATGTTTCTTAATGAGTGAAACAAAAGTGCAACCAAACGAAACATCAATACCTATACATTGTAATTCAATCGTAACATTTTTTTATTTCTGCATTAAAGAAATATATTGCAATTATGTGTCATGACACTCTGCAAACTAATTGTTGAAAAAAAAATCATTATACAAAATCAAATTAATCTTGATATATCAAATTCATTTTGAAAATAAAAAGCTGGTCATCCAGTAATGAAGTGCTTTGACAGACAATAAATTACAATTAAGAGAATAAGAGAAGAGAGATCTTTAATTCTTGTGCCTTATTCCCTGGAGATTTGATAACACACACACGCTTGATAAGAGATATGCCTTAACAACCTCCAACACCAAACTCATTAATTTATCTTTAACTGGATGCATGTCCAGCCATTATTCCCAAGAGACAAATGAATTTACATTATCTTCTATGTAATGTAAAAACTGTTTTAAACACTTGATGATGTTTCTTTTTTTTAGTTTTAATGAGTTGTTTTAAGCTGTACTAGTTCACATTTTTGTACAGATATTTTAGATTC
>PRKT01000238.1:579823-595539 GCA_003671525.1 Saccostrea glomerata
GATGTTTCCCCATAAGTTTCATCTTTCCTGGCACAGTGGTTCTTGAGAAGAAGATTTTTAAAATATGCCACCAAATTTTCATTAATTCCCAATTATTTCCCCTTGAATGAGGGCGTTGCCCTTCATTTGAACAAATTTGAATCCCCTTCACCCAAGGATACTTTGTGGCAAGTTTGGTTGAAATTGGCCCAGCGGTTCTTGAGAAGAAGTCGAAAATGTGAAAAGTTTACAGACAGACAGACGGACAGACGGACAGCTAGACTCACGCCGGACAAAATGTGATCAGAAAAGCTCACTTGAGCCTTCGGCTCAGGTGAGCTAATAATATACTAGTATGTATCAGCAATATTATTTTGACCCAGGATAAGAGTGCAGCACAACTTGACAATGATTAAAGGTACCCAGATAATGGGTACAGGTAAGAGCTTTACGCAGGTTGATTACGAGTAGTGACAATAATTCTACTAACCTTTACACTGGGTATAGGTTTCTTTGGAGCATTAGGAGGTCTCTGTGCTTCTGGCATATTCTCTTCACTCAGCAGATCTTTCTTCTGGCAAATCTCATCTTTCAGTGCCTCTCTCTTGGCCAAATATGGTCCAAATGATGGGAGACTCTGAAGGAGAATAGATTCAGTTAAAAGTATCCTTACAGAGTAAGATGTAACACTGCAAAATAGCAATCTTTTCAGAAAATTTGTCATTAAAAAAACATCTGAGGTTGTGGTACATTTTCTATAGCTTCCCATACATCAAAACATCAATCTATTAGTGACCTGCCTCTAAGATCCTTGACCTTCAGTGCCCACATTTAACCCACTAGGTGACTTACCTCTCCAATGATATCTTTGACCTTCAGTACAGGTTTTCCCAGTTGATGGGGTTCAGTAGGGGGACTCTGTCCATCCCAGTTGTGAAGTTCCTCAATACTCCTGAGGTAGAGGAGGGTCTTTAATCCTATGATGTAATCCTCAATAATGGTGTACTCCTGGTTGTGAATGGCACTGCACACCTACAGCATTTAAAGAGAAAATATTTAGAGAGAATAAGATGGTCTTACAGAAGCACAGTGTATCTATCCACTGTAGTAAAACCTAGCAGAAATTAGCAAGACTGCAAGTTTGGTAGTGTGCATCCTTCGGTGAATCATCCTTACAAGTTTAGTCAGCACCAGGCTTATACTAACCAAGGGCTGAGCTTCTTCACGTGTTAAGGTGGTTTTTCCTACAGCATCTGAAACCTAACTGGTTCAATAAATCATACTACATGCAACTTTGATCTTTAGGGCATGGAAGTCTGTTCCATAAACACAAAATACCAAAACGGATGCCAAGAGTATTACACTTTCCCAACTTTGTTGAGGTGAACTTCAAATACTGCCCAAATCATGTACATGTATGTTGAGAAAAAAGACTTGAAAATACAAATACATGAACTATAGCCATGAAACATGCATAGATAACTGACCATATTGCATCAACTACGAAAACATCACTTTGTGTGCTCACAGTACCTCTAGTCTTACCTGTAAAACAGTGGCTCCTCCTTGTAAGAACTGTAACCCTGCCTCTGCTGAATCGATTCCCCCGGTGGCCAGAATAGGGAACCCTGGGAGCTCCCTGGCGATGGCTGTTACAGCCCTGAGAGCGATAGGTCTAATAGCGTTACCAGACACGCCCCCATAGGTTGTGCGATGTTCCTTACCAACATTGGGCCAAGCCAAACCATTACTTTTGAGGCCCATCAGACCTGACACAGTGTTTGTAGCGGTCACTCCATCAGCATTACCTGTAAAACATCTAGTCTTTATATATTTACATTGTCCATCTTTTGTAAAATTTATCCACTTTTAAACTAATGAGATAAAAAATTCAAAAGATAGCTGTTCATATCTATTTTCTATGCATGTAGGTGGGGCAAAACCCTTACGGGCATTCCAATCTATACAAATTATTTTTCACCAGAATATGCCTCTTTCACTTCAAAAAATAAAATTTGTTTCATTTTCATTCATTCAATTTTTATGCACCTTCTTTGGCTGCTTTGGCAATGGAGACAACACTGGTTACATTTGGGGTCAGTTTGGCAAAGAATGGGATTTTGACTGCCTCTCTCACCCAACGACAGATGTTTCTAACTAACTCAGGATCCTGAAATAAAGAAAGTAAAGTCCCAAGTTCATCAAACAGACCTTTTTTAGGATGAAACTTTACTATCCAATCAAACAAGGAGAATTATAAGAAGAGAATTCAAGAGAATGATTTCTCACCTGTCCACAAGCCAGTCCCATTCCTCTTTCTCCCATTCCATGGGGACAAGACAGATTTAACTCTAGTGCATCAGAACCAGCTTTCTATTACAAAAGATGACATTATATTCTTGATAACAATTTTTTTTTTAATCAAATTTGTATAGTCCAGATTTATAACATATAACTGTGAATACATGTAAAAACCTGATTATACTAATCACAGTTGTGCAATTAAGTACATCTTAAATGAGGTATGAATTCAAAGCTATAGAGTGATGTCACAAAACTACTTGTTAAGACCATTTAACTTTCTCCATCTGCGTCTTTTACCTCGGCCATCTTGGCTAGCTCAGTCCAGTCTTCTTTGTTATAGCTACACATGATACTGCCTATCACAATCTGTAACAGAAATGTGTTTCTTGCAAAAAAAATTTTCAAATAGTAAATTTAAAATGCTTGCTGTAATTATATTTACCACTGACAGTATTGACCAACCATATTATTAAAATGCTTGAATACGATTCAAACTTCCTTTCACCATCATGTCATGCATGGTTGTAGCAATTTTCCAAATACATGTATGTGCTCTTCAACCTAAACTATTGAGGAGGCTTCCAAAGATTGATTTATTACAATAAATTGATAAGCATATCAAGGAAATAGACTTTCTTTAACAAGAAAAATTGTATGAAATATAACTTTTTTAGCTTACATTTTCAAATGTCCCCTAGTTTTATTGGTCTTATTTCACCTCCAACAGGTCAATTCAAAACAATATAAAGAATTTAAAAGCATTTGAATGACTACATGTTGAAACTAACTACTGGTAAACATGCAATACTCCTGGGCAATCATGCAAAGCAATTGTCCAGTATTGGTGTTGTTAGATTCTGTGTTTTAATTTACCGGTATATCCAAAATAATAATGATTTCATTGAAATCACAATCCAGTGATGAATTATATGCTAATAAGTTATCAATATGGTATAATTTATTATTTTTTTTACAATGTGCACTTGATCAAGCAAAGAATATCTTGTTATTGGAATGATGGTAGATTTGTTGGGGGAAATCTGTTTAGGTTTATGCAGCACCTACATGTTAAGGGAAGTCTGTAAAGATTTGTGAGGCACCTATATGTTCACGATGAGGGAATTAAGTAAGTTTATAAAAAGCACCTACATGTTGAGGGAAGTCAGTTTATGTGAAGCACCTACATGTTGAGGGAAGTCAGTTTATGTGAAGCACCTACATGTTGAGGGAAGTCAGTTTATGTGAAGCACCTACATGTTGAGGGAAGTCAGTTTATGTGAAGCACCTACATGTTGAGGGTCATCCAATAAGATTTGTTAAGTACTTACATGTTGAGGGAAGTCCTTTTTGAGTTCTGTGATGCTCTGACACCAGTAGGCTGCTGTCTTCTCACTGATCAGTTCTATGTTGAGGTAGGCGCCCTGTCCTGGACCATAGATATGACCTGAGGTTGTCCCCCTCACAATTCTTGGGGAAACATTTGTCACAATATCCTGTGCAATAATATAATGATAAACTTCAATGGAAAGCATATAATCAAGGGCCAAAAAAATCACTACCAAAAATGTGCATTCTAGACAAAATAATCAATTGATCAAAACAAGAGGCCCATGGCCATATCGCTCACCTGAGTAACTTTGGTGATGCAGTTCTTTACCAGATTTCCCTTCTTGTTATACCCTATTGTGCCCCCCTCCCCTTTCATGATTTTAATACTTTAGAATCTACACTATCCCATGATGCTTCCAAACAAGTGTCAGCTTTTCTGGCCCAGTGGTTCTTGAGAAGAAGATTTTTGAAGATTTTTCTTATATGTTTCTATGTAAAACTTAGATTCCCTATTGTGGCCCGACTCTACCCACAGGGGTAATGATTTCTACACTACCCCAGGATGCTTCCATATAAGTTTTAGCTTTCCTGACACAGTGGTTCTTGAGAAGGAGATATTTAAACATTTTCCCTACTGCAGGGGGTCATAATTTTAATTCTAAACTACCCCAGGATGCTTTCATATAAGTTTCAGCTTTTCTGGTCTAGTGGATCTTGAGAAGAAGATTTTTAAAGATTTTTCATATATATTTATATGTAAAACTTGGATTCCATATTGTGGACCAGCCCTATTTAAAATCTACACTACCCCAGGATGCTTCACATAAGTTTCAGTTTTTCTGGAACAGTGGTTCTTAAGATGATTTTTTAATGACCCCACCATAATTTTGTCTTTTCTTGATTATCTCCCCTTGAAAGGGGACTTGGCCCTTCATTTTAACAATTTAAACTCACCTTCACCCAAGGATGCTTTGTACCAAGTTAGGTTAAAATTGGCCCAGTGGTTCTTGAGAAGAAGTTGAAAATGTCAAAAGTTTACAGATGGACGATGGACATCTGGTAATCAGAAAGCTCACTTGAGCTTTCAGCTCAGGTGAGCTAGAAGCTTGTCATTTTTAAATATCCCTGGTATTCTTCTATTTAAAATTTTAGGGAATTTACAATTAAAAAATGATAGAAAACATGATTTTTACCTTGTCAAGAGAAAATGTTTTGGTCAGTGCGAATCCCCATCCAGCCTCGAATGCCCGCCTGATCATGGTACTACTGGTGGTGGGTGTGGCACTGGCCAGACCAAAAGGATTGGGGAACTTTAACCCACACATTTCTACACTCACGTCCACCTTATCAATGGGGGTGAAGAACTTGGGCAGGGATGGAGTGGACGGAATTGGAATTCCATGTAAAGCCTGTAAAAATTTTTATATTTTTTTTTTAAACTGTTGCTGCTTTTTATCATAAAATGAAATCTTCATTTCATTTATTCTTAAATTTTCTTTTTTTTTTTAATTCTAAATTTTAAAATTGAGTTTTTAAACTCAAACCTGTAGATATTTGTGAATGTGCCAGGATGCTTGTTTTCCATCATTGACAGACTCCACTGTTGTCTGGGCCACCCCTGCTAGATCCCCTCCACAGAATACCCAGGGTTCACTGGTCTGCATTGTCTTGGAATCCACCTCAGGTAATCCCCATCTGTTCATCTTGACTGGACTCATGGCCTCAATAACTATGATTTAAACAGAAATCATTATTGGTCAATTTTAACTATAGAATGAATCACTTGTGCATCGTCAATGTTAACAAGGGCACTGCAAAGAGGAGCATCTCCTTGCAAGAGACAACCTTTATCCCAATCTAAATTATGTTATTTAAATAACGTAGAACTTATTCACCAACTTACACACTCATGTGTTACTACAGTTAAACTCAGTTATAACAAAGTCGCTGGGTGTCTGGGACCTATATAATTAGACGTATTACTTTGCTTCATCCTTTATTTCTTTTATCCATTTAAGGAATTCGTTAAATTTTTATAGCTGGGATCTAAGATAACTTTGCTTTATCAGAGAATTCGCAATATCCGTGTTCGTACTATACAAGTTTTGCTGTATCTCCTAAATATAATATTGGAATATCCACAACTTTCTTTTTACATGCACTTTTAATTGTTTTAATGTGTTACTACAGTAAAACTCAATTATAACAAAGTCACTGGGTGTCTGGGACCTATATAATTAGTATTACTTTGCTTCATCCTTTATTTCTTTTATCCGTATAAGGAATTCATTAAATTTTTATAGCTGGGGATCTAAGATAACTTTGCTTTATCAGAGAATTCGCAATATCCATGTTTGTACTAAACAAGTTTTGCTGTGTCTTCTGAAAATAATATTGAAATATCCATAACTTTATTTTTACATGCACTTTTAATTGTTTTAATGCTTTTCAATTTCAATAATTATTCCAAAAGCTACCTGTCTTTATTCTTCGTAATTATCAGATTTAATTTGAAAATAAACATTTAAAAATTCCCTGCTGGAAGATTAATGATTTTAAAACAAAACTTAATGATTTCTTTTAATAAAGATAAAAAAAAACTTGAAATGCACATTCAAGAAATAATTTTCAATTCTATTGAGTTCATTTAAACAAAAAATCTTTGAAGTCTCTACTTTTCCCAGCATTACGACCTTCACATGCTTTGATATTATTTAGCTCGAGCACATATTATGTACATTAAGTGCATAAAGTTGTTATTTAAAAATGTTAATTTCAGTGATTTACTAATACATGCCATCTGCTTCTGTCAGTCCTGAGCCAAACGCTGAGATGATGTAATTAGCCTTGATACGGATGATCTCTTCCTCATCTTCCACCCAGTTCCCTTCATCATCCATCTCTGTTCTGACAAACTCCATCCCGGTAATCACTCCATTCTTTGTCATCACTTTTCTGGGGGCCAAGAAGGGCAAGAACTCACATTTCTCCTCTTTTGCCAACTCCATCTATGGAAAAAGTCAAATAACTGAGTTAACAAGCATTCTGAGAGGATTGCATAAGCAATACATGTCCCCTACTGGGTTCCCCTTTTTCTTTAGAATGTCGTTTCATAATATGCAATCGTTATGACCAAGGTAATTGTAAAACTGCTTGATGTTAAAATTTTGAGGTTGTGCATACCTTTAAACTAAAAAAAAAAAAATCCACATTAAGACAAATACTGTATACAGGGTTATTTTCACCCCGCCTTTTTTTCGCCCTTTCATACTTGCAAATAATTTTGCCCCATTTTAAATTCGCCCAGTCACAGTTTTGTTTAAAAAATTATACTGTATTCTTTAAATTCGCCCCTTTTTAATTTCGCCCTATCAAAGGTCAGGACGAAAGGGGCAAAAATAAAACGGGGGCGAATATTTCCCTGTATACACAATTCAACTCATTTTTTCAACATCTTTTTCTCACTTCATATTTACCATGTTGACCTTCCAAATTTAGCGCAGCACGAACCCGATCTTAAACCATTATGAAAAATTAAACAGACACGGATGGACAGATACAGAGGAAACCTATGGTCCCCTCCGGTTTCACCGGTAAGAGACTAATAAGATTATCTTAATCAAATATCACGGGAATGGTTCCCAACTAAAACCTTCCACTTTTAGTAAAATATAAAGAAGATTGAGGAAAGACAAAAAATGGACAATGAACTCATAAACAATAGACACAAGATATTGTATGGAAATGAGTAGGCACAAGATATCTACTTTTTTTTTATCTAAACCTTACATAATTCAAATTGTTCACCAAGCTTATACTGTAAACCAATTATTTTACGCGTCATTTTTTATTCGCGACTGACCGCTAGAGAACTAATCCGCGACGATTTATTTCCGCGAACGAGTGGTCATATTTTTTTTCATTTCCACAAGTATTTTGAATCAAATTAAAATTTAATATCCGCCCATAAACTAGGTAAAATGGTAGCGTGAGGTCTGCTTACGCATTATTCAAGACATTCTGTGCATTGCGTCCATTTAAATTCTTATATCCGCCCCTAAAGTGGGTAAAATGTTTACCATGAGTATACTTCATACGCAATTTCACAACGCTCAAACGAAAATCAGGAAGAAATCTAGGAGATTAAAATTGATTGAAAACTCTCAATTGTAAAAGTGCCTCATAATAATTGGGTAATCGACGCTTTCTAAGATCTACATAGCCAAGGGGCAATTTTTATAATGATTGGGACAGAGCAGGACTGGGCCATAATTAGCCGTAATTAACCAGGCTATCTCTGACTCGTCTGTAACAATAAATGAACAATAATAACACAAGCTGAAATGATTATTGACCTTTTAATTATTTTAGACAAATAGTTTTAGATTTGCCATTCGTTTTTATTTTTTCTGAATGTTTGTAATTAAATTTCAACTGCTTCTTGTACACTTACAGTAAAGTTCTTCCGTGATTACTTGTTGAACCGTCGGGATCGGTATTGAAAAAAGGGCAAATAACTCTAAATAAATCATGATATGGGAATATAATGAACAACTGGTTCGCGACGATAAATATCCGCGAGCAGACGTTTCTCGCGGAACTCGCGGATATTTATCGCACGCGTATAATACTTGGTTTACAGTAATAAAATCTAAACTGAATTAACCTAAACATGTCATATGAGTAAAAAACAAAATAACACTTTTAACCTCCTCGGGCACAGCTCTGATGTTGGTGAATCCCTTTCTGAACACAACGTAGACTCTCTTGGCCCCACACCGCAGGGCCGAGGTAGCACAGTCAAAGGCCGTGTCTCCCGCCCCCAGCACAATCACCTTCCCTGACAGCTGGGGCAGGGTAGACTTACAGCTGCACATACCTAGACAATTCAATACATAACTCTAATGCTTATAATGCTTATAATGTGAGTAAAACAACATTTTATTGTGGATAACAGACCATCCTTATATAGAATTGTTAAGATTTCTGGGTACATTACAATGAGAGCCT
The DNA here is from genome assembly GCA_003671525.1 of Saccostrea glomerata. Lineage (NCBI taxonomy): Eukaryota > Metazoa > Mollusca > Bivalvia > Ostreida > Ostreidae > Saccostrea > Saccostrea glomerata. The sequence continues at coordinate 588,446 of PRKT01000238.1, forward strand.
GATAAACTACCTGCTTTGCTAGCAGCCGAAACTTTTGGTAGGAAATCTTTGGATGTAAAGAATCCCATTGATTCTTTCAAATCAGCAAAGATAGGAATCTTCTTGGGATCAGGCATACCTGTAAATAAAATATTTAGAAATATGACATAACAAGAAAACCATGAATTTTAAAGATAATTAAAAAACTTGGAGGTTAAACTGAGGAAATAAACCTAACAATGTCACATCCACAGAGAAAGATATTTATTTTTATCAGTTTAATGGCATAAAGGTATAATAACTATCAAACAGAAGAATGATAAATATACATGTATTGGATAAAAAAATTTGTAGAAGACATCAGTTGATACCTATTCCTAGGAACACAGCCTCAAACCCCTCACTCTTCAGTTTGTGGACAGTTATGTCTGACGTACTGAGTGATCTCCCTTTCTCAACCTTTTTACAATTCAAGTTTTAGAGTGAAAGCATTAAATTTCCTTGTATTACATTCATGTAGTTGACCTGTATCTCGTTATAAATCTCTTTCAATCTGATTAAAATCAGATTCTTTGATCCTTTGATCCGCTCACATAGATTGCATCAAAAGGATCTGAAGAAACCCCATTCAAAGTCATCTCCCGTTGACCTTTCTAATCAAAATATTCATTAAAATTTTGACCAATCAGAGAGATCGTATTTAAATGATCTTCGGGAAAATGAACGTAGAAGTGAAAGTTACTACAGTAAAACTCGTTTAGTACGAACACGGATATAGCGAATTCACGGATATAGCGAAGTTTTCCTGGGTCCCCGGCAAAATTCTTAACAAATCGTTGTAAAATTTTACGGTTATAACGAACTCTGATATAACGAATTTACGGATATAGCGAACTGATTTTGAGTCCCCTTGAGGTTAAATATAATGAAATTTACATCTTTTATAACGAACTTTCAAAGATCTCAAAGTACTTGATCAATTGAACTGAATTTATTTCCTTTTAGCATTTGTATATAAATTCAACTTGTAATAAAATCTTAGTTATCGAAGGTTTGTTTTGTAATATTTCATACCCTAACACATTTGGTAGTGATACTTTAAGGAAAACATGCATATTGCGAATTCGCTATAATGGTTATACGAATTTGTTATACGGATATATCGAATTACGGATATAGTGAATTAAATTCACAGGTCCCCGGGACTTCGCTATAACCAAGTTTTACTGTATGGAGAAGAAATTATTGTTTGTACCAAACAAAGAGCTAAAAACCAAGACTTAAGCAAGTACTTATTTTGTTTCTGTACAGAATAGACTGTAGTCGTTCTATTGGCAGGCTATGGAAACTAGGTCACAATTTTCCGTTTGTGTGTCATCGGGGCTTTTACTTCTGTAACTGAATTCTAAGATATTTCTTAATTCTTGGAAGTGAACGTTTGATTGGATAATTGAGAGGTCACCAGAGGATGACCCTGAATTGGGTTTCTTCAGATCCTTGTGAAGCGATCAACGTGAGCAGATTAAAGGATCTGGTTTTAATCAGATTGTATCTCTTTCTGCATGGTTACCATCATTCATTTCAAGAATATTTCTGTCTTCTTCTATTTTAAACAATTCAAATTATATGAATATGAATTGTAATGCTTTTAAAATCATCATTGTGCGTAAAGTAATACAACTATAATGTAACACATTTTCAGTTTTATCCTATAAATTGATAAACAGAGAGTTCTTACTTTGACTCCAAGATCTTTAGCAAGTTGAACCTCAAAGTCAACAACACTGTAAGGTAAGCGATACTGGGGGATCTCAGACGAGCTGTAAAGGATTACAGGCATATTACAGGTATTACAGGGAGATTTACAGAGGAAGTGTACAAAGGATTTAACCAACTTTTTGGGGTTTCATTTGTGGGTTTTTTTTTAGCAAAGGCTGCTACTAAGTGTGCAGGGTAGCTTTTCTGGGTTTTGTTTCAGGATTGGAACAAGAAAATAAATGTACCTCAGTCCTCCAATGTAGTCATATTTCTCATATATTGTGAGATTGGTGTAACCAAGCCTGGCGAGGAAGGTGGCACAGCTAATACTGGCTGGTCCACAGCCCAGCAGTGCCACCTTAGCCCTGTAACTATCAGGGAGATCCTCCAAAGGGGGAAAAGATGGGTCCCTTATCTGAGGTATCTTCATGGCCTTGAAAATCTGCATAATGAAAGAGTTAACAATGACATTAACATGTCTTGCTTGATTATTTCATTTTATTGTATTTTTGCTTCCCTCTTAGTCATGAATATGGTGCAATAAATAATGGAAGAAAAAGTCATAAATAGATTTTACTAGATTATTTCCTTTTATTGCATTTCTGCTCTACTCCCTGAGTAGAATAAATCATGAATATTTAGTACATGTAAGTTTATACAGTACAAATGTACCTAATATTTTACCGTTTGACATTGACATTCAGTCTGTATGTGAGTTTTTTGTCCATGTTCTTTTACTGTTTTTTTTTTAATTATATCTGTTTATATTTTGATTACATTCAGTGCTAAATTCAAATGACTTTATTTATACACAAACCAACTATGAAACCAATCGATTGTTCACATATTGAAGTAGGTCAACTTTCAAGATAAAGACACCTTTTCAGCCAAAGAAAATACCTACAGTATCAATGTACCTAAAATGACTAGCAGAACAGAACCTGTGATATCAGGTTAATTGTAAGCCAGGACTTTAAATTTTAAACATTTTGTGAAATGAAACTTATCAGTATGTCATTTATGCATGTTAGTTATCTCTACTACATCTAGTTGCATAACAATTCAACACTGCACAACTTAACACTTTGACAATGCACAAAATCTTTCAAATGAAAAGCATTCTTTTGTTTCAATTTTAAGAGAATTTAAAAATTAAATGGGAGTCTTTTAAAAATTTGTATGATATCCACAAATAATGCTTAGCTTAAGCATCTATACGTACTAGTATTTTTTTTAATCCATATGTAGCCAAGTTCTTTAGTATATTGTTACCTCAGTAGCAAACTGCTGTAGCCCCCCAATGTTAATGGGACCTTCCTCTGCAGCATACAGATTACATCCTCCAACGCAAAGGTCAGAGGTCGGACAGACCATTCCACATGTAAGGCCAAGGGGGTTGTCTGAAAAGATTGCCTTGGCTGCACCATAGTAGTTCTGTTAAAAAAAAAGGAAAATAACCATGTTTTCAAACCATCTGATATGACCAAAATTTTATTTTTCAATCAGAAAAAAACATATTTACCTTGTTTGCAATACTGGTAATAAAAGATTTGATGTCTAGCTGAGTTGGGCAGCTTTTCTGACATGGTGCATCTGCACATTTCAAACACCTATAAATTTTGAAATAGTTAATTGGTAATTGACTCTGTATATATACAACGTAAGAATAATTTGATGATTATTTCAAGAAAATTATCAATGTACTATTCTAAAGAAAAATATAAAGTACATGTAGATACTAGTATGTATGAAGAGTGAGATCAAATATGCCCTACCTGGCTGCCTCCCTAAGAGCCCCTCGTTCACTCAGTGTTGTGTGCTTGATGTCATCAAAGTTTTTAGTTCTAGGGGGACAGTCCTGGTAATTAATAGCATTGCTCTTATATTTAATACACTTTTCTACATTATGCAATGTAGATTTAACTCATTCTTTAGTATGTACATATGTAAGTAAATAATTGTAATGCAGAATCTGCATTTATTCTTATTTATATTAATTCATTTACCCCCAGTACTTAAGTAATTCTCATTTATTTCTTATCTACTGTAACTGGAACAGATTTCAAATTGACACAAGAAGGTTTAAAAGAAATAAACGATCACTGAAATTCAGGGCAGTTCCTCTAATAATTTGCAATTACACTCTGAACAGATGTAAAACAATTACTATGGTTGACATTATCAGCACCACGTCCTTTATTCGCAGCCTTTTATTTTGATACATTTCCAGTGTACCTGTTAACCTATATAACATACATACCGAGCAGCCTTTTGTACTGTTACGTTTCCAGTGCTTTTTATTGTTTTTGGTCTCAGTGCTTGACACCAGATTGGCATATTTGGTCACTTTTGGATTCAGTGCAAGTAAATTCTGAAACATAAATATTCACACATTTGTTTTAAAAAATGGAATGCAGAAATATACAGTTCATCTGTTACATCATTTTTTAAAAAGAATTTCAATTTCTCCATAACCTATTTTTTTTTATTCATCATTCAAAATTTTCATAGTAAAAAATAACAAATTTGTTTTCCATTGTAACCATAGTAACTGTGTATATTAGTTAAATGAATGATTTTTCTTATTTTTAGCATAAGTTAATGTAATTACTACTTGAATTAAGTAAAAAAATGAAAAGATTAAATATCTCTCTATTACACATTAAATACAACAAATATTTCTTTTTTTAAAATTCTATAATTGGTATGTCATTACTACTACTAGCATATATCATTATTTTTTCCCACCATCCTAATGATTGAACAATATACATATATTACATGGATTCGAGGGCAGCATACCAGAATATTATGTTATGTCGCCCGATGCCTGCGGCATCGAGCGACATAACACTCCAGGGCTTTCCTGTCACCAAGGGGCAAATATTCTGGTATTGCTGCCCGACAAGCTATGTAATATATGGTAAATAACATTTTTAAACATTGAACCCTAATCGATTATCGAACATATTAATTGAACAATATGTACACATGTACGTTGAGTATAATTCCAAAATATCCCATCCTGTTTCATTGGAGAATGTTTTCAGTATATTGACACTTGTGTTGATTTATAACTTTTGTTGTATTTAAGGATTTTTTCTCCTCAATTAAATTATCTAATTCCGCTGAATTCAAATAAACAAATCACAGACATTGTCCCCACTTTTTTTAATTTTTGCGGAACTGTTTACGTTTGCTTAGCAACTGCCTCTGTGAATTTTGAACCCGACGTAATTAATATGCAGAATGATTGCACGCAAGGGAACATAACCGTTTTCGGGAGGCATACATGCCAACTTTCCCGATTTAGGCAGGATTCTCCCTATTTTACCCTTTTATCCCGCCTTCCCAATCAGGAGAGAAAAACTGCCCCGATTTCCGATTTGAAAAAAAATATATCAGATTTTCAGTTTCCCTACCGCCGAATTTTGTTAATAATTTTGTTAATCGGGATAAGAATATCAGACTTGTTTATTCACTGAACACAGATAAGTCTCATTGTTTACTTAGCATGCAGAGGTGTTAATTAGCCACAGGAAATCACTTCTCGCTTGAACACACATGCTGCTGTCCAGGTAGAGGTATAGCTTATAGCCTGGAGCAGTTAGGGGATTAATCTTTTCAGTTTGAAGGGGTGTGCAAAGTGAAACATATAGATTAAGGGCTTAATTATTAGTCATTTCATTAAAAACAAAAATTAAAGACAATAAAATGATAATCAAACAATAAAATTGGAATCCAAAAAGATTGTTTTTTGAAAACGAAAGTAGAAAATTTCAAAGCATAGCTGCTGATTTTATCTGCTAATAATAAAAATATTGTATAGTTTGCCAATTTAAAAAAAATATTGAAAATAATTTAGATTAAATAATAGTCTCAAGTTAAGTACACTGAATTTCTCCCCCCTCCCCCAGTAGAGTAGATCATACTCATATTGTACATTGTATTTCTTTGTTAGATATATGTCAAGGAAATACCAGAGACCCATATGGCACTGCCAAGACTGTAAAAGTTGATAATGTTCATGATATAGTCTTTTACAATTTAAATTTTCTTTGGGATGGGTGGGGTGGGGCTTGTGTTGAAAAATTGTTGATTTAATTATTTCTCCAAATTGTTTTGTGTGTGTCAGACAAAATTAATCATGCATTGTCTTTATACATGTACTTACTTATAGGGAATAAAGTGACACTTGATTTTAAGAGGCAGTCCACTGAAAAACCAGGCAATGGGTGGCACATTGCATGTCATGGATTTTAATTATTTTTTGCATGTAGACTTATTAAAGCAAGTGTTTACTCATGACAACATGTAAAATTTTTTAAGTGCTCCTCTAGTCCTATTTTAGGTAAATACTTAATTTTAAGTGCAACAAGAGGCCCAGGGGCCACAGCGCTCACCTGAGCACATCGGCTAAGAAAAAGCATATATATATCGGATCAGAACTGAAAGTTTACTGAGATTGGGGTGGGGTAGGGGGCTTGAATTTTAACCCCCCCCAGGGGATCATGATTTGAAAGAACTAGAATCTACACTACCTAAGAATGAATCCATATAAATATTACTAATTATGGCTTTGAAGTACTTGAAAAAAGATTTTAAAAGATTTTCCCTATATATTCCTCTGTAAAACTTTGGTTGGCCCTTTTGACCCCTCCCTAGCCCCAGGGGTCATGATTTGAACAAACTTGAATCTACACTACCAGAAGATAATCTCAAATGAGTTTCATCTTTCCTGTCTCAATGGTCCTTGAGAAGAAGATTTTTAAAGATTTTTCCTATATATTCCTCTGTTAAACTTTGATCGGACATATTGGCGGTGGTTCTTGAGAAGAAGATTTTAAAAGATTTTCCCTATATATTCCTATGTAAAAATTTGATTGGCCATTTTGGCCCCACCCTACCCCCAGGGGTCATGATTTGAACAAACTTGAATCTACACTACCTGAGGATGCTTCCACATGAGCTTCATCTTTCCTGGCCCTGTGGGTCTTGAGAAGATGATTTAAAAGATTTTCCCTATATATTCCTATGTAAAACTTTGAACGGCCATTTTGGTCCCACCCTACCCCCAGGGGTTACGATTTGAACAAACTTGATTCTACACTATCTGAGGATGCTTCCACATGAGTCTCATCTTTCTTGGCCCAGTGGTTCTTGAGAAGATTTTTTAAAATTGCCATTAATTTTTCATTAATTCATAATTATCTCCCCTTGGAAGAAGGCATGGCCCTTCATTTGAACAAACTTGAATCCCCTTCACCTAAGGATACTTTGTGCCAAAATTGGTTGAAATTGGCCCAGTGGTTCTTGAGAAGAAGATGAAAATGTAAAAAGTTTACAACGACGACAAC
>PRKT01000238.1:595678-608972 GCA_003671525.1 Saccostrea glomerata
GGGGGGGGGGGGGGGGGCTTGAATTTTACCCCCCCCCAGGGGATCATGATTTGAATGAACTAGAATCTACACTACCTGAGAATGAATCCATATAAATATTACTAATTATGGCTTTGAAGTACTTGAAAAGAAGATTTTAAACGATCTTCCCTATATATTCCTCTGTAAAACTTTGGTTGGCCATTTTGGCCCCTCCCTAGTCCCAGGGGTCATGATTTGAACAAAATTGAATCTACACTACCTGTGGATAATGTCAAATGAGTTTCATCTTTCCTGTCTCAATGGTCCTTGAGAAGAAGATTTATAAAGATTTTTCCTATATATTCCTATGTAAAACTTTGATCAGTCATATTGGAACCACCCTACCCCCAGGGGTCATGATTTGAACATCAGGGTATTGTTGAATTCGGAGTTTCATATGCAAATTTCATTGATCCAATCGATGAGTAAAATGATAACTAGCACACAAAATTTTAGCACGCCCCATCAAGCAAACTGACACGCTTTTTGTAAAATGATAATATTTGTGATATAATGGGAAAACTTCTTCAATAATGTTATATTATATAATATTCAGGGGCGGATCCAGAAATTGAAGTTAGGGGGGGGCGCACGATTTAGGCAGGGGGTCTGGGGGCCGCCTTGAGCTATGAGAATCATATGAAACTGATCATATGAGAATCATATGAAACAATGTTCACTAATTTGTCCTTGTTATACTCAGGTAAAATTCATACGAATGTTTTGACTGTGATCATATGAGAATCATATGAAACGATGATCATATGAGAATCATATGAAACAGTGTTCACTTATTTGTCCTTGTTATACTGAAGTAAAATTGCAATTTCAATAAAATATGTATATCAAAAGATAAATTTAAATGTACATTAATTCAAAAGAATTTGTTAGTAATATAATTACATGTAAAGTTCTACCCTACCCCCCCCCCCCTTTAAATCTGCCACTGATATTGTTTCTATTAAGATTGTGACAGACTCTTACATTTTGTTTCAAAATAAACTGATGGCATGCATGATTTTACAGCATAAAAATGGCACTTTATTACTTGCACCAATAAGCACATGCTATACACATTGTGTACGCGTTTGATTATGTAATTTAGTTATCTGAATTACTTTATTTGATTCAACTAATCTTCATTTTTGATCAACTATTTTATTTGAGCTCAATTACATGTAAAGTAAGACTTATACTGTAATATGTAATGATATCTGACAACCATCATGGAGTCGGTACTAACTCACTTTTTGACTTTTAAATCTCAGCCTCCACCATAATGGTACTGGGTCAGCGAATTATTGACCTAAATTTCTCCATAAATGCGCAGCCTGTTTCACAGCGCAATAATACAGCAACTTAATTTAATGCATCAAAATCAGATGGTAAACAATTAGTCAAAAAAAAACTCAAATAATTCGCAAGATATAAAGGTTACCTCAATATCTGGTATATCTTTGCTGACCATAGAAGACTCCATCCTTTCCGTCTGCACGTTTGCACTGTTGTTTTAGTGGGTCATCAGCAGCAAGCGTTTTCATTGGTCTATTTTGTAGGTGCAATCATAAATGGAATCGTCCATGTCAACAATGTAGTTTAGCAATTTCAGAAAAATAATTGTATAATTTATTAAATAACAAATATTCAAAAAATGAAGACAATAAATTAATACATTTTTTTTAAGCCATGAGTCCTTATTAAGCAATGTAGCTCATGTGCCGGAAAGAATTCCTCTACCAGTTTAGTTTTTATTTTATAGCTGCCTAAATCTCGTCCAAACAAGCGTTTGAAAGAAAGAGTTGGAATAGGTGCTATTAAAGTTGTTATCAACATTGAATATAAACTAATTCACCAGGAAAGTATGTGATCGATACGGATACATATTCTCTACTGCATTAGTGCTTCTTATCGATTATTTAAAATTATTCCTGTTGAAAGAAGTCAGAGTATGTGATCGATCGCTGTTGATCGACTGGTGCCATTGGCGGGTGAAAGAGTGAAACAGCCTAAAGAACAAGGTGTGAAACTTAATCTGAACTATTTTATTTTCTTAGCTTCTTCTAGATGACTAACTTAATGCTAATAAAAACAGTTATAAAAACAGTTAGTGCTTTAAACTTTATGATATGAGTCTTGTTTTATTTAACAGAATAATGTACTTGTAGCTTAATAACTGTTATACATGCATGTTAAGAGAACGGACTACTAACCAACTAACGTTAATGGATAATATTGAAGTTAACTGAGTATTCTTATGATGTATGTTTCAGAGATTTCCAGACAATAAAAATGACAAAAGATGGAAAATGTGCTGCTACTATTCGTAGGCGTAAAATGAAACATGGACCAGATGAGCTTGACCAGGCTAGAAACACAAATAAACTTAACACCTCTAATCTCCCTGAGGATGAACAAATGTACAATAGGGAGGAAGAAGAGGGATATTTATTTGACGATGAAATACTGGGACCATCTATCATTAAAACAATCATGTCATCTGAAAGAAAACTTTTTAGTGGCTTGATAGCCCTGCGAATTGTAAATGCACTTTTTATCCAGACATCTTATGTACCAGATGAGTACTGGCAGTCCTTAGAAGTATCACACAATGTTGTTTTTGGGTAAAATATTTCTCTTAATCCAAATGTTTAAAAATCATAGATATAATGACATGCTGTATTGCAAGTTAAACAAAAATTCCCTGGATTAGTCTAATAACAGTTTTTTCAAGAGTTGTTCATGTTTCCTTGTAGTTATGGATACTTAACATGGGAATGGGTGCATGGTTTACGTGGTTATTTATATCCATCAATGTTTGCCATTTTATACAAATTTCTAGCCATATTTGGTCTGGATCACAGACTGCTATTGGTAAGAAATTTTTCTTGTCTGACAAAGTCTTACAAAACCACATCTTTAAAAAAACTTTATTAATTAAGCTTTTACCATTAACAAAATATTGTTTTAAAAATTAATTTGCTTTTTTAGATAAAGTTACCAAGAGTCCTTCAGGGTATTTTTGCAGCATGTGGGGATTTATACCTGTATAAACTGAGCTGGAAGGTGGCAGACCGAGCCACAGCTCAGTGGACGTTATTCTGTCAGATCACATCCTGGTTTACTCTCTACTGCTGCACCAGGACACTCACAAATTCCATGGAATCTGTTTTAGTGACAGTTGCTCTATATTACTTTCCGTGGCCTAATATAAGAAGGTATACATACTATTAAAACATGTACAAATAATAATCTGCACTTTGTGTACTTTTAAAAATGAAATTTTGGTATGGTTTTAATCCTTATTTACTTAATTATTATGCCAATTTTTCTTTAAAACATGAATAATGGTTGGTAATTTACTTGAATTTCTAAACCTCTTAATTTATTAGTCAAATACCTATTAAGTGTGAAAGGTATAATATAATGCTTTTTATGCCCTGAATACCATTCATGTTCAAATCTTAGTGGGACCCATGGGAAGAGATCCAGCACCTGGAAGTTTGTGACTCTGGCTGTCTTGTCAGTGTTGATCAGACCCACTGCTGCTATTACCTGGGTCCTAATGTGCTCCTGGCACATGCAGCTGAATGCTGCTAAACTGTGGAAGACAATCAGGATTTATTTCCAGTACGGGTAAGTTCCCAGATACTGTAGATCACCAAAGTTTGCCATATTTTATTTCATGAGATGGCCTTTTGATGTTTATAAGCGAGGCATAAGTTTGTACTACAAAAGATCACATGAGCATTAATTTTTTTGCAAGCAAACAGTCTCTGGTAATAACATGAAAATAGTTCTCATTTCTATGAAAAGATCTACCATGTCTACACTATACAGTGTGCACTTAAATCATATTTACACAATGTGACAAAGAAAATTTAAACCTAATCTCTCCCTAAAATAAAAGATAAAACAAATCAGAGAGGGCTGGGTATTGACCAAAAATTTTGTATTGTGATATATTGCGATATTTTTAACTGTATTGAAATATGTATTGCAATATTTTTCAATATTATTAAAATGGCATTTTCTTATGAAATTAACTTTAAACTAGAGGTACTGTGAGCAGTGAGCTCACTAAATGATACCCCCGCCTCCCATATGAATATAATGGCATTGTCCATGTTTTGCTCTGGAAAATCAAAAATATATGTCAGATCAAAAAGTAAAATAGGAGGTGCACAATGGCAATATGTAATTAAGAATCTGTGAAAGTTTCATTAAATTTCCTTCAGTGGTATGAGAGGAGTTGCGGATAAGAGATGGGTACCCCAAAGCGTAACAGATGGATGGACGGACGGAAATACCGATTACTATATACCCTCCCAATTTTCAAGCGGGGGGTATAATAACATGAAGAACATACATAACTATAACTATGATGAGTTAGCAAAAGGAAAAAAAATCTTGTTGATTTTATTAAAGCTATGCTCCGGAATACACCCATAAAATAGTGTCTTTCTTATTGTTTGGCTTCTTAACAACTCCTCTTATATTTATACCCCCCGCTTGAAAAGTGGGAGGGTATATAGTGATCGGTATTTCCGTCCGTCGGTCCATCTGTTGCGCTTTATCTCTTATCCGCAACTCCTCTTATACTACTGAGTGAAAGTTAATGAATCTTTCACAGAATCTTTATTACATATTGCCATTGTGCACCTCCTATTTTTTTTTTGTTCGACACGTATTTTAAGTTTCCCATAGCAAAACATGGACATTGCCATTATATGTTTACCTATGAGGTCACATATAGAAGCTTCTGGATAACATTTGATAGGACGAGGTATTCCTCTTTACACATTAACGTAAAACAATATATAGCAACACATGGACATTATGGAAGGTGGGGGGTATTATTTAGTGAGCTCATTGCTCACAGTACCTCTAGTTATACCCCCCGCTTGAAAAGCGGGAGGGTATATAGTAATCGTTAATTCCGTCCGTCCGTCCGTCTGTACGTCCGTCTGTCCGTCTGTCCGTCCGTCTGTTACGCTTTGGGGTACCCATCTCTTATCCGCAACTCCTCTCATACCACTGAATGAAATTTGATGAAACTTTCGCAGAATCTTTATTACATATTGCCATTGTGCACCTCCTATTTTACTTTTTGATAAGACACATATTTTGGGTTTCCCGGCCACAGGAAAACATGGACTTTTTCACCCGTTATAAGCATATGGGAGGCGGGGGGTATCATTTAGTGAGCTCATCGCTCACAGTACCTCTAGTTATTTTTATATTCAATGATAAAATTCCTTAGTTAAAGCATTTTGCCGATATATCGATATTACAAAAACATATGGCAATACGATAATTTTTTGTCATTGTATTGCAATATACCGAAATATCGATATTTTTGCCTAGCCCTAGCTACAATATTGCAGTTAAAAGAAATTGCAATCTGTTCTTGATGTACAGTGTCCCAGCATAAAAAAAAAAATGTTTTTATTTAATATTGAAGATTTGCTTGTAAATTTTTGAATAATAAGAGATATCATATCATCTGACATAAATACGATGTACACTCTGTCCAAAATACATTAATAGAATTTAAACTGATATTTAAACGGATATATATATACCCCACAGATCAGTTCTCCTGTTAATTAGTGTACTGGTGGACAGGGTTTTCTATGGGGAGTGGATCTTAGTTCAGTACAATTTTCTGGAATTCAATGTACTCCACGGTGGATCAGCCTTCTATGGCAGCCATCCCTGGCACTGGTACATCACTCAGGGCTATCCTGTTGTCATGGCAACACATCTTATACCATTTTTGATTGGTGGATGGTACTCCAAAAACAAAGTACTGCTGATGTTGATCATATGGAATATATTTATTTACAGGTAATTACCGTAATAATTAAGAGACTGTTAGAATTTGAGCATAAAATTGAAAATCAAGCATCATTCGGTTGACCGAATTTTATGCTTATCTAAAGTGACATCTTCAATGGACGTCAGATATGATTGTAAAGATTCTTTTACTATGGCACTGCATATTTATTATCATTATTTAAAATCTTATTTATTTTCTTGTATCAATTAAACTTGACTTTTATTTCAGTTTCCTTGCTCACAAGGAATTCAGATTTTTACTACAAATTCTACCCGTATCTATGCACTACTGCGGTGTCTTTTTCCAAACCTTGTGCAAGAAACCAAGTCTAAGGAAAAAGAAACACAAGACTGCAAAGATGTCTGAGAGCAATCAAAAAACAGGCAGCAAAGGGAGTACAGAAGATGAACAAAAGCAGACTTCAGCAGAGTCCGAGGATTCTAGATCAGAGAATACAACACAGTCCGAAAATATCGAGACAAGAGACATTCTTGGTAATGTAGAAAGTTCAAAGTTTCCAGTCAGTGCAGAAGATGCACAGGTTGCACAGGAAATGACACACAAAAGTAACCTGCTGAAAGCCTGGATCCTTGTGATGGTTTTTCTTCTCATTAATATTCCAGCAACTGTTTACTTTGGTCTGATTCACCAGAGAGGGACAGTGGTTGTCATGAAATTTCTATATGACGAAAGCTTTGAAAAAAATATGGATGTTTTGTTTCTCATGCCGTGTCACTCCACACCTTATTACAGGTAAAGATATAGAAACAATATTATAGTCTTAGATTATTTATGTATGTAAGCACAAGAGGATTTGTAAATAAGGAGAAGAGCTCATTTTTTTTGCTTTTTGTGCTATATTTAGTTTTATTTACTTAAAACATATGTAAATGGATTTTGAAATCGACCCTTTTTTCGGAAAAGGACACAAATAATTCATGATAACAAATAGAAATATTTTTCTGTTTATCACTGTTCAAGTTAGTAAAAAGTCCTAAAAATTGACAAGCTAGCTTTAAGTATAAATTCATTTGCATATAATTAGATTATCTTCTTTATATATATTTTTATCCTATTTTTACAGTTATCTACATAGAAACATCTCTATGAGGTTCCTGACCTGTGAACCTAACCTCTCTAAGAAGGAACACTATATAGACGAGGCTGATGATTTCTACAACGATCCTCTGTACTGGCTAAAGAAACAGTACCACTTTCAGAGGAAACCCCCTCCTAGTCATATTGTATACTTTGATAGACTGAAGCCTGAGATTTCGGAGTTCCTGACTCAGACCGGGTACAATCATTGTGGAACTTTTTTCCACACCCATCTTCCCGAGGGGAGAGTAGGACACAACGTGCTCGTTAGCTGTAGGTGATATACAGTGTTAGATTAAAAATTATTTTGTGATATTTTTTTTATGAAATGCTTTTTCATATTTTTATTTTTGAAATACTTATCAATAATGTTAGATTAAAAGAATTTTAGTAGCATATAAAAAATAATCTTGTTATTTTTTCTTTAATGTTGAACAAAAAACTCTTATTTAAAAATTTTTATCATTTTTTTTTTATCGGGTTGCATTCATTGTGTTTAACACATTTTAATGATATAATTGTGAATCATATTTCTAATTTCTTTGTTCTGTCATTGAACAAAATAAAACTGCCAAGTGGAAGTACAGACACACATATTCAACATACAAAATTTGTACATATAAACTGTGTACAATCTAGTAAGCATAAGAATTAGCATTCATAAACAAATGAAAGAAAAGTAAATGAATAATATTCTTTATTTAAGTTTTTATGCAAAGAATAGTATAAATTAGATTATGGAGCGATCTGATTCAAGATTTAAAAAAAAAAAATAATCATGTTTGAAATGTGTGATGCGCATCAAAACTTGGCATTTTCTTCAATATGATGAATATTTAATATGTATGATCAAATGCATTAAGAAATGTCCTTTAATTCATTGTGTGCCAGTGATAGAAATGTGCAAGATGCAGAATGAAGCATATTTAAAACCGATTTTTTTTTTGGTCATCTTTTGTAATACATAATCTGTCATGTAACTTAATTCATGTAAGTGATAAGGATGTGATGCAAATGAAGAAATCCTAATTTATATCATATTTTTCTTGTTGCTTTTTACTTGTTCAAAACATGTCTTATTGTGTTTAATATATAGATGATATTTTACAGTATAGGTGTGAAGTGTTGCAATTTGAATGACTATAAAGATACCCTAAAATCTTGAAAATAATCCGCGGCTTATTTTAAGTTTTGGTAAGAAATTGGGGGCTTATTTTCAAAACCGGCTTATTTTCAAATTGCGGCTTATTATCAATGCAAAAAACTGGTAAGAGAAGAGAGCACAATCATGGTTTATTTCCAATACATTTATCAAACAAACACATATTTAAAAATCTCAATTACATGTATACGGTACATTGAAATATAATTACTATCAAGCCCTGTCGATTAGCAGGTTTCCTGCCTCGGGCAGTATTACCTGACAGTTAAATGCTTTACAAACAAAAACTTCCTTTTATCCATTTACTAATTTAATTATAACAACTTTAAACACATCGTTAGCTAGTACAGGTCTAGATGAGGTAATTATTGTTCTGACAATTTCATGAAAAAAATTCACAATGTTAGCTGGTTCTGCAATGACGTTTTTTTTAGCAAGCGTAACATGCTTACTGGAAAAAAAAACTTTAAAAACTACCCTTTATTAAAAATTTTACATAAGTACATTAGTAGCTACAGACTTAGTTTGTGTTATGTCCTCGATACTCGTACTCGTTCGTACTTTGTCGTATGCAGAAATTGGGAAAGGTTAAATGAATTCAAGAAAGATAAGTCATTTTTAATTTGCACAGGAAAAATATCGTCAAAGTGTTCACTCGTCAAATTTTTAAGACGAGGAAATTGTCAAACGTTTAACATATTTCCTAAATGGCATTGTCATCGCTGGCTTATTTTCAAAACTGGCTTATTTTCGAGTAATTTTTAATGCAAGAAATAGGTGGCTTATTTTCAAAACCGGCTTATTATTAAATCCGTCTTATTTTCAAGATTTTGGGGTATGAAATACAATGTACATGTAATGGGAGGTTTGAGTTGTGCATATGTGCATTTTTGGGTAGAGTATTTTTGTATTTATAATGTAGACGAATGACAAGCAAGATATAAATTGATAGTTTTTCTAAAAATGTGTGAATAGCAAGACTTTGAAGATACAAGTAGATGTACTTTTCTGGTAACTTTAAGAATTTCAACTACAAAAAAGATCAGGCTACTTAACTTTGCCTCTTTAAAGCTCTTGTCTCGATTTGAAATCCAGCAACACATTTTGTCGAACCTTCAATTTATCAGTCAAATCTTGTGCTCCATATCATGATTATCTGTCAGTTAAAATGAGTGCATATTACAACTGTATACTAAGAGGAGATACACAGTATTGGTTGAATGGAGGCTTCACAGTTAATAAAGCATAAAGCCCCAACCCAGGCTTTACTGTTCAACTTGGGTAGCTATTAAACTCATTCCTTTACAATTTAATTTTCTACCAGAAGTTTTGCAGCAAAAAAATAATTGAGTTTGGTTATTTTAGCCATTTTCATAGTCATCTTACATTTCTACAGAATTTGAACTAGCAGCTACATGTATGAAAATTTAAGATGAATGAGAATTTTTGAAAATCTACACCACTGCATTTGTATTTTTAAATTCTAGATTCTAGTATCTTAACAGAGAGTAAAAAATATTTTTATACAAGAAAAAAGTACAGAATCTCAGGACTTGATGTAGATATGTAGACATGCTATTAGATGTGCATGGATGAACACATGTATATATTTTATTATTTAAGTAATTTTGGCAGCCATTTTCTGTGATCACAAAAAACTGCACTTAGTACTACACTGTATACATACATGTATATCTGTGCAATATATCTGTTTGATACTTTTAGTTTTGCATGAATAAATCACTTTAAAATCTATATTGAGTATTTCTTGTCTCAGCTCAACCTTTTTTAGGTTTTAAGGAGAAAACTGTCAAGTATGCTCAAGTGTAATCTCCAAATACACCAGAATCAAGATGCTAATTTTACGAATCTTTCTCGAAAAAAAAATTGGATGGACAATTTTCTTCAGATTGTGTTGTTTGTAAAGTTGAATAATTTGGAAGAGAGAAAAAATTCTTATTTCTTATTCTTATTCTCTAGTAAAAATAGGATAAAAATGTGCATTTTCTCATGCTTTTGAATTTAGATCTCATTGAACTGTTTTAGAAATTTGATTAATATTTACCTTTTCATTTCACATATAAAAGTAAATATCGGGAATCAAAGCATAAAAAATTTCATTGGCAACTAAGAATATTTGATTAAGAGCCAGCTTATAGGCACCTATAGAGGTGGAGCATATTCTTGCTTATTGAATCAATTGAGAAATAAACTCTATATCTATGCAAGGGATACTGGGCTGCATAGGATGGTTGACAATAAAAAAAATGAAATAATCATGTTTATCATAAAGTTTTGTTGTAAGCTTACCATTTTAAATATCAAAATATGAAAACGATGTGTCAGACTCAATAGTGTCTTTTTCTTAAAGTTCAAAAGGATATTATAAAGTCAATTTAGGAACAAAATTAATATTGTTAATTGTTAAAACAGTGTTGATATATCTTGAATTGAGACACAGAAAGAGACTTATTTTCATATAGTTTTTCAATTAACAGTGCAGGAAAAACAGACTCGGAATTCTCAAATTTTTATTTTCATAAATATAAAAAACATACATAGTCATTTTATTTGATACACAAAATGTAAATTAATTTTCTGAGGTTTTTATATTAATTCATTTACAAACAAATATCAATCAGGTATTTTAAAAAAAAGTATCAGCAGATCTTTAATTTTATTTTTCACTCTTTTTAAGAGTTAATTCATGAACATAAATCATGATAACTGATTTTTATGTCTATACCTGAGGATCTTATAATTAATAAATTACAAATAAAGATCTAATAAAGTAAAAGTTCTAAATGCGATACATCACACTATGTGACTTAATAATTTCTAGAAGTAAAAAAAATGCATGCGTTTCTCAAGCATTTTGAAGATAAATTTTCATGGAAATTGACAATAATACAACATTTTTCTATTTTTCAGCAAATCTGTGGTATGTTTGTGCTTAACAGAAAGAGAAATGAACAATATCTCATCATCATCAAATCATTAAGTCATCAAGAAACATTCACATATAAATATTTCAAAAAAAAAAAATTATTTCTTAATCACAATTCATAGAAAGCACCATTTTGAAAATGAAATGAGTACAACGATAAATCTTTAAAGTACGCAATGAACATACACAATTTATTTTGTCAATGAATATCTTGTATCTAAAATAGCATGCATTACTTGCTACAGAAGCACCAATTGTCACTATAAAATTTTCAATGGAACTCCATACAACTATCAAAAAAGAGGCATTAACTGCTATAGCATACAAATATGATTTGAAAAAAAGTCATTTTCCAATTGAGTATTTTAATTCTGGCCATTAAGCCACAAGGAATTGTGTTGTCAAAGCAAATTCATTGAAATTGTAAGGGGATAAAATTCATTGCAAAGTCCACAATTGACAATTTTTTATTAAATCTTCCTTATTAATAAGAATTCACTATCATGATTTTACCATTGGTATTGGGTAAATTGTCTTTCTTGTTGTAATAAAAAATTCATTCATCCAAGTGAAATATAAGCAAGTGTTTATATAAATTAAATATTAAAGCAAACAATTTAGAATTTATACAATGATAAGATACAAAAAAAAATTACACAAGGTGTTAGTATAAGAAAAAGCTGGGATTGAGGTAGAAATATAGCATGCATTATTATAATGATTTTAGCATATAACCAAGCAAATTTTCAAATTACCCATTTCAGTATACATGTAATCCAGTAAATTTTAATTAAGGACATTGGGTAAATTGTTGAACACATTTGAGTAACTTGGAAAATATTTTGACATTTTCTCTTTTTTTTTTAAGTACTGGGGGTATATACATATCTAATTTTCTGCCTTTATATCTATTTCAGAGTCGGCATCCATTTAAAAAAACAAATTAACATATACCATGATAGTGCGGTAAAAAGATATATATCCATATTAAGAAGCAGATCATTGGAATTTTGCTCTTTTTTTTATGGAGATAAATTCAATTATTGAAACATTGCTTTGACGTGTATGTGGAAGACGAAAAAAAAATACTTGGGTTTGTCTTCCATTGTAAAATAGCTTTCGGTGCGGGACGAAAAGCAACAAACTATATACTAAAAAAGATTACAGAAAATATATCTCGTAAATGTGGAGACAAAGTATAAAAATCAACCTTTCATACATGAGACATTCAGTTAATGATAATATATGCACAATCACTTATCACTCCTTCACACAAATGGTAATACTTTTTTCAAAAGCATGTTTTTAATCTATGATCATAGCAGTTTTAACACATAATTAATATACCTTGTTGCACCATGAGATAATGTGCAAACATCAATTGCAATTTTTCACTATAATGACACACAAATGGGATTTCTCCCTTGCAATCTTCTGGAATTTTTCTCTTTCTCTCTCTCTTGCACCACATATGATTGTCAGTCTGTCTGTCTGTTTGACTAACACACGGGACAACACTGATCTAGGACTGATCTAGGGTTGGGACATTGTAGAACTGGACAAGACTGTTTTGTACACTCAACTTGATCTCCCTGTAAAAGAAATATAAAGATTTTTTTCTTCAGACTTTATAATCATAATTTATATATTTTCAGTGAAAAAGTACTTCTGAATAAAGTACAAAAAGCTTTTCAACCACTGTTTATGAGTAGATTTTGGCATTAAGTTATAACTAAAAAGTTCAAAATTAATACGATTCTGAATTGTTTTGAACATAAGAGCATCGAAACTTGATATCCATTGAGGTTATATTAGCTATAATTTCTCTGTGCTAACAAACTTACCCTACAAATACACGTCTTGCACTTATTGACATCCCACGAGTCTAAGTGCTTCCTCTTCTGTCCTTTGTTGTCATAACAACCAGGTTTTCTCATTGTCTTCCTCATATATTTGTTCATTTTTCTCCACTTAAAATGAAAGAAGTATACCGGTAAATGTAAATTTTCCTCTGTGTTAATTTGTATTTTCTTGTACCTTTAAAACTGTTTTTATGTTCATGTACTTTGAGTTCATCAGTAAGTAGGGAAACATTTAATGGCATTCTGATCCTACTTTGCATTCAGTATAATTTATATTGGGTCAGGGAGTGTAAAATCTATTTTAAAACTTCTAAATAAATGAAAATTATGCTTATCTTTTTATCTTTTTTTTTTTTTTTTTTACC
>PRKT01000238.1:615186-680839 GCA_003671525.1 Saccostrea glomerata
ATCAGCAAAGAATATGCTAAAATTTCAAGCATCTGCAATAAGTAGTGCTGAGAAAACTGCAACTAAAAATTTGTTACAGACACACACATAAGGGTAAAACAGTATATTCCCCCTCTCCTTTGGAGTGTGGTACCATTACAATACAAAAACATAATGACTTCTTTTCTCACCTGTTTGTGTGACTCTTAATCTGGCTGAGCTGCTTTCCACTACACCAGCAGAGTTTTCTCCCCTACATCTGTACGTCCCTCTGTCTGAAGACTGAATTAAAACTATCCGCAGTTGTCTCCCTTCATTCACAATCTGAATTCGTCTGTCATTGATCAAGACTTCAGTATCTTGAAAAGGAAAGTACTTAAAATAATTTAAGATTATCAAATTTTAAAACAATGCATATTAATGGATCAGCAGGTTGGGTAGCTAAAGAGAAGTGGGAGTGTTTTCCAAATAAGAAGTCTTGGTGAAGTTGAAAAAAAAAATATATGGTAAAGGAATATCACTACCCTGTTGAGATTCAAATTTTGAAAATCTCCAGAAATGTGCACAGTTATAAATATCTGTATAAAATAAATTTGAATGAACAGGTTGTATTATTGATTGGCTAGGGGAATGAATATTGCTCCGAAGTATGCACAAATCCCTCTGGCTAAGCACATAATTTTAGATTTTGTAATCCCCACAAAATGTTTATTTTGGGGCTGATACTGTCAATTACTAAATACAGTCCTTTAGTCAAGTTTCTCCATGAAGTGACATTTTTCTGATTCTTCATTGCAATTTTCTTTAGGAAAACTCAGGTAAAGACCTCCACTGATGAATTGTAACGGGAGAACAGAGTTAAATTATAATAAGGTAACAAATACTAAGTTAAAGTTTAATAACACATGTAACAAATACTTATTAAATCCTGGTACATCATCACATAGTTCATTCACCTTCATTCTATCCAAATCTTAAGATTTATTATTATTTTTTAGCCATATTTTATGAAAATTTGATACCGTAAAAAAATCCATTCCAGAAAAACAACAATAAAGAACTGTGTACCCTATGATCATCATATTTCATTCTGTATCCAGTGAATGTGTTTTTTTGTTGTCTATAACTTTTAAATTTAAATTCATAAACTATGATATTACATAATACCACTATCATAAGTCATGAATTCAGACAATCGGTGTTCTCCAAAGGTAAGCTAACATTTCAAGATTCTTTGTAAGGTTAATTTCACAGAAGCTGGTTTTATGATTTATTTCATAAAATGTAAAATTCAAATGTCCTTGTAGAGAAATAGTGCTAGAAATTAAAAGCCATTATCATAAACATTAAAAGTAATATACCATATTGACACCACATATATCCAAAGGCTTTCTAAAACACTGTTTATGGCCTATAAAGTGCCTTTTCTCAATTTATTTTTAATGCATAGGATATGATTTCAAGTGAATCTGTTTTGAAATCTGATACTTATTAAATGTGAAAATAATCCACTACTTTACAAGTTTTAAAGTACAAGTAGTCAAATACACCAATGTAGTTCAAGGTTCATTGTGAAAATCTACACCAGGTGAAATTAACATTTATTTGAATAAACTAAAACAAGCCATGTTTATAAAACAAACACACATTTTCACACAAAAAAGATTTTTTTAAAATGCTACGTGCAAAGTCTTTTCCTTTTAATTTCCAGTTGTGAACAAAGAATTTATAATACCAAAAATATTTGCACTTTATATGCTTCACACCCCCCACCCCCACCCCTAAGATTTCATTGTCCACTTACTTCCTTTGTACCAAGTGATGTTTGGTCGGGGGTTCCCTGATACTTCACAGGTAAATCTAGCCGTGTCCCCCTCATTGAGGGACAGGTCTGTGGGTGGCTGTACAATGACGGGGGCCTCTGAAAACCAAAACCAGGAGATCATCAATACAGGATTCCGTGGAGTTTTAAAAAATGTACTTTGGATAATCTTGATTCCTTATTTTTGGCAAGTACTTGATATTTGAAATGACCCTTATAAGTCAAATTGCGAGAACAACTGGTAATATTAATACATGTTATAGGCAAGAAGATGACTAAATTGATCTAGATATTTTACATGGATTTCGATCAGCATCATCAAAATAAGAGTAGGTAATTTTATTTCGCTAGTGGTTCTTCTCATGAAATTGCACAAAAAACAATTCCTCACATATTACATACCCTCATGCAATGGAATCTAACAACCTGTGCTATTATACAATTATGGACTTCAGTGTAGGTCGATATGTGGTTATAAGGACTCATGGCAATTGATATTGACCGAAGACACAGAAAGTGATAGCGACCGAGCCTGCGAGGTCGCTATCATTTTCTGTGTCTGAGGTCAATATCAATTGCCATGAGTCCTTATAACCACATATTGACCGTTCACTGAAGTCCATAATAGTTATATTATATAATCACTCAAAGTGAATGCACCGACACAGTCCTAACACAACGGACTTGGCTGTCATTACGTCACAATGGTTAAATTCACCTTTCTTTTATTATGACGTCACGTTCTAGGTAACTTCAGTGCAACCGAACGGCGTGTCGTGCGATATCATTTTCCGCGGATGCGCTTTCGCGTTGCTATCGCAAAAGGAGGAATGTCACATGAAGTCCTTTCAGCCAATGAAAACTACAAAATAATCTTCTTATATAATATTATCAATAATTGACCTACCCCCTTGAATTGTCACTCTAGCTTCAGCAACAGCGAATCCTTCTTCGTTTCCTGCCTGACATGTGTACGCCCCTTGATCTGAGAGCTGTAGGTCACTGATGTCTAGATTTCCTATGGTGTCCACATTATATTTACTGCTGGGTAGAATGGTGGCATCATTAAATTTCCAGGTAATGGTGGGGGGAGGGATTCCTGTAGCCTGACAGGAAAGACGTATAGACTGACCAATCTGTCCACTGGTGTCAGACGGGGTAGTGACCATAGATGGGGCCGCTGAAATGCAATGTAGAAGCAAATGTTAGATGAGCCTCTGAAAGAAAATCAAAGTACTGAGACGGTACTGAAAGACTTGGTCTGAATTAATATTTTTCCGGAAGTAAACAATGGATGATGCGTACGCAGTCGTAATACTACGCAGGAGAGTACTTTGTTTACTAGTGTGTCTTAAAATTAATATTTTGAGTTTACATTTACAAAATGCTTCATTAATTTGATTCAGAAAAAAGTTCGTATCACTTTCTTCAGTTTCATACAAAGTGTTTATATTTTGATCAAAACAATTTCTGCACTCTTTCATATAGCGTAGATTTAATTCATGTGTTATCACCACAGCTTCCTTTTTGAGGGGCTCTGACAGTAAACTAATAGACAGGGTCAAGTGACCCCATCTAAAAATTACACTTTGTTCAATTTTTTTAAAAACTCTTTTATTGGGTATTCATTTTAACCAGGCAAGAAGTAAATAAAGTTTACTGAAGATGTAAGTTGTTGTTCCCTGCTGAAAGTGGAAAATATTGATTTCTGTCTATCTGTCCATCCTTCAATCCCAATGATTTTGAGGTCAAAAGGTCAAAGGTCAAGGTCATAAATTCAAAAATTTTTGGGATTTAACACTTCTGTTTCTGAGTGATATCTCAAGAAGTCTTGTGCTTTTGCAATGAAATTTTATACAAATCCTTATGGCCAAAGGAAGACCCCTAATTACTTTAAGGCCAAAAGGTCAAGGTCTTAAATTCACACATTCTGTGTGTGTGTGTAAAACTACTTTCATTTCTGGGTGATATCTCAAAAAGCTTTTTAGAATGACAAGGCATTCAGTTTTTATACCATAACCCCCTATGGCCCCTGCCGCCCCTCCCATCCTTCTTAAAGTACACTAATCCCCCTAAACCCCCACCCCCACCCCAGGTCAGCACATTCTCTTCTTTTTTCCTTTAGCGGGAAACACAGACTCTCTGAATTAGCCTGCTTAAGGTGTAATATCCCTCTGATATGAGAGATAACTTTCTGAAGTCATTTTTCTAAAATGATTAATTCTGATCCTTATCATTTTTTACTTGGGAAAAGAGCAGGTATATAGGGATGGCCGTAGGAGCTAGACTATTGTTTTTGTTTGAAGGAGAATGGTCTGGCATGGTTTTAATGTTTAGCAAAGGTTTCATCTATATGACTCAGACACAGGATTTTTCTCAATATCACTGAGACTAGCATGTACCTCTGGAATAAGTAAGCTGGACTTTGTTAGTGCGGATTTCTTGGTCCTGAGTGCGGACCACACACTGGTAGGTGCCTTTATCCGAGTCCACGGTGTTGTGAATCATCAATGTTCCGTCATTCAGCATTGACACTCTGTTGTCTCGCAAGTTCACCTCTACACTGTAATACATGTATTGGAATGAGAAACTCACAAAGAACACTCTATATATAACTTCTTATATTGTAAATAATACTCTTATTAATTTACTGTAGATGTAACTTTTTCCTTGTGGGATTAATTAAAGCTATATAACGGTATATGGTAAAAATCTTTTCCTCAGAAATTTATTGCAGCACAATACAGGTTCAAAAAGTGCATTTAAGATCTACAATACCGTATTCCAAGAAATAAGCCTAATTATTTTCTACTTGCGGGATCAAACAGAAATTGTGATTCCATGAAACTGAACCCCCTGGAGAAAAAGTACTTTACAGTAATTGACCTCTGAAATCAATGTCAAGAGGACTACAGCTACAGGGCAAATAAGAAAATGTTCCTCTTTCACTGTTTCTTCCTATCAATGAAAGCACTCACTTTCCCCAGAGACCAATAAAGCTACCAGCATATTTCCCCCCTTTCATTAAGTACATTCAGATACCAAAAATAAAGCACTCATTACAATCAAATGAATCACATTAATTTGTTACTTATACTATCAACAGTACATATTAATCTCCAATGCCTCATTCTGGCAAATAAACTGACACACACACTGACGCACCTACAAAGTGATTTTTTTCATCCACCCAGTCCTTAAAATAAACATAAAACACATTCCTCCTTCATTCTCCAAACTCTAAAAATTCTGGCAGTCTTTTTGACTGGAGACCTAAAAGATTGAATTAGCCTGGAATCAATTAACGGATGCTTATTTATGTATCTTGACGTAACCCCGTGTTATGTGGTATATAAAAACAATGACAATTTACCCACTCATTATGAAGCCAGGAAATCTTGTAGTTTTCGTTTCCTTCTGCACGGCAAGAAAAATACGCTGTGTTTCCCATCGTGATTATCGCATCTCGGGGTTCCATGGTGAAGTGCGGGGTGTCTGCAAATTTATCATGTATCACTCTCTATTACCATCATAGGAAATTGCAAAAATTTGATAGTGAAAGATTCTTGGCATTTTTTTAAAAGAAATAAAATAAAAAATTTCATTACACTTAATAGGAAATAAATCAAATTAGATAAAATTTGACAGGAAATGAGATTTTCTATTATCAAGATACGGTATTTGCTTTGAACATAGGCTCAGAACTGTTTTAACTTTTTTAACATGCTGAAAACATTATGATACTTATTTTTTCTGTTGTTAACCAAAAACTATATTTCCTGATTACATTAAAACATATCTCTTATTTCTTTAATGTTTAAACTGGTTAGTTAAATGTAAAAAGTTGAATATTGTAGAAAAACTTCAGTGCCCCTTGAAGTCTCTCAAGACAAATTCTCTCACCAGGTTTCATAATACACTATACGATACAGGTGTATAAGGCATCAACAAGTTCATGTTTTTCTGTCTCCTTTTTATACATTTATATATTGTTACTCTAATATTTAAAATTTTGATATTAGAAAAAAGAAAAATTGAAGAAGAACTACAATGGAGAAGATTATTAATGTTTATTGTTAAATACAGTTGAACTTTGATATCTTGAACACTGATATCTGGAATGTCATGAAAATATCAAAGTGATTTGGAAATCTCAACCACTTAATTTCCCAAAGTTTTGACCCTTGATATCTCAAATCCTTGGATATCTAATTTTTTCTCCGAGTCCCATCATGTTTGAGATAACAAGGTTTGACTGTAGACAATAAAAAAGGGTAAATATAACAAAAAGTGATGACTCTCATATAAAAACTAAGTCATCCAAGATAGGTTATATTTGCTATTTTTTATAAGCTCATTATATCAATGAATCACAGAATTTATATTATGCTAACTTAAAATGAGTTTATTGAACTCTCTTTAACATTAACTTATGTGTGAGTCGACTGCCTTGGTTAAAAAAATTGATCATACTGACAGAGCATTCTCTTGAGTAGCTAATAAGTAATGGGAGACATAAATACCAAATGCAGGTAATAGTAGAATATTACTATTAATATAAATATGGAAAGATGATGATGGAAAACCTGAAGGCATCTTTTTTGTCATATAATTTAGTTGTTAGTTGGCCTTTATTTTCTATATTCAGTAAGACATCCAAAATATGAGGCAGATGTGGCAGACTCTGTGATGTCTTTTACTTCAAATTCATTAAAATTAAGTGGATGTTTAAATGAAAATAGCTATTGTTTATTGATAAAAACAGATTGGCTAATAAAGGAGCACAATTAGTGCCCATTGGAATTTTCAGAAGTTGTTGGAAGACTTGGTCTCAAAAGACTACATAAATTTTGTCAATGAGGAAATCCAGCATCTCTTTATTAACAACTTCAGAGTACTTGTGTGTTGAATCAGAGTGATTTCTAAATCTTAACAATATACATTTATAAAATAAATGGCCCAAATATGGAAATATTTTGACCGAAATCGTTTAAATTTAACATCTTAATAATCGAAATTTCCTTTTTTGTCATTTGTGATATGCACCTCCGAAAAGGTCATTATTCTTATGTAGGAAAATTTTTCAACATCTTGGGTTCAATGTAATCTGACTTAATGAAGGCAATTTTTTTTATTAAATATGAATGACCTACCCTTCATGATGAAATCATTCATACAAGATTTATGGTATTTAATCCCCAGTTGTTTGATATAAGGATATTCTCAAATTTCAAATAAATGACTTTATAATACCTACGAAATGGGATGAAAGAAGCAGAAAGAGAGCTTTAAAGATCACTCTTGGACAATGGAGACTAAATTAACCAGAAAAACAGTTTCACGTTCACGGTAAGAACAGACAAACTAGATATTGTGCACACCTCACACCTGCATAAAATATGATTCAGCCACTTACTCTTAAACAACCTTAAAAATGTGCAGACATAAATTGAAATTTCATCTTTATCCTTTCATACAATAACACTTCCAATCTATCTCAATTTACTCCCAGATGTCCAGGAATAACATATCAGTTATCCAGCTACCCATCAGCCCAAAACACATACGTTAGATGACTTTTTTTCCCCTCATTGAATGAAATATAAATTTAAATTTGCTATATAATGTGATAATGGAAGAAAAATATCCTCTAGCAAGCAAAGTCATGCGACCTATAATTTGTTTGTTGTTACATTAAGATATCTGTGTTTAAAAAATTGTGTCTGTGGAATTTAGAATACGAGACCAATTTATTTCATAGAATTTTCCCAAAATTAGATTAAAGTTTTACTTTTCAAGAGAGCAATAATTCAGGCCATGGTCTGCAAAAATGGGAGAGACATAAATTCTACTGAAAATTTTAATTCAAATCTCTCATTTTTTGAAAACGTTAAGTCTCATCATTTTTTGAAAAAAAGTTTGTTGGTATTCAAATTCATCATACCGCAGCTGCCGAAGTTTGAATCTGTGAGCTGAATGAGTGGTCTCCCCCTGAGTTCCGTGGGGCCGTGACATGTTGCTGTGGTGTGGATTTTTCCTATATTCGTCTTCAGAAATTTGGAAAACCATTTCATATCACAATCACAGTTGAGTAAGTTCGAATCCAATCGTCTGAAAATTACAAATTACAGAATAATTAACATTGACGGATACAAGGTTATTTCAATCTAAATTTATTCTAAATAAATGACATTTATTAGTTTGTGATTTTCCCACTTCTTTCTGCATATGTGAATATGATTTAGAGCAAATGACAGACGATAATTGCATCAATTATTAGATTTCATAATTATCTCTATTTCATACATTGTGGTAATTAAACTGAATTACATTCAAGTATTTTAACAATTCAGGCTTTAATTTTCCCTTTCATTCATTATTTGTATTATCGATAATCGTAGTTTTTGGGCATCTTTAAAACATGAGAACAATTAATATGGAATCAAACAACCAATGTGCATTAGCAATTACATAATTGTACCCCAGTATTTGTACTATAGTACTCAAAGGCTATCTGAATGCCTTACAAAACTTCTGTCGATAACCTATCCTTTTAAACTCTAAAAATTTGATGTCGTGCAATAAACTCTCCTAATTAGTGCCAGCTGAAATCAGAAGTCTATGACACTTTAATGTGCAAAAATCTTCATAGTAAAATTTCGTACCAATTTTCCTCCTATTAGCACATTTCCTTTCCCTCTAGACATAAAACAGTTTTCTTTGATATGAAAGCACAGATATATTCTGAGCCTGACAAATTTTGTGTCAAAACATTCAGAGGAAAACAAAATTTTAGCAAAGAAAAACCAGCTGTCTATAAAGATATCAGTAATTACAGTAAAATACGATTAAAGCGAATATGCTTATAACAAACTGACGCTTACAACAATTTGATTTTCAAATTCATTCCCCATGACTTCAAAATATAGTAAAAGGATATAACGAATTACGCTTATAAAGAAGCTAAATCATCCATCTATAACGAAGTGTTATAAGCATGTTTTACTATAATATTGGTTGAAAAGTAATTTCTCTCAAGCACCAAAATGATATTTTAGATCAGAGGTTAAACATTTGGTGATGTCATAATGCATTGAATAGCAAGAAAATTACTTCATTTTTGACAGACATGCTATCACCAAAGGTCTACATGATATTTAATGCACTGTTAACTAAAATCAAGGAGTTTCAGTTTTTTCCAGAAATTCACAGGGCCAAATAAGGCCATAAGTGAACCTTATTCTTAAATTAACATAAAGATCAGACTTTAGACTTATAAATGGGACAGGGTGTCATATTTATGCATGACTTAAAGCCATTGAATAATAATTAAGGTTAAAGAAGTTGATAATGAACTTTAAACATTTCTATTTTGATTTCAAACTCCTGCATCACTGTGCACCCTGTACATATTATTCTTTTGAATGGGCATGTCAAGTCAGCATATGGAGTTTGATAAAATTTAAAGAATAATTTCTATGAAACTAAACAATCACAAATTTTTTAACAGTATAAAGTCAGGGTCAAAGGGCAGGTCAAGGGTAAAAAATGTGCACTGTCGAAAAGCTCTCACCTGTCTCAATTTTTAACATTCATGTATATGGTTTGATAAAAATATTTTGTCAAAATAAATATATAGTTCAATGAAATTGGGCTAAATAGAAATTTTTGAAATGTGATGTCAAGGTCAAAGGAAATGAAATATTATTGCAGTTGAATACCTTTATCACATCATGATTCAGCATATGAAGTTCGATAAAATTATCTAGAATATATTTATAGTTTCTTTGAATCTGAGCTAAACTTCAAGTATGAAGAAAGGACAACTCAGATAGAAGGTTTTCTATATCTATATCATTTAAACGATTATACATCATTTTTTGACATCACATCTATAACTTTTGCAATCACCTAGGATAAGTATGTTCATTGCTTTCTGGCCTAGAACATAATAAAAATTAATCCCCCAATCAAAGTTTGATTTTTGGGGTCATCTATTAGCCATTATTGAATTCTTTCTAGAATAGATTGTGAAGGTGCATGGAAGGGAAATTAAACCCTGGTATGTACATGATAAGACTACCACGAAATACCAGAGTTTTTTGGTGTTTTTCTTATCACACAGTACACTCAGATGTGTGTGGTACACAGTTATGTCATACGCAGCATTGATACAGACATGCGAATACTCACAATCTTCGAAGATTACGGGAATGTGAAAACAAAGCAGGCAAAATTGTCTGTATTTTGTTATGGTGCAAGAATCTGCAAATACAAAGCAATGACTTTTCCTGACAATATAAGCATTAATGCTGCTAAGCCAATACACTCTTTAAAACTCATATAATAGGCACAAGAATATATATTTTCCAGGGGTTGGAAGAAAATTTTTACAAATATATAGGTATAATTATCTCTCCTCATTAATTTTTTTTTTTAATTTGGTGAAAGAAATTGTAAAAAACATTTTCATTGGAAAAAAATGTATTTCAAAATCATTTGCAATTTGTTGTATTCAAAATTAACAGACATGTATATGTTTTTGTGTTTGATTCTTATGCCATATATGGAAGTCTCCACAAAAAAAATTCAGCATGCAACGAACAGAATTAATATAAGCCCACCTGCATGGGTTTGAAACAGCTTCCAGTACACTCTTCATAAAAACAAATAGCAAACATGGCTGTTTTTATAAGCAAAACATGACCAAGCAATTAATGTGTTCATAAAATTAAACATTTAGCAGCCAAAACATATGATACAGCAGTAACAGCACTGGTTTATGTTAACTATACTATGTGTCAGGTTTGGTTGATTCAGTATGATTTTTGTGCAAGTTGTTTCAAGCTTTTTAATCCTAAGTGTTTTTATGCTCCTGAAACCAAAGATTCCAGGGCATACAGTTTTTTGGTTTATCCACCTGTCTGTCTATTTGTCTGTTACTCAAAACTCTTGAACATTGCCCATAAATTTTAAATGGTTGCTGCTCAAAGATTTTCATGTTTCTCCAATGATGTATTCTTTGTGACAAGATCTTTCTATGGGTACCAACATATGACTTTTGACCTCATGATACTGACCCTGACATATGACATACTTTTTAAAAATATGTCAATGTTTGGCCATATATTTTCTAAATAATTGATAATTATAGGATTGTTTATTCCTTGTGATTATAAAAGATCTTTTTGGGGTATCAATATTTTGAACTCTTTACCTTGACCTTGCTTGAACTACATTTTAAAACTTTAATCAGTGATTCACAAACATCTTTTTTTAAAAAAATACTTTTCCCATGCAAAATCTTTATAAAATTCACATTACGATAGCTGATTTTCTCCTAAAATAACCCGAAAGAATCTATGTAGATTTGAAGTAACTAGGACCACCAAAGGAGGAAATATTGACCTGAATTTGATGAATTGCATTGGTCAGGAATTCCAAACACTACTGTTAACTTAATTATTCCAGATCTGGTATTTTCAAGACTGCATGTGTCAAAATTTGTGTCATATGATTATATTCTCAACCTTTCACAAACCATCCATCTGATGCTGAAATGATGGCCACAAAAATAACTTTCAGCAGAACCAGTTTAAATTCCTTTTAAAATGTGCAAAATGAGCGATAGTTTTCATTTCATTCATGCATATCTTGTTATATAATTGAATAATCCCTAGCTCTTAGATTTGAGCGACCCAACATTATTGAAAGATATGATTCATATTGCAGAATATCTGAATCATCCCAAGCGCAATCACTGAATGATATTCATAGAAATACGGATTCAAATACATGTACCTTCGAAATCTTTCATATTCTTAATTTAAAAAAATATTAAGCACAGTGATTACAAAACAAGCAAGTTTAAATAATGGTTCTGGTGAAACTTTGGTATCTCAAACACAAAAATTCCAAACACTATGGAATTCTAAAATTAGTTTTGATTTAGTTTCATGCAACCTCTTATTTTTTAAGACTACTTTTAACCCTGATTTCTTGAATCTTTGGATATCTTGGGTGTTTTTTTCTTGGTCCTGTCATGTTGTAAATTTTAAATTTACCGGGTGGCAGTAAATACAAAATTTACAACATTTTGTCATGTTGTAAATTTTGTATTTACTGCCACCCGGTAAATTCAAAATTTACAACATGACAGGACCATTGAGTTTGAGATAACAAGGTTTGACTGTATTACTTGCTGATATGATGGTATATGAAGTTTCATCAATTTTTAGCATGAAAATGATTTTCTTCATATGCCTGTTAAGTTTAAAACCTTTTTTCTATGAAGCTTTTTCTGATGTCATTAAGTATTTCACTTGTTTGGTGATTGAAGCATGAATTTGCTTTTTTTTACCACAAAGTTTCTCCTACTTACATTTGCTGGAGATTCTCTAAGCCGTTGAAAGCTTGGCTTTCTATAGACTTTATCTGATTCTTATATAAATATCTGAAAAAAATAAACAAATATGTCATATTTTGTCTAGAAAATTTTCTTGTATTAATAAGAGTCAGATATTTTTTTCAAGAGCAATAAATCATCTCTGAAGTTTGTTGATAATTGGCAATGAAAAAAATATAAACTTTCCTTTGACTTAAGCATAAGTTTATCTGACATTTCCTCACAGGCATATCTTTTGAGAGTTTTTTTATGATTTGGATTATGGGAAATTTAAAGTCTTGCAATCTTCTGCTATAAATGTTTTTTTAAGTGGATTCCCCAATCATGTTGTATCATCGCAAAAGAAGTATTTCTCACATATATAATTAAACTCGTAATTAAAAGTTTTGCATAAAAACTGACATTTACTATTAAATACTGTTAAAGCACAAATTTTTGTGGAAATAAAATTTTGCTGATTTGTCATGTAAAAAGGTTGTTCATGGACAATAATTAAATTTTGTTTTTTTGAAGGTAACCCTTTAGTTGTCCAAGTACCAACCCTATGGTTGTTCCAGTCAACCTGAACAATACAAATTTTGGAGCAGCTATAGAGCAAACATGGACCTCTAAAATATCAAAAGTTGGATCAGGTGTCATTGAGGAGTGAGCATTCCCTGCAGCCCATCTCTGGCATTTTGTTATAAGCTTGTTTTACTGTACTTCAAAAAAATATATAACTTTTTTTTTTATTATGTTGGACAAAAGAGACCATTATCAATAAAATATACTACAAAATGTACATGTATATCCCATATAGTACCTCTACCAATTTGAAAAATACCCCAAAAGCATGGAATCTCATAGATTACCAGGTAGTTAGAAGTGTGATTTCTCAAGGATTTTTACATGATGACAAAAAAGCTGATGGATGTACATGGAAACTATTTTCTATAGGGGAAAAAGGTCATTTTGAGGGCTTTTATAATTTGTTCAAAACTCAGAAAATAACAAATTGATAATGCCATATTTCCAAAACAGTAATCCTTTCTGCCATATTCTTTCTTGTTTTATATGATCACATTCATATACTCAACTCATTTTGAAGCAAATCTGCACTTTTGAAAATATCAAATTTTAAGGGCTTTGAAGACAAAATTGTGCCTACTTCTTCATACATTATTACATTAACCATACAACCAATGTTTCGATATGTGAGGCCCAGTAATAAGTACATGTACCGTGTAAGTTTAGCTTCTTTGTTTTTGCCTATGAATATTTCAGATGGTGAACTTAGTTTCTCTCGAATTTAATTTAAATTCATTTGATTTATGATGGCTGAGCAAAGGAATTTTTTTTTTATTAAAAGTGCACCCATTTACATTTTGATACACCTTTCTTATTATTCTGCTAGACAAATAAGTTGAAAAACATTGTATTAATTAGGAGGCTTAAACATTTAGGTTAATGAGGGGAGTTCATTAAGTAACATTTATGAATGCTAGTTAAGCATTTATAATCATATGTCAGTTGATTTGTATTACCTTGTTCCAGAAATATCAACAATGACTACTTACAAATATTTTAATTCTGTAAGGCCTTCAAATGCGCCATCCTCTAGCCTTTGTATCTGGTTATTATTAAGTAGTCTGAAATAAATATTAAAACATTCAATTCAAATTTTTTTTTTCAATTCATGCAAGCATATTAATTGTGCTTGAGGTGCACAAAACAAAACTTTCTTTGTAAATACTAACGCAATTAAAAACACATTACTTAATTAGTTACTGATTTGACCAACTCTCTCCTAAATAGTCAAAATTACAAGTTGTATAGTACTCATCTAAAAACAAAATGAAAATTATTGGATTGCAATTAAAAAGATCATTAAGAAATGGCAGAATAGCATCATTGCTACATGATGTTGTCTTAATTATTAGCTGATACATATCTAAGAAGAAATAGCCACAATGTGCTCAATAATCAGAGAACATGCAGTTTCATCTTGAGAAGTAAAATAACAATTAATTCCTACTTATTAACAGGGAGTTATATGCAACTGTCTTTGACATCAACAAGCTTTCTGTGGTATCTAAACTGTTTCCAAGTTTATTTGAGCAAGTAAAATACACACATGTACATGGATGATTTGGAAAATAATGTTCTACATTCTACCTTAATTAATGATATAAATAAATAAATTCTAGATCTATATCTGTCTCAAGAAATGGGAGTAATTATTATCAGGGAAAACTCCCTGACATAAAATGGACTCCCGAGTCTTTGTCATGTTTGAAGACAGGACAATCATAACAGGACAATAAATGACACAGATGTGACTCATGTGAAAAATGACCGTTATAGCAACAAAAAGAAAGATGAAGAAAACCTCGGCTGTATCCCCAGGCCTTGTTGTGAATGTCTGTCTAGTGGCTGCACATCACAGATTTATATAGAATTTATCAACTTCTCAATGAATGCTTGCAAGCCATATAACATACCAGTTTATAATTTAGCTTCACCGAGAAAAATCTGAGGTGCAACCCACATCATCTTTAATTTGGAAACCAGAAAAAATAGGAAAATAATGCTTAACGATGAATCACAAAAAAATGACATAAGCAAGGATTGGGGGGGAAATTTGGGATGTATAACCTCTTAGGAATTTTTTTTGTGCTGCAGATGATCATGTGATATAAATATAACGATAAAATCTTAATTGTGCACTCAGACTAACAAAGCACTGGATTGCAAAAGAACAACAAAGGAAAAAAGATACCCTTTGACATGAAAAAGAATGAAATGGATTTAAAGTTTATGTTGCATCTCATGTAGTCCATCCATAAAATCTAAAGTGGGTTGTGAAATAAAACCTCAATGTACTTTTTTGAGTGGTAAATAAAGCCTGATAACTAGGTATAGTGTATTAATATAATTAAGTCTAAATTTTCTAAATTTAGGCTCATGGGCCACTTTGCTCCCTGGCATACATTAGCTAGAAAGAGCAGAAATCCGTTAATTTTTAAAAAAAAAAATTCAATTATATGTGATTGCAAGGGCATATGGTTTGTTCACACTTGAACCTTATCTAATCAAGGGGATTTCTTTTTTGGCCTTATCGTACCGCGCCTTGGGAATATGATTGAACTTGCATCTAAAATACATGGAAATTCTTCTGAATTTATATAAATATTCATGGATTTGCTACTCTTGGAAAGATTTTTTTTATAATTTATCCTATTAACAACCATGTAAAATTTTGATCACCATTTCAGGCTGACCTCCCGTCAGTATATGATTTGATCACACTATTTGTATGTAAAATACAAAAGAATGCTTCAAGATTTTGCCTGTTTTTTTGATTGCCCTTTGATTTCCTACCCTACCCGGGCCGCCTTAAGGGTCATGATTTGAACAAATTTGAATCTATACACGAAGTAAGGAAGCTTTCACACAATATTTATCTTTTCTGGTCTTGCGGTTCTTGAGAGGAAGATTTTCATATGACCAGCCACCCAATTTTAACTTTATCTTAATTATCTCCCCTCTGAAGAGAGTGTGGCCATTCATATGAACTAACTTGAATCCTCTTTATCCAAGGATACTCTGTTAGAGTGTGGTTGAAATTGGCCTAGTGATATAATTCTGGAGAAGAAGATGAAATATTGTACACATTTGCAGGACAACAACAACAACACAACTGACAAAATTTGATCAGAAGAGTTAATTCACTTGAGCCTTAAGCTCTGGTGAGCTAAAAATAAATACATAAAATAAAACTTAATTTGCAGAGTTTAAGGATAAAAAAATTCTGTTTACTTATTAAAGTGGAAGAGATTATGCATTCATGTCTTTTTTAATCTAAGATATAAACTTTATACTGCCTTTTAACCAAAACTATCCATTGCATTTAGCCTTTGCCAAGTTGTCTAGACAACAGATTTGCACATTTTCTTTGAAGTTCATTATCAGGTTGACCAGTGATGTCATCAAAATATAAACTTGCTTCATCTCACTCAGAAAGGGAGGTTTAGTGCAGATGGATTCATTCAACCAAGGCCACCCTCTCAGTTCTACATTAGAGGCCACCCTCATTGCCATGAGAGACTTATCTAATGTCATCAGGTGATCATTGATTGCCTGTGTCTAACAGTTAATGAATGCAATACTGTTTGCATTGTTACTAAGAGATTGCAGGGTTCCTACTGTTTTCATTGTTTTTGGCCCAAATCATTAGTTGACCTGAATTATGAGTAGGGCTGCTATTGCGAATAAATTATCTATTTTGCAAATTGATCGAGTGCACTATCAAACACTCTTCTTAAACTTTCTTTCATGTGAAAATAAAGAGATGTTCAAAAAAAAAAAAATTGAATTGATTATGCAAGATAATCATTCAATATGCATTTAAATATTGCTGTAAATTACACATTTGAATCCATACATCATGAAAGGAAGGGGATAATCATGTACTGCTGTTCATCTTTAGTCATGCACATATAATTGTGTTCCTGTTTTGAATTTATCATGTTTACAGGGCAAAAACACAGTAATTAATTCTAATTTTATACAGACTCTGGTGCCTATCACACTATGTGTCTTAAAACAAGAGATTTGAATATAAAACAATCCCCTCTTCTATTTTTCAATTACAGATTTTACATCAAAATTGATAAATTTAGCTGATAGAAATTATTATAAGAACAGTCATATAGTCTAGATGCAAATATCTTGTGGTATTCTAACATAATTTATAAGTTAAAGATATATCATACTTACAAAGTGGTTATTTTTCCATATTGTCTAAATGTTCCTTTTGGAATGTTTCTTATTCTATTAAATCTTAAATCTCTGAAAAAGAAAAACATTCAGTATTAAATTAAGATAGCATTAAAAATTCATTAAGTTCTTATGATCTATTATGAGTAAGACAAGCTTCTAGATGTATCAGTATCATATATAAAGTCCAAAATCTTTATTTTTAAATTTTTAAGTTTGAAAATTGTGTCACGGGCTATAACTCTTTGGAAAATGGAATTCATAAACAGTTCCCTCCCCTTCAAATACAAATCAGCTGTTTGCATGAGACACATATTGTGCGATACATCACAAATAATCTTCCGGCTTACATCATCTGTAGAGGGGGGAATTTTTATGATAAACCATGCAGTAAGAGATAATTAATATCTTTTAAAGAGGGTTTTTTAAACAACTTATGACACTTTGAAAAGAAGCTGTAAAATGCCTGATATATCGCATCTGTGTATGTAATCCCGACAGCAATTAACCAGCTGTGGGTGTCTGCATGGGGATATGATGTCAGAGCAGGGAATTCACTGTCCATCCCCCCAAAATACAGAGACGCCATGTGCCACTTGCTGTGCGTGTTTATGATGCACAGTGGGACTTCATCTTGCTAATCAGAACATTATCTCAGCCTCTTTACAGGCAGCACTTTCTTTGATTCTAGTTTCATTGATACTGTATAACATGAATCCAGCAGACACTTGGTGGCTCATACCAGAGTATATTATTTTGCAAGTCTCCTCCTTCATCCAATTTAATACACAGCAAGTAATAGGGCTCTATTTTATCTTGTTATTGCAAGCATTGAGTCATTTACTAGTCATTTCACAACAGCTCTTGGTGTAAAACAAGAGGCCCACGGGCCTTATAGGTCACCTGAGCATTATGCAACAATTTTCCAGTTATTGAATTTGATTCATGTTTTAAGCTAGATGCTATATGACATTCTATAATGATGATGTAAACCTTTTTTTTCGCAATTTATATCAGGATCATCAAATAAATTTTTGCAAGTGCAAGAAACAGTAACTAAAGATTTCCAAGATATTGAATGTTTTTTCTTGTGGATTGAACAGAAATTGTGATATCAATGAATTATGACCCTCCAGGAAAAATGTTTTTTTTACTGTTATTTTTCATCACTCACTTGTACAGCAATCAGACCACACTTTGAGGTTCAGTTTGGGGATCTTAGAACAATTAAGGTAGTCGGCATCACTCTCGGCCTTGATGAACACGTCCCTCTGAACTCTCTGTATGTTATCACTACTCTCACAGATAACCTGAGCCAGAGTCACCTGCTGTAACTCAGACAGCTGGTTGGGCTCAAATACACCAGGGTTTTCATACCAGAACCTGAAAAAAGTTTTCAATAATCCAACATTAAAGTATATTATGGCAAATTCATTTATAAGTTAAATAAAAACACAACTTTAATTGATCAAGTTAAACAACTTCCATAAATGTATGCATGTACTAGAATATTTCCATTTACCAGTAGTCATTTTCTTTTTCTTTGAACAAAAGTTAATTATCGTAAGTTTTTTTTGTCAAATGTAAATACAAAATCTTTCTCTTTCTTCTTTTATGATTTTGTAAAATGATGATTTTTACCTATCTCCATCCCTTGTCCTTTTGAACTGGTCCACAATGATACACAGAAATGTTGGTCCTACTTTGCCTCCATCCACCGGCTTCTCTGCCATTCCTCCCACAAACAGATCAATGTTGTCTGAAAAAAAAATCATCTTCAGTTTTATACAGATACATGTGTATCAAGTTTGTTATGGTCTCTTAGAAAAATGACAACTCTGCAATACAGTGTACACTTTGCTAAAATCACTTTCACAGATTCAGATGGATTGAGAAAAGACATTTTGTTGCAATGTGGTCTAAAGTTTTAGACTATGTTGAACATCAAATTCATAAACTGATATTGATATACAGGGAGACTTAGTATTAATATAATCACTAGTAATCTGAATGCTTCATCTTCCAAATAAAACTTGCATTGAACAATTTATATTTACATAATATGTACCAAATATGTTTAGTAACCTAAATGTTTTATTACCGTACATACTCAGTATTTTGGGAGTTAAATATTGGTATAAAACTCTATGTCTGACTTATAAGCGAGTCATAAAGTTATTGGTATTTTTCTGGAGGCTAAAAGGTAGTATCTTATTTGCATGTCTGACGATTATCAAAGAAAATGTCTGGATATATAAGATAATTTATGTATTCTTAGATTATATATATATAAAGTACAAGTATTTACATATGTTAATAATTTTATCTATTATCAATAATTGACCTACCCCCTTGAATTGTCACTCTAGCTTCAGCAACAGCGAATCCTTCTTCGTTTCCTGCCTGACATGTGTACGCCCCTTGATCTGAGAGCTGTAGGTCACTGATGTCTAGATTTCCTATGGTGTCCACATTATATTTACTGCTGGGTAGAATGGTGGCATCATTAAATTTCCAGGTAATGGTGGGGGGAGGGATTCCTGTAGCCTGACAGGAAAGACGTATAGACTGACCAATCTGTCCACTGGTGTCAGACGGGGTAGTGACCATAGATGGGGCCGCTGAAATGCAATGTAGAAGCAAATGTTAGATGAGCCTCTGAAAGAAAATCAAAGTACTGAGACGGTACTGAAAGACTTGGTCTGAATTAATATTTTTCCGGAAGTAAACAATGGATGATGCGTACGCAGTCGTAATACTACGCAGGAGAGTACTTTGTTTACTAGTGTGTCTTAAAATTAATATTTTGAGTTTACATTTACAAAATGCTTCATTAATTTGATTCAGAAAAAAGTTCGTATCACTTTCTTCAGTTTCATACAAAGTGTTTATATTTTGATCAAAACAATTTCTGCACTCTTTCATATAGCGTAGATTTAATTCATGTGTTATCACCACAGCTTCCTTTTTGAGGGGCTCTGACAGTAAACTAATAGACAGGGTCAAGTGACCCCATCTAAAAATTACACTTTGTTCAATTTTTTTAAAAACTCTTTTATTGGGTATTCATTTTAACCAGGCAAGAAGTAAATAAAGTTTACTGAAGATGTAAGTTGTTGTTCCCTGCTGAAAGTGGAAAATATTGATTTCTGTCTATCTGTCCATCCTTCAATCCCAATGATTTTGAGGTCAAAAGGTCAAAGGTCAAGGTCATAAATTCAAAAATTTTTGGGATTTAACACTTCTGTTTCTGAGTGATATCTCAAGAAGTCTTGTGCTTTTGCAATGAAATTTTATACAAATCCTTATGGCCAAAGGAAGACCCCTAATTACTTTAAGGCCAAAAGGTCAAGGTCTTAAATTCACACATTCTGTGTGTGTGTGTAAAACTACTTTCATTTCTGGGTGATATCTCAAAAAGCTTTTTAGAATGACAAGGCATTCAGTTTTTATACCATAACCCCCTATGGCCCCTGCCGCCCCTCCCATCCTTCTTAAAGTACACTAATCCCCCTAAACCCCCACCCCCACCCCAGGTCAGCACATTCTCTTCTTTTTTC
Source organism: Saccostrea glomerata (assembly GCA_003671525.1). Lineage (NCBI taxonomy): Eukaryota > Metazoa > Mollusca > Bivalvia > Ostreida > Ostreidae > Saccostrea > Saccostrea glomerata. The sequence goes on from PRKT01000238.1 coordinate 635,711, forward strand.
CTTTAGCGGGAAACACAGACTCTCTGAATTAGCCTGCTTAAGGTGTAATATCCCTCTGATATGAGAGATAACTTTCTGAAGTCATTTTTCTAAAATGATTAATTCTGATCCTTATCATTTTTTACTTGGGAAAAGAGCAGGTATATAGGGATGGCCGTAGGAGCTAGACTATTGTTTTTGTTTGAAGGAGAATGGTCTGGCATGGTTTTAATGTTTAGCAAAGGTTTCATCTATATGACTCAGACACAGGATTTTTCTCAATATCACTGAGACTAGCATGTACCTCTGGAATAAGTAAGCTGGACTTTGTTAGTGCGGATTTCTTGGTCCTGAGTGCGGACCACACACTGGTAGTGCTATAATTGGTTTGTCTTTGAATATTTCTTTGAGATCGGGTTCTCTTGATAGACAGTGCCAGTATTTCAGTAATTTCTTTTTGATATTACAAATGGCTGGGTAATATTTTGTAACCATGACCAATGGTATATCAGAGTTACTGTTAACTTTCTTTTTCTGATTTAAATGGTCTCTTTTGTAATTTTCCAGAACATTGTTCATTGAGTTATTTATCTTATTTTTATTGTATCCTCTTTTCAACAGAGAAACTTTGAACTTCTCGACAGCATTTTAAATTATTTTAGAATCGCTTGTATTGCGTAAATGACGAATGATTTTTCCTTTTATAATGCCCTTGAAAACTGAAGGGCTGTGTGCACTATTGCGTTCCAGATACTGGAATGTATTAGTAGGTTTGATGAAAGTTTTAACATCTAGAAGCCCTTCTAATTCAAACCTTTCTCCCTTAAATAGGGAGATGTCAAGGAAGTTCATTTCTTTGTCAGAAATTTCGTATGTGAATTTTAACAGAGGATGATGCGAATTAGCTATTTGGAAAAATTGATCAGTTTCATCCATTTTCCCTTGATAGATTATAAATCCATCATCTTGATATCGACCGTGATGAACAATATTTTGTTCAAATGGAAAGGATGACTGCACTTAACGCCGGTTTTTGGGTCTTTTTCAATCTCTGTTGTCACATTTATTTTTGTTTTTATTTTAGCCTTAAGTCATTTCTTATAGAGTTTGGTCTATTTCCAAATGAAAGGCAATGTCATAAAGCTTATAAACTGCGTTGCAATAAAATAATTTGTTGTTTTCTTACCCCACCTCTCTGCAAATATCAGGAAATTAGACTTATCTGCCCTTGATTGGAGATAAGATTTATAAATATGCATAAGAGGCGGGGCTAATATTGTGAGTGGTCTAAAATTAGAATAGTTACTGTATTTATATTTGGTGCATTCTCTCTCTCTCTCGGCATATGTTTGTCCTATATTTTTTAAGTTTTCAAATAAATCATATAACTAATAACAAATAATATCGACCGGTAGAAGTAGCCATTGATAATCAACAGCAATGGCTGATGTCAACAATTCGCGTGTTCGAAAATAAGTGCCGACTAGCTCAGTCGGTAATGCACAGAATCAATAAGATAGAGGTCTGGGATCGAGACCCGCTAACAACATTAAGACTTGCTTTATTTTTCCCTTCTTATAAAAAAAGAAAGAAAAACGTCACAATTACTGAAGTTTTTCTTAATTTCTTCTTCCCATAAATTAGTGTGCTTCGGATGGTATGATTTCATTTTTATTTACTGGATCTTACTTTGGATGTTCATGATAAGCGGTGGTTCAAAACATAAATAAATCTCTTTTTTCCTGTAGACTACGAACATGTAGAGACATATAATACACTCGAAAATATATAAATATAGTAAAATTAAACTCTTTTGAGATAAATATAAGAATAATCTTATAGATATCTAAGAGAAAAAAGAATAACACGTGGCTCGATGTACCAGATTTTGGCAAAAAATTGTACCGACTTATAAGCATGTCATAAGCAAATCCAACCAAAATAACGTCAAAAAATTTAACAGACTTATAGGTGGACCGACTTATAGGCGAGTATATACGGTAATCTGGATAATTTGATTGGGAACTCAGGCATCTAGATTACTGGTAAATGTATTATTATTCATTTCTACATGCATGTACCTGGATGTCCGTAGAGAGCTTGAAGTTTGTTCCTCACATTGCGCTGAGGCATCTCGTTTGCCAGGTCATCAAAACTAGTGACCCTTTTCATGCCGCAGATCTCCCTGTAATCGTTGTAGAATGGAAGACCGTGGTCCCTGCCCCTTTGGATGTTGAGGGATGCCAGGTCCTGTCCCACAGCATTCGCCAGGGAGAAGAGTTTCTCTGTCAGCTCTTTGTTCATCACTTCCTCTGGCATTCGCTTCTTGGATGCCACACCAAAGAGACCTCTCAAAAGTGGGTCAATGCCCCCCTCCTCCAAGATTTTGTATGGAGAAAAGAAGGCCTTGTGTAAGGGAAGATTTCCTTCTTGAGTGGGACTAAAACTTTCATTGAGTCTGAACATGATTGGTTGGACTAGAGAGTGTCCGAACCTGAATGCTGCAGTGGCAAATTCATTTGAAATGGATGGGTCAACACTCGGGTCATAACCTTTGTATGACCCAAGCTTACTCATTCCAGCATCTCCAATGACTTGAGGTAACCAGAATTTGAAAGAAATATGCTGCATCATGGCACCTAAGATTTTTCTTGATTCATGGTACAATATATTTCCATCCCAGTGCGGGTTTACGGCTAGTAGTTCAGTAGCTATAAAATTGTGGTGCCTCGTCCACAAAGTGTGCATGGCAGTGAGGGCTAAATGTTCATTTACACGATTATCTCCTGCTCTGAAGCAGGGCACATGTCTCTTACTTGGTTCAATTTGGCAGTCAAAGTGATGAAGAAAATTCCCTGTATCAAAAGGCAACAGTCTTTTATTATTTCTGGTTAATACCCCCAGTCTCAAAAGTCCACGTCCATTTGTGAACTCCCTTAGTCTCTGAGCTTCAAAATCACTGCTTCCGTAAACAGCACTTGCGTCTATGAATGCAGTGATTGCATTAAGCTGCTGTCTGGGAGTAAATGTCTTATAGAACACTGAGGTGCTTCCTGAATTACAAATAGCACTACTTCTCGAGAATCCAAGACAAGATGCATGTTGAATGCGAGTGTCACTCCGTGGAACAGTAATGGGAAAACATGGGTACTGATTCTCACAAGTCTCGTTGCAATAGCGACCGTCACTGAAGCGTGCGTTACTGACTGACTGAGGGGTCAGGCTCATGTCATGGTCCAGAAACTGACCCCACTGCATCAGCATGTGAGTACTGTGCTCGTCCATTGTCACATGATCAGTGGACATCAGGAATGAGGACACCAGACGAGGACTTGGCAGGTGATAGTTATTGTAGAGTCTGGAAGGATTCCAACCTAAAAAGATTGTTTACATGTTGTAGTGAAAACTTCAGAATTGAATCTGCACACATTTCTGTTTTGAATTAAGATTCCATAATGCATATTAGATCTACCCCAAAAATAGCTCTCACCAGGTTTCTGTCATGTTTTGTTTATTTGAGAATAATTAGAATTACATAACTTCAAAGATGTCTAATATAAAGAAAAAAAATCAATTATCAACAAAGAATTAGATAAATCTTTAACTTTATTTTTTTTTTGTTGCAGAATGCACGTTTCAAATCTTTTTTTCAAGAATGACATAAAGATTTATTTTCTTTCTTTTGTCATTATGAAATTTGACATGCACTAACCAACGGGAGTGTTGAATCCATTTTCGTAGATAGGAGGGAGCATTCTTTGCAAGGCAATAACAGAAGCTCCCCATGTTGGATTGTGGAGGTTGTTACACAGCCCATCCATGGCTCGGAATCTCTTGTGGTAACACATCTCCGAACAATGGATAATCCGTGGATTAGAAAAGCATCCAGACATGTTAGCAATGAGTTCCAGATGACCAGGAGAAAGGATCTTCTTGTAACTGGATACTAATAAGAAAGAATAAAGAGAAAATGAATTTTAAAAAAGTATTTTACTAGGAACCTTTGTGCCCTGAATCATTAATGTTTTTGCACCTGAAAAACAAGAAACACAAAAGTTGAAAAATACATTCAAAACTTGGCTTCTTTAGACACCAAAGGTTCTACAGAAATTACAATGATGAGAAATGTTCTGGATTAGAAAACATTTAAAACAACTGATTCTAACTGAAAGGGACTTGAAACCATATTAGGCAACATTTCATTTCAGAATACACAACATTTGCATTCTTTTTGACCACTGTAGTAAATATCAGCAGATTTATTTTTACTATCAAATTGTATTTTTGAACTTTTCCTAGCATTTTTTCTCCCTATAGTGATTCATACAAGATTTAAATAATCTATTTAAAAAAATAATAATAATTAAACTCTTGGAAGCATTTAGGACGTTTTATTACTGTACAGATGAAATCTGAACAGATACATAGTAAATCAGTTGTTTAATTAAAAAAAAAATCATCTTTATTAATTTGAAATTAAATCATTAAATACACTGGGGATATATTTTTTGGAAAATTACATAATTTTCTTACTCAAGTTGTTTTAGAGATCGTAAATAATTTAATGGAATATCTAACGTTACATTGTATCTGATTGTATTTACCAAAAAGAAAGGAGTGGAGGAAATTCGGATAAAAAAACGATCGTTTTTTGTAGTAATTTATAAGACAGGTAGCGCTGCAAAATGGATAAGATTATGGGGATTTATAAACTGTAGAAGCATGGTACCTATTTATTTTTAATTGTTAGGGAATCTAATAGCAAAATAGTGAATAAAATACCTGTAGGCCTAGTGCTTCTCATTCAGTCTTGGTAATCTGAATTTTTAACAAGACCTTTTTTTTGACAAAAGTTGGCGAACACAGGTCGCTTTTAATGCGCAATTTTTTATTTTAATTCTCATTCAAAGAGTATTTTTCATTAATTTCGAGCCCTGACATCATAGATCTTCACATTCTGCGACATTTTGTGAATGAACTTTACTACAGACGACTTTCATTTTTATTATAAACTGGTTCCAGCATATACACAAACTACCAGTTCATAACATGGACGTCTTTCCTTCATATCTTAACAGTGCTTTTACGACTGTCAAAGATATGCTTTTTTGTTACAGAAATGAATTTGAAGCAATCAATAAATTGGGAATTTTTACCCTTAAATTTGGGGAAAAAGGTACCTTTTTCACGTTGGGAATGGGGCCGAATATCGGCCCCAATTATAGAGAATCGAGAGCCCTGTTAGGTAATTAAGAATCAGTGGAAATTTAATGGCATCTTTAAAAATTTCTAAACTGGCCAGAAAAGATGAAACTTATTTGTGATAAGCTTCATTACCGGTACATAGTGTAGATTCAACTTTGCTCAAAACATAGAATATTGTGACACCCCACTTTTTAAACATCATTATACATAAAAGTTTTAACAAGGAGTATGCAAATTTCATTAGAAAACCAGGCTAGCAGTAGCAGTTGTAAATATCAAAAGGTGATGACCCTTTTCAAAAATAGTGTTATGGTCACTGAACTTAGTGCAAGTAGCTGATAAGAGCCCAGCGTGAAACTATAAGGACCACTGCGTGGTTTATGGCTTCTAGATGCACAGGTGATAGGAAGTGGTGACAAATTAGTGGGAATGTTTGACTTCTCCTGCCTTCAGCATCCATAAACACATCAATCAGTTAGCCGATCCTGCTGCTACTGCAGAAAATGTGGTGTACGCATTTGCATCCAAAGCTTTTTCTACTGCACCTGTTGAATTGCTTTGTGTTTTGTTTTATTTCTAATGTATTCTGTCCCAGAAGAAAAGAAAACTGTGTTAATTTCTTTATTTATGTAATTTTCCTTTCTGTTGAATTATGCTATTATTGTGTTTTTTTTTGTCTAAATATTATCTAATCTAACAATCTTGTTATCTTGCATAAGTGGAAAAATTCCCTAATGCTTTTTAGGTCACCTGAGTAAACTCAGGTGACCTATTGCTATCCGTTTTCGTCCGTCGTCGTCCGTCGTCCGTCGTTCGTCGTCCGTCGTCCGTCGTGTGTTAACATCTAACTTTGAAAGGGGGCAAGGTCCTCTACTTGAACAAAGCTAAATTCCCTTCACCCAAGGAGGTTTTTTGTGGTAAGTTTGGTTGAACTTGGCATAGTGGTCCTTCAGTGAAGGAGTCGAAAATGTGAAAAGTTTACTGACAGACATCAGACACCCTTTGATCAGTAAAGCCTAAAGATACCCCAAAATAATAATGTACCAAAGAAATAAAAAAATATGACAGACTGTGTCATGCCAATCAATTTGTCTGGGATTTGAGTCTTAATTATGAATGGAGACAGAAAATCATCAGATGGAGATCAGAATCTCTATATAGATCAAGCCCTCAGTAATTGTCCCTGCTCTGACCCTTTCGTCTCTGCTGAGCTTCCTTAAGAAGCTGAGAGAAAGAATTAAGGAAGTAATGCACATTAATGAACAGCTGGGGCTCTATAAAGTGATGATTACCAAGTCCTGTTGGGCATTTTTTATCAAAAATTTTAATTGGCATGCAACCATTAATTGCCATCAAACGGAGAAAAAATGAAAGTTTTCAATGTTATTTTTCCTAAGTAACTGTCTCTCCACATTTTTTTTTTCAAAATTCAAATAGGTTATTCGTTTCATTAGGTCAGATTGATTTCTGACAAAAAAATTGGAATCTGTTTGAAAAACTTTGTCATTGTTGCCATGGAATCAAGGGGAAAAGAGGGGAGATAATTTCTTTGTGAAGACAGTATTCGTATTTCAAGCAGCATAATATTCATGTGCAAATGTCTCCCCAATTTTTGTTAAAATTTTAAAAGTCTGTTTTTGCTACGGAAACTTAAAAAACCTGAACATTTGCAAAATTTGAGAATGTATATAATATTTACTCTGACTTCATATTCAGTATTATATACTGGGGTCATTTTTGGGTGATATATGAAGTTTGATATCCTGTTTGCAAGTTTATGTATCCCGAAAAAATTTAAGTGTTTGTTCTGAATTTTTCTGAAATTTATGATTTAATTTTTTTAACTTGGATAGCAAAAAAATTAATAAATGTTTGCAGGAAATTTCCTTTTAGAATCAAATTGTGACAGTCATTACACCTCATTGCTAGTTTTGAATAACAACGTTAAAATTTGGGAAATAGAAATTATAACATTCATAGAACATTGACATTAGAAATTCACTGATAAATTTAATTAAAGTTCCAGCAAGAATCACGCTGTGTGACCCAGAGATAGGTGACCATGGTCAATGACCAAAGGTGACCAATTACAGACCTGTAACATTCATTTATCAACTTCTGTCAGTTTAGTGTAGAACATTGACATTAGAAATTCACTGATAAATTTAATTAAAGTTCCAGCAAGAATCACGCTGTGTGACCCAGAGATAGGTGACCATGGTCAATGACCAAAGGTGACCAATTACAGACCTGTAACATTCATTTATCAACTTCTGTCAGTTTAGTGGGGCCATTTAATTTCAGCACCTACTTAGAAAAATGAATTTCATTCAGTTTCAGGGTTTCAGCTGAGAAAAAAAAATGTCTGTATTTAAATACCCTGGTACCAAAGATTCTGCAAACTTGACTTAAACATGAATTTTAATCTATATAGATACATGGGTTCAACTTACAACTTTTCAGGAAAGAAAATTGCTTTGAAAACTTCAAAAAGAAAAGTTGAGTTACTTTGAGCACTAAATGATAACCACCTGCCTCCCATATGGTTATAATTAATGGCAAAGCCCATGTTTTGCTCTGGGAGACTTAAAATGAGTTGCAGATCAAAAAGTAAAATAGAAGCTAGGTGCACAATGGCATTATGTAACCAAGAATCTGTGAAAGTATCATTAAATTTCAATCAGTAGTATAAGAGGATCGAGTTGTGGATAAGAGATAGGTTCCCCAAAGTGTAACAGACAGAGGGACAAATGCACAGACAGACAGACAGATGGGTGTACAGATGGACTTTGGATTTCTGCAAACTACATGCTATGCAAACACTTTCTAAGCTTTAGGAAATTTAAATATGAAGAATTTCCAAAACTTTCAAAATAATAGATACATGTACTAGAAATTCAAAATATCCTATAACACTAACCCTATCCCCTACCCAGCAAACTTCCATCCCCAATATTAATGAAAGTGTTAAAAGTGCTAAGGAACTTTCTTTGAAGCTGCAATGTTTTCACACTTCAATGTTACCTACCAATTGCACTTATAAGGTACACCAATAATCTTAATTATTTTTAGCACTCTGTCAGTACACATTGACTGAAGATAACTCTACATTATAAAAATCGCATTCATGACCCGAGCGTACCACAGAGTATATTTACATATAGACAAAAACTTTGCCAGAGTCAAACAAAATATGCCATTTAAAGAGGACTCATTTGATAATTCAACTGTTTAACAAGACCCTCCCCCCAATAAAATTTCTGTCCTTGCCAGACAAATGAGATTGCTAAAGTTCCTAGGTGTCACAGACAAATTTAACCTGACGCCTACAAAGAAATCTAATTCTTTAATATACAGCTCTCATAAAAGGGACAGACACATTAAAATTCTAGAACAAGTAGAATGAATACATGCATGTATTGTACATTGATGTTCAAATTTCCTTTGAGTACCACAGGGGAGATATGCTGCAAAAAGAAGGAAATACATTTCCCAGATTGCTTCCTCCCATGCAGACAAAGTGATATTTGAATCTTTAAAACTGACAAAAAAAAAAATCTTTTTGACAAAAAAATCCTTTGTCAACAACTTTCTTTATAAAAATGGGAGAGTTTTAATTGATGCATATTTGTACTGTGTTCACCTTCCTTTTAAAAATCTGAACAAACTCCCTGCTTAATCATTTCAAGAAGAAAGGAAGTCCTTCACATTAAATGGCTACTTTTTCGGTTTGATGGTTACATAATTATAGCCCCTTCAGAACACAAATGACTTAATCTTCAACAATTTCCCCTCTACCATAGGAAATCGCCACCTCCTGAAGTGTCCCCGTTGTTTGAGTCAATCAGTCGAAATATTTGGCATATTTATCTTGATCTGGTATAAACGAGCTTACTGTGACAATGTGCACAATTCGGAAAATAAATTGTCAAGCCAAATTCTTATCATTTAACATGGCAGAGAAAAGCAGTGAATCAGCTCCAGCTAAAACAAAGAAGGTGAGCTGGTTCACAAAAAAATTGACTCTATACTATTGTGGCGGTCAGCCGGGTTCGATCGCCGGTGGCCAGATAGCTCAGTTGGTAGAGCACCTGACCGGAGTTTCAGGGGGCCCGGGTTCGAATCCCGGTCTGTGTGAATTGATTTCAGTTTCATGTCAGTTAATGAATGGAGAAGAAAAAATTCACATGTCATAAAAAGTACATTACTTTCAATAAATATGAACAGCTAAAATCAGCACTGGAATGTTTAAATACAAAAACTTCAGTAACACAATTTTCAACATACATACACTAAAAATTGTCTTGTGTATTAAAGTATTAGGCATCACAATATTGTTAAAGAACTGACTTCAACAGAGCACTTTTTTCACTTTTCAAATAATCTCCCTCTCTGAACATACACATTAATATCTAAGACACAATGACAGAGGTAGAAATACACATTCACCAATTTCAAATTTAATGTGTTTGATTTGCCATATATGGGTAATGTCTGTGGTTTAAATTATTGTAATTTGGACAATAATTCTACACTCACAATTTGATGTGTATATATACATGTAATACCACTAGTATTTTCCACAATGAAAATGAAACTGGATGGTCAACAAATTATTCAAATTGATTCTGAATCACCTTAAAATATAAAATAGGAATTCTCTACAGCCATATAAACTGTTCTTTGGTAAAGAAATAAACTTTGATGCTCCAGGCCAACCATGATAATATTTCATTTTCTTTTTATTTATTTTTTTTAAACTTTGAGTAGTCTAATATCTTGCCCTTCTTAAAAGCCCCAAATTTCAGAAAAATTACACAGAAATTACTTATTTAATTGTGAACTTTATAAGTATCTTGCAAGTTTATTCTAAGTCCCACTTCACATGCAAACTGGAATGACATACAATTGAAATACAATAAAAAAATTTAAAAATACATGTAATGGATTGTTTTACATGTTGAAAAAAGATAATACACACATTCAGCGATCAAATTTCTGCTGAAGATATAATCAGAAATGTTCTAAACATAAATATTTAGATCACAGCAATAATTTATTGAGTAGGACACACCTAAGATCCTTTTCCTTTTCTCAGTGAGCTTTGAACACATTAAAAAACATCTATCAGCAAGGATATATGTTTTTTAAACACATATCCGGTACATTCTTAAATGAGACATTATATTAAAAATAAAAGCACCAAGGAAAAAAAATCAACACATTGACAATTTCCTGGAACACTTGGACTAGACAAACTGTTCCTCTGACTCCACGATAATTTTGTGGGGGGTGGAGGTACACTGCGGGGAGCCTTCCACCCCCGTAATGTCATAATACAGCTTGGAGCTATCTGGGGTGGGCGGGGTTATGGACTCGTTAAGGTCCAGGTCTTCATCTCCGTTCCGCTGGGACTCCGCTTCGTAGCCACTGTCTGCGTTGTATTCGTGAAGGAGATCTTGCTGTTGATCTAAAATCTTCAGAGGATCCTCCGACTCGCAGGAAGTGGCTCGACTCTTACCGTCTGAGTCTTCATCCTGAGTCTGTAAATTATTAATTACATCTCAATTAAAGCGCATTAATTAAAATACTAGATCAGCAACTAAAATAAGCAAGGAACTCAATTAATATAACTGAAAGACATTTTAAACTGTAAGCCACTACAAAAACATATTAATCCACGTATAACTTGATGCATTTAGGTCAAAGTATTAGATGAGCTGACAGATTAAAATTACAAATTATTGAAAGCTGAATGATGTTAAAAGCAAGCGATCTTCTAGCTAAAGCAGAAATCATTAAAAGGGGGCCATTTGTCATGACTTGTCATGACTTAACTTGATCTTTATCAGAAAGCATTCCTTTTTATGATTGAACCGAACAAATAAATGCAGTTCAAAGGGATTTTTTTTCAAAGATACTTGTAAATTTTAACATGAGAAGAAATTAGCTAATTGAAGGAGATTTTTCTCTTCAGGACATTTTCTATATAGCTGCCAGAAGGCTGGGAAATTGAGCCATTGCAGCTTACCATTCTCTTTTACTCCTGGATTTGTATTTTGAACAATTCTTTTTTATAAATTAGAATTTTTATTTAATTTAATATGTCTGTACAGGATTTTCCAAATCTGAAGTGAGAGAAGAGGGAATTTCATTTATTCTAATCACTCACAAAGATATATGCACATGCAGATTTAATTATTAATTCCAAAGAGAATGGTATCTCCCATATATAACAAATCTACAAATGTTTTAATAACTGCACCTCAAAAGTGAATCTGATTTTGGCTGCAGTTCTTGCTTGGAAAATTTCAACGTCAGCATTTGGTGCTGAAATTGGCAGCCAATGCCATGGAGTTGTCAAATTCTTCAATTAATATCAAGTTGGTCAGTGCATGGTACATGTAACTCCAAATAAATAGGGAAAAAAAATAACCATTTCTGTGAACCTAAACTCATTGCACATATTTTTAACAGTCATATTAAATAGTGATTACAAATTCTAGCATTGAGGACACAAAGGAAACTGTGGTATTCATAAATGTTATGATAAATCCCTCCTCCAACTATTCAGTGATCTCACTGGCATTATAGACGTACATTAGGGTTAGTAAAGGTGAAATTCTCTCATTGACCTGAATTAATCCTATATTTAATAATTTAATGTGTCGAATTATAAGGATTTACCAGGGATTGGAAACTGACACATCACCCATTTAAACATGTGGTAGCCAGTGTAGAGAGTCAATGAATCTTTGTCTAGTGTTAAGAACACATTTTATCTCAGTATGATTTTCAATGTTCCATAAAATTTTTTGATCTCTGTAAATAATCACCAATTATTGAAAATTACCCTCTCTACACACAAGTCCTGAGGGGGGAAAAGTGGGAGAAAAATAGCAGCCATTTGTGACTTTAATATCTGAGGTATAATTGCCTTGACAGACTTTTATACTGGGGGGCTCCTGAATAGATCTACAGTGACCAAGTGCGTGTGGTGTCTCAGATTCAGACATAATTCCGGTAAAGAAGGATTAAGGCTGTTGACAATCAAAGTTAAAGACCAAGACATATAAAACAAGATAACAAAGCCCCTATATTGGATTTTCAACTGAAACAACTGTGGCCTAAGGCAGAGTAACCTGGCCATATATTCGAAGGTTTATTCTTGTGTAAATAATTGATTGCATAAACAAATATTGTGATAACATCTAGTTTTTCGGGATAAGTAGATTATCTTAAAACAACTCCTCACAGGTGGTAATTTGGAGATTCCTTTCTCCATGTCCAGCCATATGTTTTCTCTAAAGAGACGGACGGAGGTAAAGTGGCCCGATTTGTTGTTCTTCAGCACAATGCATAAGTAAATTAGAACATGCATTTATAATGGGTAGATTCTATAAGGATTTGATTCATGCATGAAAGCCTTGAACTTAATAGTCTATAAATACCTGACTTTTAAACTAATGTACCTATGTTACATGTAAATTTCATACATCTCTGCACTTTTTTGAAGTTCTCAAATTGGTTTATTCAACCCAAATGTTCCTTCACAAGACATATGTCTGCATAAATTTTGAAAATTGATCACTTCATTTGTAGCCTAGATGTGCAACACTGAAAATGCAAATCTAAGATGAAAGAAACAAACTTCTAATTATAAAAATATAAATAAAGCAATATTCAAGTTAGAATTTTTTTTTAAATAAGGTCTAGTTTAAATTGGAAATTTGACCTAATAGTTTGCTAATTTCAAAATTGAGTTAAAAAAATGTTTGGATAAAAAAATCACGAAAAAAGTCATTTCTAAACTAAAATGCTTTGAAACTAAACTAAAATGCTTTGAAACTAACATATATTTGTTAAGGCTTAACAGCAACACCACAGATGGCTTTAATGAAAAAAAGTTCAGTTCATAGATCAATTCAGTATAAAGATTTTTAAATCCTCTTTAAGCAGAATGACTTTTAATTCCAAGCAAAATTCATTTACATATTTCACAACTGTCAGCATTGCTGAACAGAATAAAAGGCCAGTAAGAAAATGCTAATTTTTTCAATTTTGTTTTTTCTCATAAAAAGTTTATAGAAGAGTCCCACACAACATGCTTGGTGACATGCATGTTTATAGACGGTAAATTCAACTGGAAGTGATATGTTTGAGCGAGCACCTCTGAACAGGTAGTTATAGGTGTGTTATCATTTCGATAAGAGGAACACAGGTGAAAAACACAGGTGCCCCTTCTGTGAAAGTGGCTGGGCAATTTTTCACCCAAACGTCAAATACTACTGGAGGGGAACCCTATTTTTCAAATATGTTGCTAATGTATGAAAAAAAGTTTTTGTGTTCAACTTATATTGAAATTTTTTTTTTCATTATTATACTGACTACCGTTGCTATCCAGGTGTTATTTTTGACAAATATGAACAAAACACTGTAAATATTTATGAATTTAAAAAATTTATAAAAATATACATACAAAACTGTTGTAGACGTGGGAATTCCTATAGGCACTCTATCCAACTGCAGAAACATGCATCGCACCGTGGAACCTCGAATGCACACACATTTATCGGGGCATTTTTCCTGAGAATTGACACTGATAACACACAATAAAATCCCCATCCACAAAGAACACCTCCACTTCATAGTGTCTCCCCGAATTTTTATAACTCTCTGAAAACTGAACAAACTTTTCTTTTTCTTTTACTATACAGTGTCTCCCCCTCTCAGCTGATCGATATTGGAATACACAGTGTTGACATCTTTGTATTGGAGCGCACGTTATGCGAGGATAATACCGTCCGACCCACTCAAACACGCGTACTCTCTGTCAAATGAACTCGCATCTCGACGCTTTAATAGACAGGCATAAGATTACGTGGAACGCCAGTGGATCATCGCTGCACTCTGGGGGTGCCTCTTCTAACCCGCTAACTGTGGGGAACAGGGCATAGATCACGTGTATGATCCCCCTTATACTATTGCACGTAAAATGGTTCCGTGAAATTGAAAGCCTTTGCCCCCTTGCTTTTCACTGGAAAAAAAGCATTAAGTAGACGATATAATTTAAAGGAGGTTTTTAATTAAGAGTTCTGAGAGAGAGAAAGAGAGAGAGAGAGATTGAAAATGAGCTTTTTTATTTTATCTCATATTGAACACAAATTGTACAAAACGCAAAGATATATCTGCAATTACGAGAATACAAGGGTAAGAAAATCTGCAAAACCGAACTCATTCCGAGGACAAATGATACAAATAATCATGAAAAACTAAATTTATTAAGAAGTATATTAATAAGTAAAATAATACGTTTAACAGTATTAATTCAGTTTTTCGTTCAAAGTTCTGCAATAACGGCATAGTTATATTAAAGTGGCGAAAATAGATAAATTAATATCATAAACAATATACGATTTTTTAAAATATCAAAATGCATCATCAACCAACAAAATATGTCCCAAAAAAGAAATAAATACCACTCCACCCATTACATACATGGAACTTTGTTAGTTCATCTTGCATGTGTCCTCAAAAACCTCATAAATTTAATATTTTTCAAATTTAAAAAGATATATTTGTGTAAAAGGGATCAGAAAAGAAAATAATTTAAAAGAGAAATTACCCCCCCCCCCTTCCTGATTCTTTGTTACTTTCTTACACTGACTGAACACCTCATTTCTCTACACCATCCTCTAGACTAAGTTGTTTCAACCTTTGTTTGATGTCACAATAGCTAATTCTGATGTCATTGTAACCCCTGAAATGTGAATGATCGCTAGGGTCGGGCCAAACGTCGATGTCCGCCAATATAGAAACACTTTTGATGGAAGAAAAACATGAACTAGCATTTACCGGCAAGGTCCTATCTAGGTAACATTTAATTAAACAGAAGTGATAGAAATTGGATCTGATGGTACATTTATTTGGTGAAGAGTCAGACGTGTGTCGACCCCAACGAAAAACTGGATTTCAAAAGAAATACTTACCTGAATTTTCGCTTATCCTAATACCCGAGCGCGCTGGATTTATATAATCTAATAACAGACTAATGGGTCGTGTGGGTCCTCTTTTTTCGGTTTTTAATAACGCTTAATTCTCAAGTATATTTCAGTGTTTGTATATCACTCCAGTTGCGTATATATTTTTCACCGAAGAGTCTAATGTAATTCAACTTAATAAAGCCCAAGGCGTGAATCCTAAACCAGGAATCAGTTACCCCTTCCAAAAAGCGCGAATAAAATTTTTTTGAAATTAATAAATGACAGCTTTACAGTCTTCATCTACGTGATCTATGGAATAGATGGATTGTAGCGGAAGAGAGTCCGGTACGATGGCCGATATCAGCCTGTACATATTCCGACTGCTATTGAAATTTGTACATCTAAAATGTACATTGACATGTACATTTTTCAATGACAGTGCACACTTTTTGCTCTTAACTTTTGTCTGTACATGTACATTTTTCGATGACAGTGCACACTTTGTGCTCTTAATTTTTGTCTGTACATGTACAAAATGGCAAAAAGGCAAATGTCAAAACGTGAACGGTTGAAACGCATATGCTTTTAATTACAGTTCCTGGTCGGCGAAAAATCATTAAATATGAATAAAACTGTCCAACGGGGAAGAGTTGAACAATTATTATTAGAACAAAATATGTTTTGTAAAACACTATGCTACCAATGATGACACAATTCTGGGGTGGGACGTAGACGTGGTATACACTTGCAAGATGTTTTAAGGGTAGCAAAGGTGAAAACACTATAGTAGGGCCTTTTGTTTTAAAATAAGTATTGTGTTATGGTTAATTACTGAACACTTAATGAAACGAAATGCTACAGTTTTTCAAATTATGGTCAAAGGTTACATTTGAGGTCAGAGTTTAATCTTACGTTATATTATGGTTAGACTCTTACTCATATAATGGCCTTTGCAACTTTCTTTTACTTTTGATCAAAAAGGAGTGTAAACTATATATAGTCATCATTTTCTGAGTTGGATGGGGCAATTTATTGTGCAAAAAATGTTTGTGGAAGGTGATTTTAATCTATGGAAAAGAAGACAAATTTTAACTTTAAATCTAATTTCCACAGGAATTTTTACGTTTTCTTTTAATATTTTTCATCCTTTTTATTGCAAAACTCATCTTCTCATTGCCTTGTTCAATTTTATTCATATTTAATGGTTTTTCGCCGACCAGGAACTGTAATTAGAAGCATATGTGTTTTAATCGTTCACGTTTTGACATTTGCCTTTTTGTCATTATGTACATGTACAGACAAAAGTTAAGAGCACAAAGTGTGCACTGTCATTGCAAAATGTACATGTCAATGTACATTTTAGATGTACAAATTTTAAAAGCAGTCGGAATATGTACAGGCTGATATCGGCCATCGTAGTCCGGCGACAATACGTGCCGACAAGCGACAATATGTGTGGATAAGCTGTATATTATCGTAAACGACTTATTAAGAGGACGGCGACATATGTATACCAAATTATCGCCCTACAACTATGTCACCTACAAAAATTTTAATTTTTCAATTCTCATATACTAATATTAATTTTAAAAAATCAATTTTTGTAGAGGACAAATATAACGTCGTCTACTTTTATGTATCTAATCCAAACATATTGTCGTTCATTGGCACACATTATCGTCGGCTGATAAATTATATGTGCACATATTGTCGCCAATATAACTTCTCTGCTATCCTTTGGCGTGCATATGGCCTTTAAATCGAAAATTATACATTGTTTCCAAGATATTGAAACTTCACTAGAAGAAAACAATCAATTATGCTATTCTGTGGCAGTTGCATAAGATGCTGTATTTAAAATAGTATACAAACTGCATTATGAAGAAGGAGAATGCGGTTAATTTAGCTATGTAAAGAACACGAAACAAAATACATGTTACATTAAAATTGTCTAATTCAGAGAATAACAATCTAGATAAATTGATATAGTTAGTTATAAATTCTCTGATTTCTAAAACTTTAATGTAATTATAAGTTTTGTTTGTCCTAGTTTATCCGAATTAAAAAAAAATATTCAAAAAATTGGTTTTTAAGCACACCCATAAAATATCCCTGGATCCATGCATGTAACCTTTGCCCAAGGTTATATTTCAAATGATTTGGTCATCATATATAGTGTATGTCAGTTTCAGTCTAAAAAGCCTATATATTTCTAGTTAACTCTCCAACATAAAGATATCAAACATGGATCGGTCTTGGCATGTGTCCCCAGCCATGGGAATGCTATGCAAACAGTAATTGCAGTATCATTTGCCAAAACGATCTGCTCAAGACGTTTTTATACATGCTGTACAATCAGTTCTTTATATCTGACAACCAGGAGGAATTTCTCTGTATATATCTAGACGCATCAAGACAGTCAGAACATTGGGGAGCGTTTCACATGTAGTAGACACCGGAATTTCATTTCATTATAATTTCACTGTTTGTCTACAATTTTTCACATTGTGAAGACTACAAACAAATAATTTATTCAACCCCTTTTTTTTGTCTAAGATATCTTTTCGAAAAAGTTGTGGAATTTCACGAATTTCAAAGTGGTTGGGGGCGGCATGCTGAAACTAAAACAATAAGGGAGGGGTCAGGTCAATTATACATACCCCCTGCAACAGTATAAAATGTTACCTCAGAACTTGTCGTATTTGCAAGTACCTATACTGGGTGAAAAGGGGCTGCCCCTTCCATTTACAGAAATGTTTAGGCGCTAATTCAGCATGAATCGATAGGATTTATACATTGATCCCCTCCCTCCCTATAAGTCACCCGCGTGGCGCAGTGGTTAGAGCGTGAGGTAAGGAGTTTATGCTTACGTTGTGGGTTCGAATCACACTGTGGGAAGTGAAGACCGGTCCTTTGGATGAGATTGTGTAAACCGAGGTCCCATGTGCAGTAGGTGCTGAATATAGGACAAAATTTAATTGCAGCTCTTCACGTGCACCAGCAAGTGAGTGAAAAATTCTCAAAAAGGGACATCAACAGCATACAATAAATCACCCCTTTTCTTCAAAATGTGGTCAAACTTTCCCATGTTATCAAAGATTAAAAAATGTGGGGAAAAAGAATTCCCAAGAAAAGTTTTTTCAAAACCTTTTGGGAGTACATGTTAATAACTCCCTCCCTGAAAACGAAGCTACATTTCTGATTATGACCCTCGTCGACTAGACAATAAAAGTCTGTCGAGAATCTTGAAATGAAACTTTTGGCATCCAAACAATAAAAAAAAAGAAAACTTTGTAAAAGAAATGGATGAAATGCCGTTTCACTGTCGAAGCGTAGAATTCGACGCCGTGCAATTGTTCAAAAGTTCTGTACACAGCACTTTGAAGGTTAATCTTATTACAGGGCTATCATACCCTGGATTATCGCAACCAGCAAATGTGTTTTTTTTTAATCAAATCTCGGAAAAAGTGGAAATGCGATAGATCGTCTACCTTTTTGTGACACACAAAAAGAACTTTTATTCTCAAAAGAACGTTTATACTCAAAAGTTCAAGTACTTCTTTTCTCAGTGTGGATTTAGTTCATTGTCTCGTCAAATGCGTCTGTTTTGCAATCAGCGCAGCATTCTACAAGCACTTGAGGGCCATCTTGTTTTTCATTACAAATCAAATAAGTGAAATATACAATTTTACAATTCTACTATGGAAAATTATGCACATGTAAGCGTCTGGGAAGGCCAGGGGAGGGGTTCAACAGGTATAGGACGGAACTCTGGGAGGTGGGGGTGGGGTGAAGCCACTTTGAAACTTGTCTTCTTTAATTACTTTTTTTGATCTTTTATTAAAAAGACGAAACTTTAATTATTTTGCCTATGGAAACAACGATGCAGTATATGTACCTTATTTTCATATGATAGTTGAAGTTCTTGGCAGTTATATATGCCAGTTAGCACTGTTAACATTATTGATACTAACTAGTCTCTGCTATTTTTTTTTTTTAATCTTTTCAAAATGTTAAATTTATGTATTGTTCGATCTTAGGCCATGCAAAGTTAATTCCTTTGTTTCTCAGGCCTTTTTTCAAGAAATATGATGAGGGAGGGAGACTTTTTTTTTTTTTTTTTTTTTTTTTTTTTTTTACTTTTTATTGCCCCCAAAACATGATGAGGCAGCTTTTTACATTATACAAAACCTAAAAAAAATGATGAGGGAGGTGATTTGTTGTTTTTATTTTATTGATTTAGCAATAAAAAGGGTCAATGAGGCACCCTTGGAAGAGATGAGGGAGGGCCTGAGAACCAAGAAATTATTTTTTTTTTGGCCTTATTTCCTCTCTATAATATGAAAACAAAATGCACCAGAAAACTTTGTAGTGGATTTTATTGCACTTCTTTGGTAACATACACGGTGAGAAATGTGAACTCCATCCAAATGTCTTAATTATATAACACTTAATTATATATCGCTTAATTATATATCTCTGCAATACTTTACATCAATGCTGCCTTGAAAAAAAGAGAACATAAAGCATAGAAAAGGAAAGACAACTCCTACCTACTACAAATTGATTAATGAAAGAAATTCATTTCTTTCAAGGAAATCGTGCATTTGAGATTCTTTGGGGGGGGGGGGGGGGTAATTTCTGCTGAAGATATAATCAGAAATGTTCTAAACATAAATATTTAGATCACAGCAATAATTTATTGAGTAGGACACACCTAAGATCCTTTTCCTTTTCTCAGTGAGCTTTGAACACATTAAAAAACATCTATCAGCAAGGATATATGTTTTTTAAACACATATCCGGTACATTCTTAAATGAGACATTATATTAAAAATAAAAGCACCAAGGAAAAAAAATCAACACATTGACAATTTCCTGGAACACTTGGACTAGACAAACTGTTCCTCTGACTCCACGATAATTTTGTGGGGGGTGGAGGTACACTGCGGGGAGCCTTCCACCCCCGTAATGTCATAATACAGCTTGGAGCTATCTGGGGTGGGCGGGGTTATGGACTCGTTAAGGTCCAGGTCTTCATCTCCGTTCCGCTGGGACTCCGCTTCGTAGCCACTGTCTGCGTTGTATTCGTGAAGGAGATCTTGCTGTTGATCTAAAATCTTCAGAGGATCCTCCGACTCGCAGGAAGTGGCTCGACTCTTACCGTCTGAGTCTTCATCCTGAGTCTGTAAATTATTAATTACATCTCAATTAAAGCGCATTAATTAAAATACTAGATCAGCAACTAAAATAAGCAAGGAACTCAATTAATATAACTGAAAGACATTTTAAACTGTAAGCCACTACAAAAACATATTAATCCACGTATAACTTGATGCATTTAGGTCAAAGTATTAGATGAGCTGACAGATTAAAATTACAAATTATTGAAAGCTGAATGATGTTAAAAGCAAGCGATCTTCTAGCTAAAGCAGAAATCATTAAAAGGGGGCCATTTGTCATGACTTGTCATGACTTAACTTGATCTTTATCAGAAAGCATTCCTTTTTATGATTGAACCGAACAAATAAATGCAGTTCAAAGGGATTTTTTTTCAAAGATACTTGTAAATTTTAACATGAGAAGAAATTAGCTAATTGAAGGAGATTTTTCTCTTCAGGACATTTGAAAGAATTAAAGTTTTATCATTTCCCATCTCTCATACCAACTACATATAAATCTTCACATGCAGTTTTATTATTTTTTTGTCTACCTTAGATCTTTAAATACATTATACAAGTACTGTAAAATTTGTCATTCAATTGTCTAATCTGAACTTCAAAACAATTTCATTTATTGAAGGGCATGAAATGTTTCTATTGTGATAGGCAAATCTGTTTCTATTGTGATAACCAATATTCTCGATTTTAAAATAATGGGTTAAACAAGTTTTACTGTATAACTTATTTTTTCCAAAAAGTAACATATGGAGTTTATGTTTTCAGAGTATTTCAATAAATATCATGCTTTCATATTTTGTAAATAAAAAAGAAATAAATGCTCAATTCTCAATTCAAACAATAAAGCCTCAACCAAATAAACTTGCCATAGGAACTACAGCTATATGGTGTTACACTAATTGTGCTCTTTTCTGCATAAATAACTGGGTTACCCATTCATGAAAAAGTTGTACCATTTGAAATTTTTTTTCCCTACGGTGGGTCTACAAAGTGTTATGACTGTATACAAAAACTGTATAATGATGATTCCTGGTCAATTAAATAAACTACAGTCCCAATGGAATAAATTAAAATGAAGAATTATTGCTTCAAAGTATGGGATTCAAGCTGAAGATACATGAGTGCACGAGTACCCCTCTATTTAGAGTGTGAGCTGACACTTGTCTGGGATCCAAATCCTGTTTGGGACAATTCCTTTTCATTAAGCATTGCAAAAGCTTCTTTAATTGCCACATACAGTGTTGTATTCTTTCTCTGCAATAATTTGGCAAGCAGACCTGAGAAAGACCTTCATACAGATAAATCCTCTTTTTTTCTCTCAACACTTAACTAGCACACATAAAGTTTACAGTGACAACAGAAATAAAAGTGATATTATTCACAAAAAAAATAAAATAAATTCTAGCTTACAACACCAAATCATACAATGAAACTATTAAAAAAACTATATTGATTCACAGTGAGATGAAGAAATTTTCATTCTGATTACAAACAAACAAAAGTTGACATAGAAGGAGAGACAAAAGAGAAAGTATTAGGACACACAGAGAACTAAAATAGAGACTGACAGAGAAGTTAGAAATCTGCATAAAGAGCCACCCAAGTCCTGTAACCAGAATTTGCTCTGTTGCAAGATGACTACAAAACATACAAACCTCATAAATAGTGTCAGGGACTCCCTGGTGAATAAGATATAAAGTCAAATTCTGCATAAAAATCAAGGTCTGGATGTGGTTTTACAGCGAAATTATCAAGCGTTTGTTCAAATAAATTACATATATTTTGCAACACACGTACAACAATTAAAGCTAGTGATCTTGTTGTCAGTTTGCTTACACTAGCTGATTTGTTTTAATCATAGATTTTTTTTAATCAATTTTCTTGGGAGGGGGGTGTTTTTCTTGCCTATAAATATCATTTTGAATGTAGCTTCTATAATGAATAATGAAAAAGTATCCAACAACAGAACACAGGAAGATTGTTTTCCAGAGTTTAAAATGTCAGATAAAACATGGGTATAATGTTTTCTATGAGTTTACAAGAAATGATAAAGAAATAGATATGTTATTTCTTGAAAATCTACAATTATAGTGTGAAAGTGAAATATGGGGTAATTCAGCTTACAATACCCAGGAAGGACATAGATCATGCATATGCAAATCTAATCAAAATTTTTGTGAAATTATAAGTATTAATCAAACTAAATACACTTAAAGTACCAAATGACAGTTAAACTCAGGTTTTCCTAGGATATATACCATATAGGGAAATACTATATTCAGTGTCATAGTGAGAAAAAGATATTTAGAAATTGACAGAATTGTATGTATTTAAAATAATACATGTACTGGAAAGTGTTAAATTATATTTTTCTTAGGAAGGATAGAAAGATCACATTTCTTGACAATGAAGTTAAGACCTAAGATGACCTGGTAATAGCTGCTACGTACCATGGTGAGTGGGGTGTGGTCGACCAGGGGGTCCCACTCCAGATCCCCCTCCCCATGGGACTTTGGTTCCTCGAACTGATCCGGGTCAGCACCAAGCTCTAAAATTCAAATTACAGACTGAACTCAAAGAAAGAGATAAAAGCTGTGAATGAGAAACAACGAACAGAAGCAAAACATCTGCATTATTAGAATAAGGACAATATAGACATACACATGTACTGAAGCTTTGGTTCAACATCAATAAGCTTATAAAACAACTTGTTTAGTAAGTTGGTGCACTTAAAATAAAATATAACATTTGAGTGCATGACCATGATCCATGGCCACAAGATGTACAGAAATAAAATAAAGTGAAACGATTTATGTCACTTTGTGCAATTTTACCTATAAGATACTGGTAATTACTTGTCTGAAACACTTGGCAATAAAGCCAGATAAACCAGTCCTTCATTTACACTTTGCCGTCTGTGTACAGACCTTTAGCTCTCTGTTGCCTCTCCATTTCTTCCAGTACTTCTGATATAGAGGAAGCAGGCCTGTTCTTTTTACGATTGTATACTGGGTACTTTGTGTTGTCATCTGGCAGGAAGGTGGTTTGTACAGGGTATTCCAAGTTCCTCACATCTGCTGGTAACTAACAAATAACAACATGAAAATTTGAAGAAAATTTCACCCAGCCATGCCAGTTCCTCAACTCAATGTTATATTCAGTCATTGAGTATTGAAATTCAGACACTACCACTGTTTCATCATTTCAATCATTTGTTATTCAAAAAAGTTTGTTACATTTATATTAATATCACTTACTGTGTTAACTTTTCCTGGGAGAATTCCATTTTGTTTCTTTTTACTTGCTGTAAAGAAAAATTATGTAAAAATCTGTGTTTCTGCTTATACGAAAGAAAGCTATTGATAAATAACATAAATCATTTTTTCAATACTTACATCCTAATGTGGCTGACACCATACTGAACTCATCCCATGTGGCGATATGAATGTCTTTTTTGGGGGGAGGGGGAGCGGGGCTGTAGGTCTCCATGTTATGGTTTAGTGGCTCCTTAAGCTCAAAGTCATCAAAATTGTATTTCTTGTGGACGTCATACGTGACGTAACGAGTACGCATGCGCCTCATGACAACAGCAATCAGAATGGCTATAAGACACAGCAGAGCCAGCAACGTAGACACTATCACTGGAAAATAAAATCATTGTACAATTTCAAAATCTGTTAAGAGTTGACAACTTTTACTGGACTTGTTAAATAAATATTTGCATATTTGTCATCCTGACTTCGTTTAAGGAATCAGTCTTGTTAGTATAGAAATCAAATCAACTAAATTTCAGAGTTATCACAGAGAAAAAAAAATTGAAATGGAAATACAATGTATTGTGTGTTGTTCTCAAGACCCAAAGTTTTACAAATAGGTCTTTCTGTCTGAATTTTTAACAAAGGCTTGCAAGTAAGTAAAATTCCTTTATGTACAATATTATGTAATGAAAAAATTGCATTAATAGTAGCAAAAAACCAGGTTTATTCTCAAACAGATTGTCATTGAGGACACTTTATCTGTGGTGATAGTTTTATTCTCCTACAGATTGTCATTGAGGACACTTTATCTGTGGTGATAGGTTTATTTTCTTACAGATTGTCATTGAGGACACTTTATCTGTGGTGATTTGTCCCATTAACAGTGTTATATTTGTAGGTCCCTCCTCAGTGGTAAGGAGGTCTACAGCAGTGGTGACAATGGCGGCTGTGGTAGTGGTAGAAGTGGTAGTGGTAGGTGGAGTTGTTCCGTTGTTTCCAATTCCAATGATGTAAATTTTGGGGCCTCCTACATCCCAGGGTGGCATTGTAACACCAGACTATTGTAAACAAAAAGACATTTATTACCTGGAAAAAATCTTGTTAAAAACCATAAAACCTACTAGCATAAAAATTGCTGATAAGAACTCCCTTGGACACCATTTTTAACTAATTACAACTGGAATTCTTAACTTCAATTTCAGAAAGTATCATGATACATTTGGGGAAAAGATAATAACCTTTATCAAGATTTTCTCATACCTAAGTTCTCCCAAAAGTGGGTTTTCTTGTAATCACTAGGTTAAAATGACTAAGGGGATGTCTTAAAAAAAATATCCCAAAGGCCATCAGGTCCAACATATCTACTACATAAATCTCTATTCCTTTAACAACACATAAAAAAAAGCTGAAGAGTGTGTACTAACCAGTGGATTAGCTGTTGTAGTAGGTACGTATACTGTGGATGTTGTGGACACAGGATGATCGTCATAGTCCACAGGTGAGCATTGGGGAACCTCAGGCCCGTACACACTCAGGGAGCCATTCTTAAGGTCCCTCAGCTGTTTCATGGGTTGTACCTCATAGGAGTCTTCTCTCACTGGCTTGTAATTTACATCTGAAAATACCAAACTTACTTCATCTTTTGTAAAATATTTACAGCTGTTTTTATTCTTGAAGGAGTCATTATACGTAAATATTGCATTTTTCCTTAAATATTATACAGATATGACTCTTGATGACTCAAACTTTGATTTCTTTTGTTTTTGATTTATTAAGACTGGTGTCTCTTGAAAATCAAAAAATAAAACTGATACATACCTGATAAACATCCAGTGAAGTTCACTGTCAGGTTGGGGTTTCCGTATTTTGGTTCCATCACATCGGTCAGACTTGGAATGAGTCCCCCTACCAATAAAGTATCTATGCCCTCTAATTGTGTACTTGTTGTGAACTTCTTCCTCCAAGGGGATCGGTCCACCTGTATTATAATTGTATACATAAGGACCATTATGTGATAAGTTTGCATCCAAATTCAGCAGTTCAATGCATACCTGTATTATACAAATGTACAATTGTTATATCCATAGAAAAACCAGAAGAGCCATGTATAATGCACATTTATAGTTAAATCTGAAATACCATTATCATGATTGCATGGGCACTGTTAGTATCAAAATAGTACATATATTGATGTCAACAAAGAAAAGACTCATGCACACCAAACATATATTCTTCCACCTACAAGATAAAATGTGAAAAACGAAACAGTTTGAAGGATAAAAACACATTGACAACATCATTGGATTGTATTCGATGCTTTGTAGTTAGACTTGGAACTTTTTTCATGAAGGGGACAGGATTTTCTTAGATTTTCAGGAGTGCAAAGTTAAATATATATATATTTTCACTATATATATAAAGTGTATAAAATCTTGTTTCTCGTTTGAAATCAATCCCATATTCAACTACAAAATGTTGAATTTCTACTGATTACATTTTCTTTTTCCTTTTGTCTTCTCATTACACAGTGTCATACTCAGTGACATTGTGGTTCACAGTTACAATACGTCATAGCCAATTGATCAGGAAATTGGAAAATGTAAATATGTATGTTAACAATAATTTGGAGAAAATTTGGCAGTTTTAGTCTGGCCTGTATCATGCTAGTTAATTGTTCTGAGTTCTCTCACTATTTCATATCAAGCCTTGTGTTTTGCTACACTTTTAATAATGATTGCCTAGAAAAATATAAATACATGTATAGCTGTGAGTTATATGATAAACAAAACAGTGATAATCTGATTTCCCCAAAAAACAACATTAAAACATTGAAAGACAATTTTCAACTCTATTTACATAAAATATTGCCACATTTAAGTTAGTTATTTCACAAGCTCTAACCATGCAACTTTATTTCTATTTCTTAATTAATATACATACTTCTGTGATTTTTGATGGAGATGTCAAAAGAAATTCTTTTATCTTACTCACTATGTAAAATAATGTTTATTACAGCACAACATTGATTTTTAACCCAATTAAGATAAATAAATACATAGTTTAAAAATTATAAAGATATAAAGGTTACCATACTTTGTGGGAAAAAAAAAGAAAGATACAGTTTGTAAGAAAATGATCACACCTAAATATTATACCAATACTGTATATATGCAAACAAAAAAAATGTAAAAAGACAGTGACTTGGAACCTATATTCTCACCATGCACTACATAATACATGTACATTGTAATTTTTACTTACACTATGAATTTCTGCAGCCTGTGTATCAATAAATTTCATGCATTTTCAAAATTTCTGGGTTTATGTTAAATTAGCAAATACCTGAAAGTATTAGGTACTGTAAATCACTTTTTATTTTCACTAATTCTATTTTGGCATAATTACATGAGTCTGCATGTTTGCAACAATTTTGTTCTCATACATACCGTATAAGTAGAATTTTTAGCGAAGATTTAATTTTGGCATTATTAGCGAGGGTGCCGAGATCGCTAAAATTTAATTGTGTTTTATTTCTAATAGCTACTTCAACGTGTATTTTAAAATTGCTAAATTGACATCTCGCTAAAAATAAATTACCATTTTTAAGGACAAATCGCTAAATTTGCATCTCGCTAAAATTTCCACTTATACAGTATTTGTGTTTGTAAGGATCATATACAATAATCAAAACAGTTTGTGAAAATTTTCTCTCATTTATAAATACCAGATAGCTATCTCACGAAAATAAGGTATCATGAATACTTAGTGATCTACAGTACTTGAATATTCATGGTTTTGTTAAAATTTCAAGCTTTCAGGAAAAACCAAATTCGTTAAGTCACCTACCCTAATCCACATTTCCTCGTTTTCCCTTTTGTATTCAAATCTGTGGGCTGTCCCATCACAGAAAGATCCCTTCAGTTTCTCTTCAACTGATAAATAACAATCAGTTATAAATATTGGTTAAAGATGAAATGACCTTTTAGCTTTTAATTTACTGTATTGTATTTAAAATTGTATGATAACTTCAAAAGTTCATCAGTTTTGAAAATAATAGTTTATGTAAACCCCATTTCACAATGAAACATAAATGTATCAAAATCATAAGAAAATTTTAGAGACATGTACATGCAGCAATAGAAAACATACAGGTGTAGTCGTGATTCTTTGTTTCTTGATAAGTTTACTTTTCTTATCATTAGAGTGTAGCTAAAACTTGTATAAATAGCAAACATCCTGTACTTTATTTACTCACATAAATTGTTTCCTTGTTTCAACAGAGCTCTGACAAATCTGTTACTCAATGAGATGACAATGTAATCTTCGCTGAAAAAAAAAAAACATATGAAGGAAATTCCATAAAATGTGCAGCGTTTTGGTTCAACAAGAATTTTCTCAGTTACTTTATAGGGAGTCCATCAAAACTTGTCAAGTTTTACCTTTTCTTGCCCTGTATCAGTAACAGTACCATGGTTTTGTCCCCTGTACAGTTTGTCTTGAAGATGAAGGAAAATTGTTCTGTGTTTGTCCTGGTTGCCTGACCAGAGGGAGTGAAGTGATAATGTACAACTGACTGTCCACTGAAAATTCCTGAGGCCTCTGTAAAAAGAACGCACATTGAGTCACAAACACCACGCACGGTAGTTTTTCTTTCTTTCTCCCTTTTTTTTTAATTTTAATGGGATATGACTTTTAAAAAAATTTCCAGACGACATTCATTATCACTGGATTCTATGTTTATTCTTAATCGGTATTCTTACCCAGTTGACAACGGTCCCCGGCAAAATTACTCCTGGAGCAGTCACATTCAAATTCTCCATCTCCCCATCTCTCTATACAGTACCCTCCATTTAAACACCAGTTCTTAGTGCAGCCAGACTTACAACCTTTCTTTAAACCTGTACAATAATAAGTGTCTCCTTTAAAATTCTGACTTCTTTCTTTTTACATGGAATGTTAATAAAAAATATGCATCATTTTTTAAAAGTCAAAACCTTCCCTTTTAATAAATCATTTATCATGTCATAATTCATACCCATGCATAATTGTCCATTAAAAAAAAAGAACCAACACGTCCAGGGGTCACAATACTCATTTAGTTAATATGTCCTTGTTCTTTATCAGCAGATTTCCCCAATATACCGGTAATTCTGTGTGAAACTTTGACCAACCCCCCTTGTGGCCCCATCGTATCCCTGAACATTCTGGCCCCACTGCATCCCTGAGGTCATGACCTGAACCAACTTAAAAATACACTACCTGAGATGCTATTATATCCATATGAATATTCATGCCTTTGTCGTTCTTCAAAAGAATTTACAGATTTTGTTTCAAATGTACATATACATGTATTCCCAATATGTAAACTTTGATTGTCTTTTGAGGCTTCACTCTAACTTTGGGGTTGATCATGTTTTGAACAATAATGAACTTATTACGTTTCAAAATTTTTGGCCTAATGGTTCTCGAAAAAAAGATTTTTTTCCTATATACAATGGCATCTGCCCATTGTGGCCCCAATGCAAGCTCAGGGAGAGGAAAAATTTCTGGTCCTTATATTCTTGTGAAGAATTTTTAAAGTTTCCTAAATCCCCTTGAAAGAGGGTATGGCCCTTCATTCAAATAAACTTGAATCCCCTTCACCCAAGGATACTCTATGTGAAGTTTGCTTCAAATTGGCACAGAGTTCTGGAGAAGCTGAATCTGTGAACACCTTGTGACAACAATGACAGACAAACAACAAATTTCGATTAGAAAAGCCCACTTTGAAAATTTCATTTAATTAAGAACAAAAGAAAATTACACACCTGTATTACCCTCGGAGTTCTTTTGAAGATCAATAAGATGGTCCCCTATTTTGAGCCCCCTGAAACATCCTTGAAACTTATCCAACTCAGTCACATTGGTTGGAGTTCCACCTAAGTATAATCTAAGGAAAGGAGGCTGTTTCTCTTTGGGTCTTGGAGGCTTCACAGTTTCCACTAAAATATATTGGAAATCATCCTATATCAAATTTAAATCTTGCAAAATTCTTTTATCATGGGGACTTACAAATTTTTATTTCTGTTAGCTAATCAAAATCATGTTTTAATGCTATCCTTACTTTCACCAGCAAATGGGTCACTGCTGTAACTCGATTCCAGCTTATTGTTTGCACGGTTCAGGTATGTGATTTTTCCGTTCACATTTATCTTTGAGGGATCCAGGACAACTTGTTTCCATGTTGGTTCTGTGATTCCTGTAAAAAAGCAAAATAATTCAATGTTAACAATAATTTTTATTTTGTTTCCTTCATTTTATGCTTTAGAACACAACTGCACACAATTTATGCAATTATGCCCATATACTTAACCATTGAATTAATATTTTTGGATGTATTCGGCCCTATAACACACCGGGCCGTGCTACAAATTGAATACCGCGCGTTAGCGCTATGATAATTTGTCGGCCTCGCCAGGTGTGTTATAGGGCCAAGGACATCCAAAAATATGAATTCAATGCTGATATTTACATTCTCTTATTTTCCTTCTTCATAATTGCTTATTTCGTTAATCTTAAATGTGAATTTATTGCCTTTCAAAACTTCCGTGGTTAATAGATGTAAGAGCCGATTGTGACGTCAAATGACGTTGCAAAGTTAGATAACGCAAACAAACATTGCGAGTTAATTTTTACGTTTATTGTTCAGGTTTATAGTTTTTCATTAAATTGAAATAAAACATTTTACATTTTGGTTTTCCTAGAGTATTGAAAATGTATATAGTTCCTACTGTGTATTCTAGCGTGCAGTGACAAGGTTTCTCATGTGTTATAGAAATTTGAACGTCGTGGATTTCCAATGGATTTCATAAGGAAAATTACACTGAATGTAAATATTTGTGTTTGAATTAAAAAAAAAACTAGAACTGTCCAATCAGGACAAAATACCCCCCGCTGGGTTTTTCAGAAGTAAGTTTTTGCATAATTAAGATATGTATCAAACACGAATTATAAAATTTTTCTTCCAGTGACCTTGAACTTCCCCAAATGACCTTGGGTCAAGGTCATGACACACCCTTGGGTCATAGGCAATCTTTGAGTGAAATAAGAACCTACCAAGTTTATCAATAAGAAAGATATGGACCGGACACCAATTATGAAATTTTTCTTCCAGTGACCTTGAACTTCCCCACATGACCTTGGGTCAAGGTCATGACACACCCTTGGGTCATGGGCAATCTTTGTGAAAAATGAAAACCTACCAAGTTTATCCTTAAGAAAGATATGGACCGGACACGAATTATTAAATTTTTCTACCAGTGACCTTGAACTTCTCCAAATGACCTTGGGTCAAGGTCATGACACACCCTTGGGTCATGGGCAATCTTTATGTGAAATGAAAACCTACAAAGTTTATCCATAAGAAAGATATAGACCGGACACGAATTATGAGATTTTTCTTCCAGTGACCTTGAACTTCCCCAACTGACCTTGGGTCAAGGTCATGACACACCCTTGGGTCATGGGCAATCTTTGTGTGAAATGAGAACCTACCAAGTTTATCCATAAAAGATATGTGTCAAACATGAATTTTGAAATTTTTCTCCCAGTGACGTTGAACTTCCCCAAATGACCTTGGGTCAAGGTCATGACACACCCTTAGGTTATGAGCAATCTTAGTGTGGAGTAGTAGATTCTAATGTCCCTCTGTAAGAAAGATATGGACCGGACACGATTGCACAGACAGACGGACAGACGGACAGACAGACAGACGGACAGACAGACAGACGGACAAGGTGATTCCTATATACCCCCCCAAACTTCGTTTGCGGGGGGTATAAAAAGGAAAACAAATCAATGATTTAGTGGAGACTCTTCTTCTGGATTTTGCCACTGAGTAACACATTATACAACATTGGTATCTTCAGTTAGACATTTAAACAACATGCACACTTGCCAAAAGATGAAAGACGAAATTTAAAATCAGAGGTCTCTCATAAAATGTACAATTCATAAAAAAAGGTCTTTCTAAAGTTATTACTTTCAGGAGAATGATTTACAAGAGTACATTGTTGTGAGAATTAACAAGGAATGTTCACCTGAATACTGTAAATGTATTATATTTAGCGTTAACGATATTTGGCGGAAATTGATTTTTGAATAAGTTAGCGTAGATTTGATTTAGCGCATTTCTTTATTTTCTTATTTATGTATATATGTACAAGACATTTAGCGTCGTACTAGATTTAGCAGTTGCTGCATTCCGCCAAAGCCGCTTAAAAGAATACACAGCCAAATGTAATACGTTTACAGTAATATAGAGTGAAGAATTTACAGGAATACTCACCTGTAATAATTTACAGAGAATTATCTGGTGAAGGTTTATAGAAGTACATACCTGGTACATCTATGTCTGTGAAGAAGATCTGCTGGAAGTTGTTTCTGCTGAATCGTAACTTCCTGCCCTCCACCACCTCTAACTGGATGAAGTTGTTCAGTTCATCATACATGTAGAAGACAAGGGCCTCCCTCAACTGTGTGTGGAAGCTAAAGATTATCCTGTTCTCCATTTCTAGGGGATTAGAGCTAATCTTCAGGTCAAAGAATGCTGACTGGTCACCAGTAATGGTCACTACATTTTCATTTATATCTGAAATGGAGAGTTGATTTACCTTAACCAATTTTACACATCTTTACCTTTACTGTAAATTTTTATTTACATTTTAAAGCATTAATATTCAGGTGCAATTTTTGTTATAGGAGTTATTTTTCAACTATTTGTGATGCATGCATCTTGATTTAGTAATCACCATAAAAATAGATGGTAACCTTTTTTTGAATGCCTAATAGTTCCACTTAAGACTAACTCTAGGAGGCAATTCTTCATTTCTTTGCTTGCTTTATTCATTTTGTTCACATCAAATCACAGTACTTTAGAGTCAAGTGATTTACTACACTATTTTAACAGGAAGACCTACTGATTTCACAGCTGTGGCCTGAATGAGCCCACTTGTTGGTACATATACACTGGTAGTCATTCCACTTCTCCACACAACGCCCTCCATTCTGACAGGGCTCAGGTGAGCAGCGACGCCTACAACCACTCTGTATACCTGGCATACTGTAAACATGGAAACACAAATACTGTAAACTAACAATACGCTGTAAACTAACAATAGAGCATCGAGGCCTACAACCACTCTGTATACCAGGCATACTGTAAACATGGAAACACTCAAACTGTAAACTAACAATACAGCTGTAAACTAACAATAGAGCAGTGAGGCCTACAACCACTCTGTATACCTGGCATACTGTAAACATGGAAACACAAATACTGTAAACTAACAATAGAGCAGCAATGCCTGCAACCACTCTGTATACTTGGCATACTGTAAACATGGAAACACAAATACTGTAAACTAACAATACAGCTGTAAAATAACAACAGAGCAGTGAGACCTACAACCAATCTGTATACCTGGCATACTGTAGACATGGAAACACAAATACTGTAAACTAACAATACAGCTGTAAAGGTCAAATGACACAAGTGAACCATTGTTATAGAATTTTATGTCAACTCAATGTCCTTGTATTTCAACAATTTATTGTTTATATTGCAAAATTTACAAATTCATTCACAAAATAGACAAGACTATGGACTATGGCCATAAAATGAGAATAGAAAAGCAAAATTTAAAAGTAAAATACTTGCATTTGATTTGTTTTATTTATGTTAACTGTTTAATCATTTTTGTAACTTAGCTAGGTCCCATCTTAATCAAAGGAATTCTGAAATCATAATATATAGAGAACATACTCATCATATACATCATTGATAAGGTTCCTAGGTCTGCCGTTATACACTAGTCCTTTCACACAACCAATCAATCCAGGCAAGTTGTCATAGGATCCACTGCTAAAGTAAACAGATCAGAGGTTACTGTAGAACTATCTCAAATACCATAAAGTACAAACATGAATATTTTGTTAATATAATGATTCAGCCAAGTCATCACACTCAGAGCTACAGACTACAATGTAAGTATATCTAATACTCTTTATGTTGTTAGGGTTGCTATGCTTTATTGCCTTTGAAGCATTGAAATGAGAAAGAGAGGGATATGACATGAGGGAGTGTACAAAATGGGATGGAGCGGGAATGATTGGTGCAATTTAAACTTTTAAGAGTGCAGCAAAACAAGACTGTACTCTCAGGCCCTTCCACTTAGACCCCTTTTGTCTGATCAGAACACAATGGCATTATGTAATATCGATTCTGCAAAAGTCTGATTAAATTCTATTAAGTTGTATATGAAGAGTTGCAGATAAAAGATAGATAAACCAAGTGTTGAGGATGTATACAAAACATATTGAAGAATGGAAACTCCCATCACTATAGACCCTCTGCTTTTCAAGTGGGGTATGATAAAACCCTTAAACCTACACCTTCTGTTACTTGCAGAAACACTTCCAAGTTAACTGTTGGATACCTACTCATACATTTTCCCTCCAAGGTAAAGGTAGTTATCAAATGTAATATTACTGTGGAATGGAATGGACACAATCTTTCTCATGGAATCAAGCCCACAGCGAACCTCGTGAGAACTGAGTTCTAGGGTTACCCTGTGCCAGGCCCCATCATTCAGTGGTTTATCAGCATCCAATGTCTCACTTAAAATTAGGTTTTCCTTTATCTGAATTTCTATTCTAATGGAATCCTCTATTTAAAAAAGAATGACATAATATTAAAAATACTGCAATTCCATGATTTATGAAAAGTTTTCATTCAACAACTAAAACTATGTATTTTTTTCCTTTAGCTAGACTTATCATTGTATTTTTTAAAGTAATAATTCAACAGCTTTGCCCAAAGCGTTTACAAGGTACCTCAACATGTATTACAAAAAAGGATTTCCCTTTGGGAATCTAGACCCAGACCCAGATTGTATAATTACCAAAGACTAATGAGACTTTGAACCAATCTCCACTGGACGAGGACTGATACATCAGTACAGCAGAGGGTTGGTGGGTTCGGAAACTGAAGGCCATGTCTCCATATACCCAGCCTGGTAACTGAAGGAAAGAGTCCTCTGTCACAAAGGTCACAGCTGACCAGCTCACACTCTCCTCTAGCAAAAAAGGAGCCTTTTACATGACAAATTGTTTCATTGATGATTGATAAACAAAAACGAGAAATGAGATGCATAAATCTTTCTTATAAAGCCATTTATATTTACATCATCTGCATGAAACTCTACTATTACTTTTGATATCAAAACAATATTTTAAGAAGTTTAATTGAAGTTTTCTATAAAATTTTGGCTAAATGTACTCACTGTTTCCCCAGCATTTCAGAGGGCCAATGGTAAGGAATCCCTTAGAATCTGTTGCTTTGAAATTAGTGAACTGGTATACTGTTACTTCCTTAATAGGGAGTTGACTTGTAATCCTATTGTAACCACTGTCTTCTCGAGTCACCATATCCTCTGAAATATCATCATTTAGTTGTGCATGAAGACTTGAAACAAAACTTGAAACATTTTAACAAGTAATGTCATGTTTGTCTTTTATAGCATCAAAAAAGCCATAGAAATTGAGTATAATGTTGTATTTGGGAGCCTCTCACATCATTATTCTGTTTTGATCTTACCCCTATCACAGTTACAGACTTACCCCTATCACAGTTACAGACTTACCCCTGTCACAGTTACAGACTTACCCCTATCACAGTTACAGACTTACCCCTATCACAGTTACAGACTTACCCCTATCACAGTTACAGACTTACCCCTATCACAGTTACAGACTTACCACTATCACAGTTACAGACTTACCCCTATCACAGTTACAGACTTACCCCTATTACAGTTACAGACTTACCCCTATCACAGTTACAGGCCCTCTTATTACAGCCAGAGGAGAGAGACTGGTCAACATCTCCTATGTACTGTACCACCGTCCCATCCACTGACTTAAAACTGGTCAGATTTCCCATCCTACATAAAAACAAACAAGTAACTTATTAGTAGTTATCCAGAATGCTTACAGCGAAATACAAAATGGCGGTTAAATTTTCAATAGCCTGCTGGATAGCTCAATAGGGTATTTAATTTGGTCTAACAAGTATCACATTAGGTTTGAATCTAGGTCACAAGGTTACTCAGGTGTATCATTGGTTTTTACAGGTAAATGTGAGTTGATTTCAATGTTGTATGAAGCCACATATGTGCCAAAGTGTTATACAGTAAATACATGCAATACTTTTCTTTAATTGCAAATACTTTTTGCAGAATTAGTGAATAACAGCCCCCCTTTTCCATTCTTACGAAAGGTATTGTTAACAAAGTCAGGACATAGTTAGCTCCCCACTTTTCCCATTAAATGGTTTATACATAAACAGGCACATAAACTGAATAATATCATAAATACTTGGAATGACATAAATAGCACATATAAAATGTATTAAATAAATTATGATGAACATTTCTACACCCATCAAATTTCTCTATTCATATCTGTTACTCTCTGAAAAACTGAAATTTGAATTGATAAAGGGCTTAATTGTTTTACAAAAGAAATTATGGCTAAGACTAGGTGCTCTTGCTATTTATTCTATTCTTTACCATATTCAATTCTTATTTTATTCTTTCATATTTTAAAAAATAACATAGGGGCAAATATTAAAAGCATCACAATTACAGAATTCTTCACTGCTAGGAGAGTTAAAAACTTTTAGTTTATATATATTAATTATTTTTAAACCTATATTAATAAATCTAGCAAAACTATGAAATCAAAAATCATGGATAATGAGATTTTGACATACAACAAATAATGTACT
This sequence comes from Saccostrea glomerata, assembly GCA_003671525.1. Classification (NCBI taxonomy): domain Eukaryota; kingdom Metazoa; phylum Mollusca; class Bivalvia; order Ostreida; family Ostreidae; genus Saccostrea; species Saccostrea glomerata. Next base: position 672,141 of record PRKT01000238.1, read on the forward strand.
CAAAGTTTTGGAAAAAACCAATATATTTGAATGCTGGATTAAGCAATGTTAAGCAGTTTAATCTAAAACATGGGTGCTGGTGCTATTGTTTACTAAAATTTGTCTAAAAAGGAAATTTTGCCCTGTAATATGAAATTACTTGTATGTTAATTATGAAAATAGATTACAATGGGTTTTAATAATGGAAGTGACAAGACTTGATAGCAAATAGGAAAGATAGTGTACAGAGGATATATGCATTATTGAAGCGCTGGAATACAATTTTACTGAAAAAAATATATCAATTAAAGAAAAGTATTGCATGTATTTACTGCATAAAACTTTAGCACATACATGTGGCTTCATACAACATTGAAATCAACTCACATTTACCTGTAAAAACCAATGATACACCTGAGTAACTTTGTGACCTAGATTCAAACCTAATGTGATACTTGTTAGACCAAATTAAATACCCTATTGAGCTAGCCAGCAGGCTATTGAAAATTTAACCGCCATTTCGTATTTCGCTTTAAAACATTGCTGTGACGTCATGTAATTGTCTTAAAAGTACTTTATTTTTCAGAATGTACTGAAAATAGTCCAATATTATTGAGATAAGGACAATATTAAATGTAATATTGGACTGCAAGTGACAGCCAGAAGAAAACAAACACAATTAAATTGTTTAATATTACATATTTAATTTATTAAATTTACAATAATTGAAATCATCGAGGAAAAAAATAAACGTAATTGACCCTTCATGAATAACACATCTCTATCGAAATCACACATGTATTATAACACATCTTTATCCAAATCATATTATAGCACATCTCCATCCAAATCATATAACACATCTCTATCGAAATCACGTTGATAGTTATAAATCCATACCACTAACGATCAGATTTGACACTAAATAACATTAAAGTCGCAAGTTAACGGTTACATCCCCAACAGTGATGTTTATTTCCTTGTTTGATCCAAAAGAAACACTAGAACTCTCGTTGCACTTCACCTTCTTTGGCTCTGATGTGGACACTGTAGACGATTTCTGAATTAAATCACTCACATCTTGTAACTGTTCCTCAGATGTGCGCTTGTATGCACGAATTGCTGATGACCTGTGTCCAGTTTTTTCAGCTATAAGTTGTTCGTCAACACCAGCAGCATAGAGGCGTGTGGCAGCAGTAGCCCGAAGACAGTGGTTGGTGAAATATCCATCAAAGCCTGCTTCCTTACACATTCTGGCCACAGTCTGTTGTAAGTTGTGTACGCCTACAGGGATACTGTCATACCATACATCTTCCTTAGGCGCGGATTTTGGTCTGATATAAAGCGCATTGCATTGACCATTTTTGGGGCTACAAAAGAAATTAAAGAAACATGAACAAAAAGAAAAATATCAAAGATTTCGAAAAAAATGCTTTCATATTCAATAGAATGTGCTAAACAAAATTATTATTTTACTTACCGTAAACCCATGTACTTTTCATAAATTTGCACCACACATCTCTCGGGCTGGGCAAGATTTTCGTATGCTCTTGTCACTTTGGGTTCCACTTTCCGATGGTTAAGCCCTCCTGAGTTGCACTTAGAAACGTCTTCCCTGTACTCTAAGTATCGTACATTATTTGCAGATGTTTTGATGGTGAGTTGAGAAGTTTCACCAACTCTTAAACCCCTGTGTTCTTGAGCTGCACGAAGTGCAAAGTTAAGTCCAAGACTATATAATAATGTATCCAGGAGACGCTTGGGTGTATCCGTTCCCAAGATGCCCTTTTGCCACATAATGTTTTCTTGCTCGATTGTGATGATATCTGCTTGTCGTTTTTTAAGTCCAACGCCTTGTTTAGATAGGCTTTTCATTTTAGCATCTAAAACCTCCCGCATTGTTTGGAACTCCGTGTCATCCAGGAAACTGACGAATCGTTTATTTGATCTCAGATGATGTTGTATCGATATAATTATTTCATAAATTGTGTTCGGATAGTATTCTTTTCCAGCCTTGTTTCTGACTTCAAGTATGAAAAACTTCAGAGCTGAATTCAAACTTTCATTGGACATAGTGAGTAATTCGCCTTCTAAGCCCCTAGCACTTTTCCATGAATTAAACACACTCACCGCCCAACGTGTCTTGTTGATGGTACTTACAGGCTTGGAATTGGAAACAAAATCTTCTACGTCCCGTTCCTGTAAAGGCATTGGAAATCTTTCGGAACTCTCCGCCTTTTCGATTTCCTGTGAGGCCTGAATTAAGATGTCATTATCTGCATCAAAATCTGATATATCAGAAAAACGGTCACTTTTCAAATCAAAGTTCATTTCAAAATTTGGTTTGATCCTTGTTTCTTCTTCTAAATCAAGAATGTCGTTCAAAATAACGTCCGAATTTTCGTCGGCTGATTTTTCACTGGTATCGCGAAATTTATTTTGTGTCAAAGGGTACTCATTATCTGAATCCATCTTACACTTCAAGACACCCTGGACTAAATTCCTTGCAAGGAGCACGCCTCTAGCGTATTTATACTAATTTTTTGGGCCTACGTGTCAGTACAATATTATCTGGGTCCTCATAAAGGTACTCACAACGTCAATCCTTTGTTTCCACAAATAAAAACTTTGAAATTTCGAATACCCCTTACGTAGCCTCATTTAACCAAGAGAAAACCAGTTTTAAGAGTATGGTCTAAAAATAATAGAAGTGCTCGACTAGTTTTTCTATGGAGAGAAACGCCTGTTAATACGAGTACCATATTATAACAATAAGAAGTGATTTCTGAACTGTGTTTTTTTTTCTTATGAGAATTAAAGACAAGATTAAGAATCGTGTATGCCATTTATTTAAAAGTTCTGATAAATTAAATGCAAATTAGAAATGATAATGAATACATGTTTAAATATACCTATGGGTTTTTAACTATCTAAAATACATGTTTTAAAAAGCAATGTTTTAAGTCAGATATAAGACTCAGATGATCTATTATGTCAGATATTGGACTGGATTCGGCGCTTCGCGCCTCATCCAGTCCAATATCTGACATAATAGAACATCTTCGTCTTATATCCCTTACGTAATGTTGTAGGAAAATAAAGTGCTAAAATTTCAAAGAAAAAATGAAAATAATCTGTCATGGTTACAACCCAAATAAAACCCTAGTCTTAAAATCTTTTTTAGTGATCTTATAATTCAAATTATTTGCACAGTTAATCATCCCTCCATATTAAACTGCTTTATCCACAAAACTAATGACAGCTAAGACTTGCCTTAAGGGAGCATTGAGACAGGTATACTGGACATATTGCTCACACCAGGCTGACATCTGTGTTAGCTTCTGAAGTTCTACAAATCCCATCTCTCTGAAATGAAGGAAACAAGTCATTTTTTATATGATTTTACCTAACATTTTATTCTTTTCCATTGAATATGTATATGTGGTTATCTAGTTCAACATCTTCAAAGAAATAAGCATCTGCTGACATAATGCCTGACTTAACTTTTTCCACTACTGTTTTATATAGATCCAGCTTAATATCTTAAAAGTAAATTCCAGGATCCACCCCTCTCTTTTTCCCTCACCTGTAAGTAAGCCTCATCATCAGGTCAGGCAGTGTTGTTCCCCGGACCTTAGTCTGGTTGCTGAGGTTGTGTTCTATCAGTGTCTGCCCATAATAATCTCCGTCAGTCCTGATTCCCATCTGACATGTGACGTACGTCGGCTCGACGGGACCACTGCCGTCCACGTCAATGACGTAAACTCCCGAATTTCTCCAGCCACTCTGGTAATAACTGTCACAGCTGCTCCTGTACCGCGCTGTAACACATCAACAGTGATTAGATAGTACACATCAACAATGATTAGATGGTACAAAAGCTTGCTCTGCCAATGTTATACTTTATTGCACTTTTTATCATTACAAACAACTAGTTGCCTTTAAAGACTTGTCTTGCTAGTTAAAATTATTGCACTCTTCATCATTATTAACAACTAGTTGCCTTTAAACATTTGTCCCGTGAGGGTGCTGTTGATATTTCAATTCTGTTATAATAAAATTCATTCTAAAAACAAAACGCACCAAACTGACAATATTTGCCTTGATAGGCACTGCTAGAACAGTCACAGGTCACTCCATCCCAGTCTGACAGGCACCGCCCCCCATTACGACAGTGCTGGTGGGTCCGACAATGGTCCACCAAATGACAGCCGTCCAATTTGAGCCCCACGTGGTACCCCCCGGGGGGGGCACTCTCCATCAGACTAATGGGGTCCAGGAATTGTCCTTGTATGACTATGTTCTTGATGCAGCCAACAAATCCTATGAAGTCTGAAATAATGCGTTTGATGGAGAGTGATTATTTAAAGGCAATCTGAGGACAATTAACAGATTATTTTAATTAAAATGAGAGAGAGAGAGAAAGAGTAGATACACTATATACATGTACTTGTAGTCCAAAAGTACCAAAACTTTATAATCCATTACTTATCAAAAAAAAAATCTTTAAAAAAAAAATAATCATAAAATGCTTAAGAGTTCAATATTAATGTAAAAAAAAAAATGCAGGTGTTTTCAACCATACATATAAATATAATGATAAAACTATGATTTCTTACCCTCAAAAATTCTGTGACCATATCCTATTTCTACGTTTTTGTATATTTGAGAGTCATTACCAATGAACATTGATGGCAAAGACAAGTTATCCACAGAGATTTTCACCTGGCTAAAGAAAAAAAATATATAGAAAATTTGTTAAATGTTAATGCACATACAGTGTACAATTTTTCGCAATTCACACGTTCAAAAATATTTTATGACCCATTGCTCTTTGCTACAGATGAAACAATCTACATATCTAATACACAAATAGCGATTAGTGTGTGCAAGTAAAAGAATTTCATGGAATTCCCTAAAATTGGGTATATGGTATCTTTTTCTTGGACTGAATAACTTACCCTTGTTTGAGATTGAATGACAGAGAATGCCACTTGTTATTGCTGACATTGACAGGTAATAGAGAAGTGTTGGCAACAGTGTTCTGGTACATGGACCTCACAAACTTCATCATAGGAAGACTTCCGTTAATCCATACCTACAGGGAGACTCTAAATTAACTATCCAACTTTGCACTGTTTTAATATATACTTACATAATTATATATTCTAAAATAAATGAGCTAGAAATTGACTGAAGATAATTCCTGAAGAACTAAAATCCTTATGAAACAAGGAACAAATATTTTAGAACTACAGTCAAATCTTGTTATCTCAAATTAAATACTTTAAAATATCCCAGGATTTGAGATATTAGTGTTCGAGATATGAATTTCAACTGTATTTGACAACACTGATCAGTTGCAGCAATCAAAAAATGTATGATTAAAAGTCTGAATCCTGAAATACATTTTGCAAGTTTTATCCATGCAACTATATTATAAACTTCTGATCTATAATATACATGTACCTCCGTAACATATGCATGTATCTGTAATAATGTTAATTATTTTGTTAATGAATACAATTATATCCACCATTTCCCTAAGATATAAAGGAAAATATTACAAAGCAATTACCTCAAAATATCCTTTATCTGGATATCCAAAGGAATTTATTGTCTGGATATCGGTGGATAATAAAATTGCAGTCTCTCTAACAGTTCTGAAATCCAACTGGATACTAAATGTGTCGCCATAATATCCGGATAGGAACAGGATAGACCGGGATCTCGGGAATGTAAGAGGAATGTTATCCACTTTATGGCAATCATATTGGATCTCTGTGTTGCCGGGATGAAGCTGACTTGTGGAATAGTTACTTCGGAGTTCATACAAAATGGAATGCTCATTGACAAAAATGTTCTTCAGACACCCAGCAAAGTTCTGTCTCACTTGAAGTCCTGCAAAGTAAGGTAAAATTAGCCTTCTCCCCTCCAAAAACCTCCTGGATGAGTAGTGAAATGGAGCACAACTTTGTCACATTCATTAACCATATGTTTTGGGTGTTTGAACACAATTTTTTGCACTACGACAATATCGTCAAGTTTTGTTCAAAAATTTATATTAAAGGTGTGAGCATGTTTTTTGTAAAAATAACTGCATATTTTATAAAGATACCCAGTGTCTGTACAAAGCTTTCGCCGCCTCCAACATAGATGTATGGGTCCAGGCCCAGGTAGTACATATCATTGACAGTCTCGTGAACGTACAGCATCCCATCCAGGTAAAACTCTACTTTCACTTTCTCATGGACAATGGTCAAGTTGTGCCACCTGTTAATGAATTCATACAACAGAGAATTAACGGTCAAAAGATATCACAGCTAAAGCATCTGAAAAGCTGATCGTGTTCATTTGTGATGCAAGATGACGTTAATGCCTCATATTACATTGTCATGCCTGCTTACAAAGCTCTCCATAGATCTTAATGTAGATCACTACTCTACTGGTATGCATGGATGCCAAAAAATGCTTTATGAAACCTGACTTGTTGAAAACTTACATGTACAAGAAATATGTCATAAACAACATGAGAATACACCTGGATTATAGATAGTATATGTACTTTGCTTCTTTACTGAGCTTCAAAAGTGCACTCTTTAGGCATATAGCAGTAGGGGAAAAAACATATTGAACTTGGCTATTATAAATCTTATAACGTTGAATATATTGATATAGTATTCATTGTTTTCAAAACATAAGCACCAGAAAAGCATTATGTATACCCTATTAAATTTGCTATAGTCCATTGATTGATAGGTTCTATTTGAGACTATGGCATTTATTTTCCAATAATTAAATATACAACATTGACTGAAGTCTAATGCTTCATGAAATTGACAATAACTTACAAAAATGAACAGGATTAACTAATACTTTTAACAAATATAAAAGTCTTTGCATATCAAAAAAAAAATTTCATTTATCTATATATAACACATGCACATGAAAAAAAAATGCTTAAAGATCTGAACACAAAAATGAATAGAACTGAAGGTAAAATGAAATATGGAATTCAAGGAAACATGATCTTCTAGGGCACAATGAATCATTTTTAAGCCTTGAAAGATCGTGCTTTTCCCTCAGTGATCATTGAATAGAAAAACTCTGAATGATATGGAATTTCAATTAGATGGAAGTGTAATCTTATTGGACAACTACTGCGATAAAGTTTTTCAATAAACTGAATTAATTTTTCCTCACAGATCACATTTCGTCTCGTAAATTACGACATACAGGTATACACATGCTTCGTTTTTAAATACGATATTAAAGTTGCATGGTAAATAGGTCACTAGCATTGTGACAGTGCAAATTTCACTTACCCATCACTGCTCCAAATGAAAGAAAATGGTTAGCAATTGTGGCTACTCAAGACCAAAAACTTTAAAATCTTTTCAATATTTTTTTTAATGAAATTAAGATAGCATTTATATTTCATATAGGAGGAGAGGAAAAAATTTAAATCTCAACATTTAATTTCAATCACAAAGTAACAAATATATCGTAATTTTTTTAAAAATATAAAATCTTATTTACGGTATTTGACTTTAAATGTCAATTTTCCTGCACCATTTTTATCTTAACAAAGATGTATATCTTCATAAGCTGCTAGAGACTAGAGTATGTATTTTACATCTGTCTGCACATTTCCTTATTGTATTGTAAGTGTTCACTCAGACGACTATACCGTGGTATATACCTGTTATCGTCCACACCGAGGCCCATGGTCTGTTCTAGGATGTCGTCCCCAAAGGCTACTGAGGCCCTGACCATTCCCTGATGGACGGAGGCAATTACGTGGGAGTGATGCTGCTTCATCCTGGTATCCCCCATGTCTGTACTGCCCACAGCATACAGGAGTACCCCCGACCCACGGTCGGACTAAAAATCAGAAACAATAACTGGGTGTTTGACAAATCAGAGCTCAATATTTTGTCTGGATGAATACATAAGAGAAATTAAATTAAATCACTGTTTCTGTCTTATATTAAATACAACTTAATTGCTCTAGTCAAGTTCTTTTTTTCTTTTTCCTCAAGGTCATATTTCATTATTTTCTCAAGGCCACTGAAAGACCAAAGAAACATGATTTTGTTCTGTCATGCTCTTTGAAGCCATACACTTATGAACGGTAACCCTCTGCACTGACATACATATTCACAATTCTCTGTGTTTAACTGCTTTCTATGGATCTTTCTTATTTCTTGTGCAAAAGAAGTATGAACTTAACACAGATATCTTTAAGGAAATAGGATTAGTTTTCCCAACTTTTATTAATAGACATCAAAAGAAATGAGAAGAGACGGGGAGAATTGAATCATCCCTACATAGCCCTGCTTACTTTGAATTGTAAGCTGAATCTGTTGCTGTCACGTAAGGTCCTATCTTCCTCTGTATAAAGCTGGTAGGTCAACCATTCAAAGCCGTGGAGTGTAATTTCAGTAACAGCTACAAGAATGAATAACAAAATGTCATGTTACCCCCATACATGTATACTATCCAATAACAAGAGGCCCATGGGCCTTATAGGTCACCTGAGTATCATGCAACAACTTTCCAACAAATTAAATTTGATTCATGTTTTAAATCAGAGGCCATGGAATTCTGACACAATTTTGAAAGAGGCACCATTTAAATTTTATTTCATAATGTTGTTGATTAATACCAAAGTGCAGATTTCAAAGTATTAAATAATTTTCAGACTATGTACTCCCCCC